>CM043870.1:14049526-14506684 GCA_023846275.1 Vanilla planifolia | reverse complement strand
TTTTGCTCTGTCCTTCTCTTTTTTTCTCTACTCTACCCTTCTCTTCTCTAATTTATTTTATTTTGCTTAACTCAGCTCTACTTTGCTTTGCTCTACTCTACTTTACTCTTCTCAACGCTAGTTTTCTCTACTATGCTCTGCTCTACTCTCCTCACTTCTCCTCTCCTCTCCTCTACTCTCCTCTCCTATACTTTACTCTACTCTACTCTACTCCACTCTAATCTACTGTAATCAACTCTACTCTACTCTATTCTATTCTACTCTACTTTACTCTACTCTACTCTCACCTAGGTTAGGCAAGCCTAGCTTAGCTTATCTAGTTGTACTCTACTATACTCTACTCCACTCTACTCTCCTCTAGCCCCTAGCCTTCCTTAGCCTGCACTAACAAAGCCTGGCTTAGCCTAACCTTGCTCTATACTATACACTACTCTACTCTACTCTATACTACTCTACTATACTCTATCCTATCCTAGCTTAGCCCAACATAGCTTAACATAAACTAACCTAGCTCTACTCTATTCTACTCTACTCTACTCTACTCTACTTTACTCTACTTTATGTTACTCTACTCTACTCTATTCTACCCTACTTGAAGCTAGCCTTGTCAAGCATTGCCTAACGAAGATCTACTTTACTTTACACTACTCTACTCATGCCTAGCCTTACGTAGCCCATCCTAGCCAAACCTAGCCTAACGTTGCTCTACTCTACTCTACTCTTCTCTACTTTAGTCTGTTCTATTTTTTTATTCTCTACTCTACTCTCCTCCACTCTAGTCTTCTTTGCTCTGTTTTACTCTACTATGCTCAACTTTACTCTACTCTCCTCTATTCTTCTCCACTCTACTTTACTTTACTCTTCTTTACATTAGCCTGGCCTTTCCTAGCCTCACGTAACCTAATTTAACTTAGCTCTGCTCTACTCCAGTCTACTCTACTCTATTGTACTCTACTACTCTACTCTAGCCTAGCCTAACCTAGCATAACCTTGCCTAGCCTAACCTAACCTAACCTAGCTTAGCTTTACTCTAGTCTACTCTGCTCAACTCTAGCCTAGCTTAGCCTAAGATAGCTCTACTCTTCTCTACTCTACTTTACTCTGCTCTACTTCACTCTACTCTCCTCTACTCTACTCTGCTCTAACTTAGCTCAGATTAACTTAGCTTAATATAGCTCTACTCTACTCTAATCATCTTTACTCCAGCCTAACCTACCCCAGCTGAGACAAACCTTTCATAGCCTTGCCTAACCTAGCTCTTTTCTACTCTGCTATACTCTGCTATACTCTACTCCTCTCTACTCTATTCTACTATACTCTACTATACTCTAGCCAAGCGTAGCCTAACACAACCTAGCTCAACTCTACACAACTCTACTCTACTCTACTTGACTCTAACCTAGCCTAATCTAGCTCTACTTTACTATACTCTACTCTAATCTAACATAGCATAGCCTAGCCTAATCTAACTAGCTCTACTATACTCTACTCTACTCTACTCCACTACACTCTAGCCAAGCCAAGCCTAACCTAGCCTAAACCTCACCAAACCTTGCTCTGCTCTACTATACTCTACTCTACTCATCTCTGCTCTACTCTTCTTAGTTATGCTCTACCTCACTATGCTCTACTCTGTTTCTACTTTGCTCTTCTCTACTCTACTCTACTCTACTCTATTCTTTTCTACTTAGCCTAGCCTAGCCTAACTTAACCTAGCTCTACTCTACTCCACTCTACCCTAGCCTAACCAAGCCTAACCTTTCCTAGCCTAGCCTAACCTAGCTCTACTATACTCTACTCCACTCTTTTCTACTAAACTCTACTCTACTCTAACTCACTTAGCTTAACCAAGTCTAGCTTAGGCTAACCTAGTTCTAATCTACTCTGTTCTACTTTACTCTACTCTACTCTGCTCTGCAATGCTATGCTGTTTTTTTTTATGCTACTCTTCTCTTCTTTGCTCTACTCTACTCTACTATTCTCTGCTCTACTTTGCTCTATTATGCTTTTCTACTCTACTCTACTCTAGTCTACTCTAGTCTACTCCAACCTAGCCTAACTGAGCTCTACTCTACCTTACTCTACTTTACTCTAGCCTAGCTAAGGTTAGCATACCTTAGCCTAGCCAAACCCAGCCTAGCCTAGCCTAAGATAGCTCTACTCTACTCTACTCTACTCTAGGCTAGCCTTGCATAGCAAAGTCTAACCTAGCTCTACTCTACTCTAGCATAGCCTAGCCTAACTTAGTTTTGCTCTACTCTACTTTTCTTTACTCTGCTCTGCTCTGCTCTCTACTCTACTATTCTCTACTCTGTGCAATATTGCTCTACCCCACTCTACTCTACTTTGCTCTGCTCTGCTCTGCTCTGCTCTACTCTGCTCTGCTCTACACTATTGTATTATACCTTAACAAAACCTAATCTAATCTACTCTACTCTACACTAACTTAGCCAAGCCTTGTCGAGTCAAACCTAGCTTCACTCTACTATACTTTACTCTACTCTAGCCTTGCCTAGCCTAGCATAATCATGCTCTACTCTGCTCTACTCTATAAAGGTCTACTCTAGTCTACTTCGCTTTACTCTATTCTACTCTACTCAACTTCACTCTTGCCTACCTTACCCTATCCTAGCTCAACTCCACCCTACTCTATGATAATCTACTAAACTATACACTATTCTACTTTACTCCACTCTTCTATGATCTACCCTAGCCTAGCCTAAACTAGCCTAGCCTAACCAAGCTTAGCCTAATGTAGCTGTAATCTTCTCTACTCTACTCTATTACACTGTGCTCTACTCAACTCTACTCTACTTTGTTCTATTCTACTCTACTCTACTCTACGCTTGCCTTACATTGCCTAAACATGCCTACTCTAGCCTAGTATACCCTACCCTAACCTAGTTCTACTCTACTTTACTCTACTCTACTATACTCTTCTCTAATCTACTATGTTCTATTCTACTCTAACTTAGCCTAGCCTAACGTAACTCTACTTTACTCTACTCTACTCTAGCCTAGCCCTGCCTAGCTTAGCCTCACCTAGTTCTTCTCTACTCTATTCATCATTACTCTGCTCCTCTCTGCTCCACTTTGCTCTACTCTACTTTGCTCTTCTCTACTATACTCCACTCTACTTTCTTATTCACTACAATATTCTACTCTACTCTATTCTACTCCACTCTATTCTAGCATAGCCTAGGCAACCTAACTTAGTAGTACTTTACTCAACTCTTGCTTAGCCTAACCTATCATAGCCTAACCTAGCTTTATTTTACTCTTGTATACTTTGCTTAACTCCACTCTACTCTACTCTACTCTAACCTACCCTAGCTTCACTATGCCAAGCCTTGCTTAGCCTAGCCTAGCACTACTCTGCTCTGCTCTACTCCACTCTGCTCTACTCCACTCTGCCCTACTCCACTCTGCTCTACTCTATTCTACTCCTCTCTACTTTGCTCAACAATGCTCTATTATACTCTACTCTACACTACTCTACTTTAGCCTAGCCTAGCCTAGCTCTACTCTACTCTACTATACTCTACTCTACTCAAGCCTAGCCTAGACTAGATTAGCTTGGCTTAGGCAAAAGCTAGCACTACTCTACTCTACTATACTATACTACACTATACTCTTCTCTATTCTACTCCACTATTCTCTAATTGAGCCTAACGTAGCCTTGACAAACCTAGCTCTATAATACTCTACTCTACTCTACTCTACTCTAGCCTAGCTTAGCTTAGCCTAACCAAGCTAACCTAGCCTAACCTAACCATACTCTACTCTACTCTACTCTACTCTACTCTAACCTAACCTAACCTAGCTTTACTGTACTCTACTCTATTCTATCCTAGCATAACCTAGCATAGCCTAACCTTGCTCTACTCTATTCTACTCTACTATACTTTGCTTTACTCTTCTCTATTATGCCCTACTCTACTTTGGTATGCTCTACACTACTCTACTCTACTCTACTCTACTCAACTCAGCTCTACTCTGCTCTACTATAGTGTTCTTTGCTATGCTCTACTATGCTATGCTTTGCTTTACTCAACATTACTCTCCTCTAATTTACACTATTTTACTCAACTCTGCTCTACTCTAACTTAGCTTAGCCAAGCCTAGATTAGCTTAGCTTAGCCTAACCTTAGCTCTACTTTGCTTTACTTTACTCTCCTTTATTTTACACTAGTCTTTTCTACTCTCCTCTACTCTGTTCTACTCTGTCTTACTTTGCTCTATACTATACTACTTAGCTCTACTCTACTCTACTCCACACTATTCTAGCCTAGCCTAGCACCTCTAACCTTGCTTAGCCTAACCTACCCTAACCATATTCTGCTCTATTCTACTCTACTCTAGCCAAGCCTAGCCAAGGCTATCCTAGCTTTATTCCATGCTACTTTGCTCCACTCTACTCTGCTCTGATATGCTCCACTCTATTATACTCTTCACTACTATAATCTAGTCTACTTTAGCCTAGCCTAATCTAACTATACTCTACTCTAATCTACTTCATTATACTCTAGCCTAGCCTAGCCTAGACCATACTATTATAGCCAAGCCTAGCCTAACCTTCCTCTACTCTACTTTACACTACTCTGCTATGCTATATTCAACTCTACTCTACTTTACTTTGCTCTACTCTACTCTACCTTAACCTAGTTTAGCAAAGCCTAACCTAGCTCTGCTCTACTCTACTTTGCTCTGCTAGGCTCTGCTCTGCTCTTCTCTACTCCACTCTACTTTATTATACTCAATCCTACCCTAGCCTGGCATAACTCTACTATACTTCACTCTACTCTACTCTAGCCTAGCACAACCTAGCCTAGCCAAACCTAGCTCTACTCTACTCTGCTACACTATACTCTAATCTATTAAACTCTATTATACTCTATTCTACTTTACTCTAACCTAGCCTAACCTAGCTATACTCTACTTTACTCTACTATAGCCTAGCCTAAACTAGCATAGCATAGCCTAGCCTAGCCTAACCTTGCTCTACTCTACTCTACTCTACTTTGCTCTACTCTACTCTACTCTGCTCTGCTCTACTCTGCTCTACTATGATCTACTCTACTCTGTTCTCCTCTACTCTACTCTACTCTACTCTACTCTACTCTAACTTAACCTAGCCTAGCCTAACCTAGCCTAACCTTGCTCTACTATACTCTACCCCACTCTACTCTACTCTACTTAAGCTTAGCCTAGACTGACCTAGCTCTACTTTGCTTTGGTTTGCTCTGCTCTTCTTTGCTCTACTCTGCTCTACTTTGCTCTACTATGCTCTTCTCTTCTCTACTCTACTCTATTAAAGTCTACTAAACTCTAGCCTAGCCTAGCATAGCCTAGCCTATCCTAGCCTATCCTAGCCTAACCTAACCTAACTTTACTCTACTCTACTTCAGGCTAGCATATCTTAGTTTAGCCTAACCTAGCTCTACTCTACTCTACTCTACTCTACTCTATAATAATATCCTTTACTCTACTCTACTCTACTCCATTCTACTCAAACCTAGCCTAGGCTAGCTTAGCCATATATAGCTTTGCCTAACCTTGCTCTACTATGCTTTGCTCTACTCTGCTCTACTCTACTCTTCTTTTCTATACTCTGCTCTGCTCTACTCTGCTCTTCTTTACTATGCTCTACTCTATTCTACTCTACTCTACTCTACTCTAGCCTAGTCTACCTTGACTAGCTTAGCCTAATTGAGCTTTGCTCTACTATACTCTTCTTTATGCTACTCTACTCTACTTTAGCCCAGCTTAGCCTAGCATACCCTAGCCTAACCTCGCCTAACTTAACTCGATTCTACTCTACTCTATTCTATTATATTATATTATACTCTACTCTACTCTACTCTAACCTAGCCTAACTTCACCTAGCTTAGCCTATCCTAGCTCTACTCTTCTCTACTCTAATCTAGGCTACCCTAGCTTAGCCTAATTTAGCTTTGCTATACTCAATTGAGCTTTGCTCTATTCTACTCTGGTCTGCTCAACTCTACTCTACTCTCTTCTCTACACTCTCCTCTACTTTATTGTACCCTAACTTAGCCTAACCATGCTTAATTCTACTCTAATCTACTCTACTCTAGCCTAGCCTAGCCCAGCTTAGCAAATCTTAGCCTAACCTAGCCTAGCTTATCTAACCAAACTTAGCTTTACTCTACTCTACTCTCCTCTACTCCACTATACTCTACTCTACTCTAACCTAGCCTAGCCTAACCATAGTGCCCTACTCTACTCTACTCTATGCTAGCTTAGTCAAGCCTAACTTGCTCTTCTTTACTTTGCCCTTCTCTAATATGCTCCACTTTGCTCTAATCTGCTCTACTCTAGTCTACCTTACAATACTTTTGCTCTACTCTACACTACTCTACTCTACTCTAATCTACTCTACTCCACTCTATCCTACTTTTGCCTTACCAAGTCTAGCCTAACCTAACAAAGCTTTACTCTACTCTACTCTATTCTTCACTACTCTACTCAACTCTAACCTATCCTAGCCTAACCTTGCTCTGCTCTACTCTACTCTGCTATGCTCTACACTGCTCTACGCTATTTTGCTTTACTCTGCTTTACTCATCTCTAATCTACTCTACTCTACTCAGCTCAGCTCAGCTCAGCTCTACTCCACCTTACTCTACTCCACTCTACCCCAGCCTAGCCTAACCTAACCTAGCTCAACTCTACTCTACTCTATTCTTCTCTACTCAACTCAACTCCAGCTTAGCTTAACCTAGCCTTTCTTAGCCTAACCTAGCCTAGCTTAACCTAGCTCTGCTCTATTCTACTCTACTTTACTCTACTCTACTCTACTCTGCTCTGCTCTATTCTACTCTACTTCTCTTTACTCTACTTTAGCTAAGCGTAGCCTAGCCTAGCCTAACCTAACCAAGCTTTACTCAACTCTACTCTTCCCTTCTCGATCTTAGCCTAACCTACCTTAGCCTAGCTTAAACTAGCTCTAATCTACTCCACTCTACCCTACTATACTCTACTCTACTTTACTCCACTCTACTCTACTCTACTCTAACCTAGCCTAACGTACCCTAGCTTAGCCTAACCTTTCTCTATTTTGCTCTGTTATGCTCTTCTCTGCTTTCCTCTACTCTTCTAAATTCTACTTATCTCTACCCTATTATTCTCTGCTCTACTCTATTCTGTCATTCTCTACTCTACTTTACTCTACTCTAGTCTACTCTACTCTTGTCTACTCTACTCTATTGTACCCTACTATACTCGAGCTTAACCTTGCCTAGCCTACCCTAGCTTAACTTAGCTCTACTCTACTCTACTCTACACTACTCTACTCTACTTTACTCTAACCTAGCATAGCCTAGGCTCACCTAACCAAGCTCTACTCTACTCTAGCCATGCATAAACTAGCCTAGCCTAGCTTAACCTAACCAAACTCTACTCAACTTTACTCTGTACAGCTATACTCTGCTCTGCTCTACTTTGGTCAATTCTACTTTGCTCTTCTCTATTATACTCTAACCAAGCCTAGCTTAATCTAACCTAGCTCTACTCTACTCTACTCTAATCTAGTTTAGCTTAGCCTAGCCCTACCTAGCCTATCCTAACCTAGCTTTGATCTACTCTACTCTATTCTACTATACTCTACTCTACCCAAGCCTAACCTAGCCTAACCTTGCTCTGCTCTGCTCTGCTTTTCTTTGCCCTACTCTGCTCTCCCCTACTCTGCTTTATTCTACTCTACTCTGTTTTGCTCTACTCTACTCTACTCTAAACTACTCTGCTCCACTCTACTCTACTCATACCTAGCTTAAACTAGCCAACCTTGCTCTACTCTACTCTTCTCTACTCTATTCTTCTCTACTCTACTCTACTCTACTCTACTCAACTATACTCTACTCTTCTCTACTCTAGCCTAGCCAACTCTATATCCAAGCTTAGCCTTACCTAGCCTAGCTTAGTCCAACCAAACCTAGCACAACTCTTCTCTACTTTACCTTAATCTACTTTACTCTACCCTACTCTACTCTATTCTACTCTACACTTCTCTACTCTACTCTAACCTAACCTAGCTTAACTTAACCAAGCTCTACTCTATTCTACTCTACTCTAACCTAGTCTAGCCTAGCCAAGTTTAGCTTAGCCTGACCTAGCTCTACTCTACTCTAATCTATTGTGCTGTACTTTATACTTTTTCTCTACTTTGTTATACTCTACTCTACTCTACTCTACTTTGCTCTGCTCTACTTTACTCTACTCTACTCTACTCTACTTTGCTCTGTTATGCTTTGCTCTACTATGCTTTGCTCTGCTATGCTTTACTCTGCTCTGCTTGTCTTTACTCTATTCTACTCTACTCTGTTCTATTGTACTCTAGCCTAGCCTAATCTGGCTCTTCTCTACTCAACTCTACTCCAATCTACTCTAGCCAAGCTTTGCCTACCCTAGCTTAGCCTAACCTAGCTTTTCTCTACTCTACTCTAATCTACTTTGCTTTACTTTTCTCTACTCTACTCTACTCTACTCTACTCCATTATGCTCTTCTCTGCTCTACTCTGGTCTACTCTGCTTTGCCCTACTCGACTCTACTAATCTCTACTCTACTCTATATTGTTTTGCTCTTCTCTACTCTTCTCTACTCTACTTTACTCTGCTTTGTTATGCTCTGCTTGGCTCTACTCTCCTCTCCTCACCCCTCCTTTCCTCTCCTATCCTCTCCTCTCCCCTCCTTTCCTCTACTCTACTCTACTGTGCTTACTCTACTCAACTATACTCTACTCTACTCTACTCTACTGTACTCTACTCTACTCGATTATATTCTACTCTACTATACTCTACTCTTCTCTAGCCTAACTAAGCCTTGCCTCACCTAATCTAGCTCTACTCTACTCTATTATGTGATACTCTACTCTACTCTAATTTAGCTTACCCTAAACTAACCGAGGCTTACTATTCTCTACTCTACTCTACTCTACTCTAACCTAGCCTAGCTTTACTTTACTCCCTTCTACTCTAGCCTAGCCTAGCCTAACCTTAACTAACCTTCCTTTGCTCTACTCTATTATGCTCTACTCTACTTTTTACTACTCCACTCTACTCTACTACACATTGCTTTCCTTTGCTCTACTATGCTCTACTTTGCTTTACTCTGCTCAGCTCTACTTATCTCTATTCTACTTTACTTTATTATACTCTTGTCTAGCCTAGTATAGCCTAATCTTACTCTACTCTACTCTACTCCACTCTACTCTAGCTAAGCTTTGCCTAGCCTAGCCTAGCCTAGCCACACCTAATTCTACTGTACTCCATTTTATTTTGCTCCACTCTACTCTAACCTAACTTAGCTTAGCTTAACCAACCTAGCAATACTATATTCTAGTCTAGCCCAACATATCCTAACCTAACCTAACTCTACACTACTCTACTCCACTTGGCTCTACTCTACTCTACTCTACCCTAGTCTAGCCTAGCCCAGCCTAACCAAGCTCTACTCTACTCTGCTCCATGCTAGCCTAGCCTAGCCTATCTTAACTTAACTCATTTTTGCTCTGCTCTTCTCTGCTCTACTCTACTCTACTCTACTTTGCTCTGCTTTGCTCTACTCTACTATACTCTTGTTTAATCTACCCTACTCTACTCTACTGTACTCTACTTTGTTATGCTCTCCTCTATTCTACTCAACTCTACTCTACTTTAGCCTAGCCTTGCCTAATCAAGATCAACTCTACTCTACTCTACGTTTTTTACACTTGCTTAGTCGAGCATAACCTTGCCTAGCCCAGCCTAACTTAACCTAGCTCTACACTGTCCTACTCTACTTTACTCTACTCTACTCTACTCTCAGCTAGCTTAGCCTTCCCTAACCTAACTATTCTCTACTCTACTCTACTCTAGCCTAGCCTCACCTAGCCTAGCCTAACCTAGCTCCACTCTACTCTACTCTACTCTACTCTATCCTACTCTTCTCTTCTTTGTTCTACTTTACTCTACTTTGCTCTGCTCTACTCTACTCCATCATACCCTTCTCAATCTTAGTCTAGTCTTGCCTAGTTTAGCCTAACCTAATCTAACCTCACCTTGCAAAGCTGAGTCTCACTCTACTCAATTCTACTCTACTATATTTTATTCTACTCTAGCCAAGCTAAGCCAAACTTAGCCCTATGCTACTTACTCTACTCTACTCTACTGTACTCTACTCTACTCTACTCTACTTTACCCTTCTCTACTCTACTTTATTATACTATATATTACTTTACTCTACTAAACTCTACTCTACACTACTATACTCTACTATACTCTACCCTATCTTACTCTAACCTAGCCTAGCCTAACCTAGCCTAACTTATCCTATCCTAACCTAACCTCACCTAGCTTAGCCTAACCTTGCTCTACTCTACTCTACTCTATTATATTTTATTCTACTCTAGCTTAGCTAAGCCTAAGCTTGCTTTATACTACTCTACTCTACTTTAGCATAACTTAACCTAGCATAGCCTACCCTAACCTAAACTTTCTTAGCCTTTCCCAGCCTTACTATACTCTACTCCACTATACTATACTCTACTTTACTCTTCTCCACTCTACTCTACTCTAGCTTCATCTAGCATAGCTTAGCCTAGCCTAACCAAGCTTAGTGTAGCCTAGCCGAGTCTAGCCTAGCCTAACATATCCTAACCAAACCTCACCTAGCCTAGCCTTTCCTTACTCTAGTATACTCTGCTCTACCTTACTCTATTTTATTATTCTCTAGCCTAACTAAGCTTAGCTTAGCTCAGTGCTACTCTACTCTACTCTAACCAAATCTGACCTAGCTTAGCTTATCCTATCCTTTCAAAACTATACTTTATTTTACCCAACTCTACTTAACTCTACTCTAGCCTAGCCTAACCTCACCTAGGCTCTACTATATTTTACTCGACTCTACTATACTATATTTTATTCTATTATATCCTAGCTAACCATAACTTAACTCTATGCTACTCTACTCCACTCTATTCTTCTCTAGCAAAACTTAGCCTGGCCTAACCTAGCCTGACCTAGCTTTGCCTTGCCTAGCTTAGCCTAGACATACTCTACTCTACTCTACTCTACCCTACTCTACCATATTCTACTCTAGCCTAACTTATCCTAGCCTAGCTTAACCTCACCTAGGCTCTACTCAACTTTGTTCTACTCTACTCTATTCTGCTCTACTCTACTTTGATCTGCTCTACTTTTCTCTGCTCAACTCTACTTTACTATGCTCTACTCTACTATGCTCTATTCTATTCTACTCTTCTCTAATATGCCATGCTCTACTCTATGCTACTCTACTCTACTTTACTATGCAATACCCTTCCCAACTCTAACCTAGCCTTGCCTAACCTAACCTCACCTAGCCGTCCCTAGCCATACTCTACTCTACTCTACTCTATTTTATTCTACTCTGGCCTAGCATAAGCCAAACTTAGGTTTATGCTACTCTTCTTTATGCTACCATACTCTAGTCTAACTTAGCCTAGCCTAGCTTAGCATAGCCTTACCTACACCTACTATACTCTACTCTACTCTGCCCTACTCTATTATACTTTACTATACTTTACTCTATTCTACTATTGCTTAGCCTAGCATAGCCTTGCCTATCCTATCCTGACTTAACCTCGCTTAGCTTAGCCTTGCCTTACTCTGCTCTACTCTACTATACTCTACTTTATTTTATTCTACTCTAACCTAGCTTAGCCTAACTTAGCTCTATGCTCCTCTACTCTACTCTACTCCACTCTAGCTTAGCCTAGAATAACCTAGCCTAGCCTTATTATACTCTACTCTACCCAACTCTACTCTACTCTAGCCAACCTTAGCCTAGCCTAACCTAACCTTCCCAAGACTAGCCTAACCTTACTCTACTCTACTCTACTTTATTTCATTCAACAATAGCTTAACTAAACTTATCATAGCTCTATGCTACTCTACTCTATAATACTCTACCATAACATAACTTACCTTGCCTAACCTAGCTTAGTCTAACCTAGGCAAACTTAGCCCAGCCATAATATACTCTACTCTACCCTACTCTACAAAACTTTACTCTAGCCCAGCCTAACCTAGCCTAGCCTTGCCTAAACTCACCTAGCTTAGCCGAGCCCTACTCTACTCTACTCTATTTTATTCTACTCTACCCTATCTAGCCAAACTTAGCTTTATATTACATAACTTTACTATAGCCTATCCCAACCTAACCTAGCCCAGCCAAGCCTAAGCTAGTCTTGCCTTGCCTAACTTACTATACTTTACTCAACTCTGCTTTACTCTACTCTGCTCTACTTGACTCTAGCTTAGCCTAACCTATCTTAACCAAGCCTAGCATAGCCTAACCTAACTTATCCTAACCTAACCTCATCTAACCTAGCCTAGCCTTACTCTACTCTACTCTTCTCCACTCTAAACTACTCTAATCTACTCTATTTTATTCTACACTATCCTAACATAGCATTATGCTACTCTACTTTACTCTAGCCTAACCTAGCCAAGCCTAGCCAAACCTTATCTAGCCTAGCCTAGCCTTGCTATACACTACTTTAACCAACTTTACTCTATTCTTTCCTTGCCTAGCATGGCCTAACCTAGGCTCTACTTTGCTCTACTCTGCACTACTCTTCTCTGCTTTACTTTGCTCTTGTCTGCTCTACTCTGCTCTTGTCTGCTCAGCTCTGCTCGGCTCTGCTCTGCTCTACTCTGCTTTGCTATGCCCTACTTTGCTTTGCCCACTCTACTATACTCTAATACACTCTACTATGCTCTAACTTAGCCTAGCTTAACTAAACTTAATTCTACTCTACTCTAGCCTATCCTAGTCTGGCCTACCCTAGCCTAACTAAGCTCTACTTTACTCTACTCTATTCTACACTACTCTACTCTAATCTTGCCTTGCCTAGACTTTCCAAGCCTAACCTAACTCTACTTTACTCAACTCTACTCCAGCCTAACCTAACCTAGCCTAATTTTGCTCTACTCTACTTTACTCTGCTCTGCTTTGCTTTACTCTACTTTTCTTAATTCTGCTCTATAATTCTCTACTCTACTCTACTCTACTATATTATGCTCAACTCTTCTAACTCTATTATACTCTAACCTTGCTTAGCCTAATTAAGACTAAACTAGCTCTACTCTTCTCTAATCCATGCTACTTTACTTAACTCTACTCTACTCTACTCTAGCTTAACCATGCCTAGCCTATCCTAGCCTAACATAGCCTAGCCTGGCATAGCTTAACCTAGCTATACTCTACTCTACTCTACTTTACTCTAACCTAGCCTAGCCTAGCTTAACCTAACTTAGCTTTACTCTACTATAGAGCCTTGCTTAGCCTAACCTAGCTTATTCTAGCTCTACTCTACTCTTATCTACTCTACTCTACACTACTCTACTCTAATCTGCTCTTCTATACTTTATTCTACTCTTCCCTACTCTATTACAACAAAGCCTATCCTAACCTAGCCTAACCTAGCTTTACTCTACTCTGCTCTAGACGAACCAAGCCTAGCCTAACCTTGTTCTACTCAACTTTTCTTTGCTCTACTCTACTCTACTCTGCTCTACTCTACTATAGTCTACTTTTCTCTACTCTACTCTACTCTACTCTATACTACTCTACTCTTCTTTGCTCTACCTTAACCTAGCCTCACCTTGCCATGCTTATCCTAGCTCTACTTTGCTCTACTCTACTCTACTCTACTTTTCTCTACTTTTCTCTGCTCTACTCTACTTTACTTTAGCCTATCCTAGCCTAGCCTAACCTAACCTAGCTCTTCTCTACTATCCTAAACACTACTCTACTCTACTCCACACTATTCTACTATACTCGATGCAAACCTAACCTCGCCTAACAAAGCTTGACCTACCTCTACTCTAATCTATTGTACTCTACTCTAGCCATGCCTAGTTTAGACTTGCTTAACCTAGCTCTGCACTGCTTTGTTTTGCTCTGCTATATTTTTCTCTTCTTTGCTCTACTCTGCTATGCTCTACTCTACTATACTTTGCTTCTCTCTTCTTAGCTTTGCTCTGCTCCACTCTACTTTACTCTACTTTGCTCTACTCTTCTCTACTCTAGTCTGCTCTACTATACACTGCTTTATTTTTGTCACCTCTAACACGATTTAGCCTAGCCTAACCTAACGTTTCTCTATTCTACTCTGCTCTACTCTAGCCTAGCCTTGCTTATCATAACTTTGCATGGACTAACCTAACTCTACTCTAACTTAGCCTGGCCTGGCCTAGCCAAACCTAGCTCTAATCTATTCTGCTTTACACTACTTTAGTCTAGCCTAACCTAGTCAAACCAACCTCTACTTTACTCTGCTCTACTCTACTCTACTCTACTCAACTATACTCTACTTTATAGTAATCTAGCCAAGCCTAGCCTAACAAAGCTCTACTCTACTCTACTCTACTCAACTATACTTTACTTTATAGTAATCTAGCCAAGCCTAGCCTAACAAAGCTCTACTCTACTCTACTCTACTATACTCTACTATACTGTACAATTCTCTACTCTATTCTTCTCTACTCTTCTTTAGCCATAGCCTAACCAAACCTTGCCAAGCCTATCCTGACCTATCCTAGTCTAAGCTAGCTCTACTCTACTCTACTCTACTTTACTCAAACCTAACCTAGCCTAGCCAAGCTCAACTTAGCTCCACTCTACTCTACACTATTACACTTTACTCTAGCCTAGCCTAGCTTACCATAGCCTATCCTAGCCTAACCTTGCTTTACTTTACTTTGCTTTCCTCTACTCCAGTTTGCTCTATGCTGCCCTGCCCTACTTTGCTCCATTTTGCACCTTTCCACTCTTCTATGCTTTAATCTGCCTACTTTTCTCTGCTTTACTCTGCTTTGCTCTACTCTACTCTGCACAACTCTACATTAGTCTAGCCTAGCCCAGCCTAGCCTACCTTATCCTAGCTCTACTCTACTCGACACTACTCTACTCTAGCCTAACCTAGCCTAGCCTAGCCTAGCCATTGTATACTCTAATTTAACCTACTCTCCTTTACTCTACTCTTTCCTAGAGCCTAGCCTCATCTAGGCTCTACTATGCTCTACTCTACTCTTCATTATCCTACTCCACTCTACTCTTCTCTACTCTACTTTGCTCTTCTCTTCTCTACTCTACTCTACTCTACTCTACTATGCTAGACTATACTTTGCTCTACTTTGCTTTGCCCTGCTCTACTCTACTATAATCTACTCTGCTTTATCACAGCATAGCTTAACTGGGCTCTAATCTTCTCTACATTACTCTACTAAACTCTATACTACTCAAACATAGCATAGCCTACCCTAGTCTAAGCTAGCTCTATTCTACTCTACATTTACTCTAGCCTCGCCTAGCCTAGCCAAGCCTAACCTTTCTCTATTCTACTCTACTCTACTATAGCCTAGCTTAGCCTAGCATGACTTAACCTGACTTAGCTCTTCTCTACCCTACTCTGCTCTGCTCTACTCTATTTTTCTCTACTCTGCTCTATTATACTCTACTCTACTCTGCTCTGCTCTATTTTGCTCTACTCCATTCTACTCTATTATACTCAAGCCTAGCCTAGCTTACCCTAGCCAACCCTAATCTTGCACTACTCTAGTCTGATCTACTCCACTCAACTCTACTCTATTATAGTCTAGCCTAGACTAGTCCAACCATTCCTACCCTAATTTAGCTTGGCCTAGCTTAGCTTAACCTAGCTCTACTCTACTCTATTAACTACTCTATTCTACCTTATACAACTCTACTCGACTCTACTCTAACCTAGCCTAACCTAACCTAGCTCTACTTTACTATAGTCAAAACTTGCTTAGCTTAGCCTATCATAATCTAGCTCTGCTATACTCTGCTCTACCATACTCTATTCTACTCTACTCTATTCTACTCTGCTTTACTCTTCTCCAATTTACTTTACTCTTCTCTACTTTACTCTAAACTTTCCTAGCCTAGCCTAGCCTAACTTAGCTCTACTTTACTCTACTGTAGCATAACCTAGCCTAATCTCGTTATGCTCTGCATTGCTCTACTCTAGTTCTCTTTACTCTACTCCTCTTTACTCTGCTCTGTTGTGCTCTATTCTACCCTGCTCTACTCTACTCTACTCTACTCTACACTATTTTACTCTACTTAGCTCTGCTCTACTCTACCCTGCTCTACTCTACTCTACTCTACTCAATTTTGCTCTATTCTACTCAGTTCAACACTACTTTACTCTGCTCTATTCTACTCTGCTCTACTACACTCTACTCTACACAACTCAACTCCTCTTTGTTCTATTCTACTCTACTATACTCTGCTCTACTCTAGCCTAGCCTAGCCTAACCAAGGTCTACTCTACTCTACTTTACTATACTATGCTCTACTCTAGCCTTGCCTAGCCAAGCTTACCATAGCCTAGCCTAAACAAACCTAGCTCTACTCTATTCTACTCTACTCAACTCTGTTATACTACACTCTACTTTACTTTACTCTACTTTACTCTACTATACTCTACTATACTCTATTATACTCTACTTTACTCTACTCTACTCTATTATACTCTACTCCAATCTGCTCTACTCTACTTTACTCGACTCTACTTTAGCTTATCCTAGCCTAGCCTAACCTTGCTCTACTCTACTCTACTCTACTATACTATTCTCTACTCCACTATACTATACTCTACTCTAGCCAAGCCAAGCCTAACTTAGCCTAGCCTAAATCTATCCTACTTTTTTTGCTCTACTTTTCTCTGTTCGGCTCAGCTCAGCTCTACACTATTATGCTCTACTCTATTCTGCTCTACTCTATTCTACTCTACTCTAACCTAGCCAAGCCTTGCCTACCCTAACTTAACTCTACTCTACTCTGCTTTGTGTTGTGCTCTGCTTTGCTAAATTCTACTCTACTCTACTATGGTCTAATCAGTTCTACTCTGCTCTACACTAAACAAACATAGTCTAGCCTAACCTAACCTAGCTTTATTCCACTCTTCTCTACTCTGCTCTGCTCTACTATACTCTGCTCTACACTACACTACCCTATTCTACTCTACTCTAATCTAGCCTAACTGGGCCATGTTGTACCTAACCTAGCTCTACTTCACTCTACTCTACTCTTCTCTACTCTACTCTACTCTACTCTATTTACTTTAGCCTAGCCTAACCTAGCCATTCCTAGCCTGCCCTAGCATAGACCAACCTAGCCTAGCCAAACCTTGCCCTACTCTTTTCTCCTCTACTCTATTATACTCTACTCTTGTATACTAAACTGAAACCTAGTCTAGCCTTCTTTAGCCTAACCTACCACGACTCTACTTTACTCTAGCATTGCCAAGCCTATCTTAGCCCAACCTAGTTCTTCTCTACTCTACTTTACTCTGCTCTACTTTGCTTTACTCTACATTTCTATACTCTGATCTCCTCTACTCTACTCTACTTTGCTCTACTCTACTCTACTCTACTCTACTCTGCTCTGCTCTACTCTACTCTTCTCAACTCTACTTAACTCTATCTATTCTACTCTAGCTAGTTTAGCATAGCCTAGCCTAGCCCAGCATAACTTAGCTCTACTCTACTCTACTCTATACTACTCTACTCTACACTACTCCACTCTACACTTTCTTAGCCTAGCCTATCCAAATCATGTCTAGCCTATCTCTACTCTACTTTACTATTCTCTACTCTAATCTACTCTACTTTACTCTACTCTAACTTAGCCTAGCCTAGCCTAACCAAACTTAGCTCAACTCTACCCTATCGTACTCTACTCTCACTTAGCTTAACCTAGCTCTACTCTACTCTAACATAGCCTAGCTTATCCAAGCCAAGCCTAACCTAGCCTAGCAAAACCTAACTCTACTCTGCTTGCTCAACTCTACTCTTTTTGGCTCTGCTCTACTGTACTCTGCTCTATTATACTCTATTTTACTCTATTCTACTCTATTCTGCTATGCACTACTCTTTTTTGCTCTGCTCTGCTCTACTCTACTCTGCTCTGTTTTGTGCTGCTCTACTCTACTTAGCTCAACTTTGCTCTGCTCTACTCTAACCTTGCTCTACTTTGCTCCACTTTACTCTACTCTACTATACTCTACTCTACTCTACTTCCTAACCTAACCTTGCTCTTCTTTACTCTACTCTAAACTATTATATTCTACACTACACTACTCTTCTCTACTACACTCTACTCTACTCAAGCCTAACTGAGCCTTGCCAAGCCTAGTATAGCCTAACTTAGCTCTGCTCTACTCTTCTCTACTCTACTTTGCTCTACAATAATTTTCTCTACTCTGTTGTACTATACTCAACACTGCTCTACTCTGCTTCACTCTACTCTACTCTATTCTACTCTAGCCTAACTAAGGCAAGCCAAGCCTAACCTAGTTTAACATTGCTCTGCTCTACTCTGCTTTGCTCTATCTTGCTTTTCTCTTATTTATGCTTCTCTACTCTGCTTCGCACTATTCTATTCTGCTTTGCTCTACTCTACTCTACTCTACTCCACTCTACTTTACTCTACTCTAGCCTATCCATGCCTAGCCAAGCCTAGCCTAACCTAACCTAAGTCTGCTATACTCTTCTCTACTATGCTCTTCTTTACTTTACTCTGATTTTCTTTACCCTACTATACTCTACTCTACATTTCTTTACTCTGCTCTGCTCTACTCTATTATATTCTACTTTGCTCTACTCTACTCTACTTACTCTTATCAACTCTAGCCTAGTTTAGCCTAGCCTAACCTAGCTCTACCTTATTATACTTTACTCGACTCTACTCTAGACTAGCCTTTGCTTCCCTAGACTAGCTTAGCCTAACTTAGCTATACTCTACTTTACTCAACTTTCCTCTACTTTATCCTAATTTACTCCACTTTACTCTACTCCACTTTAACTTAGCTTAGCCTAACCTAGCTCTACTCTACACTACTTTATTATATTTTATTCTACTATACTCTAGGCCACCTAGCCTAGCCTAACTTAACCTAGCTCTGTTGTACTCTACTATGCTCTGCTCTACTCTAGTCTACTCTACTCTGCTGTAATATTTTTTTACTTTAGCTTAGCCCACCCTAACCTAGCTCTACTCTACTGTACTATACTCTACTCTATTGTAACCTAGATTCACTTAACCTTGCCTAGTCTAACCAAACTATTCTCTATGCTACTCTACTCTGCTCTACTCTACTTTGTTATAGTTTTCTCTACTCTGCTCTACACTCTTCTATTCTATTATGCCCATCTCTACTCTGTTCTGGTTACACCACATTGCTATACTCTACTCTACTCCACTTAGCACTTCTCAGCTCTACTCTGCCTTGCTCTACTCTGCTCTACTCTTCTCTACTCTTCTCTGCTCTACTCTGCTCTACTCTACTCTACTCTACTCTACTCTACTCAATTCAACTTTACTCTACTCTACTATAGACTAACCAAGCCTAGCCTTACCTAATCTAGCTCTACTCCATCTACTCTATTATACTCTACTCTACTGAAGGATAGCCTAACCTAGCCTAACTGACCTCTACTCTATTCTGTTCTACTCTACTCTAGCTTAGCCTTGCAAAGCATAGCATAGAATAACCTAGCTCTAAACTTTTCTACTCTACTTTATGCTACTCTACTCTACTATGCTTTACTTAACATTGCTCTGCTCTGCACTTCTACTCTATTAGGCACTTCTTTTCTTTATTATACTTTACTCTCCTTTACTATACTCTACTTTGCTCTACTCTACTCTACTCTACTCTACTCTATCCTACTAGAGGTAAGCCTAGCCTATCTTAACCTAACCAAGCCTAACCTAGCTCTACTCCACTCTACTCTACTCAAGCCTAGCCTAGCCTAGCTTAGCCTAACCTAACCTTGATTAGCTCTACTACACTCAACTATACCCTACTCTAGCCAAGCTTAGCCTAGTTTAACCTAGTTTTGATCTACTCTAGTCTAATCTACTCTACTTTGCTCTACTTGCTCTACTTTATTTTTCTCTACTCTAGTCTACTCTACCCTACTCTGCTCTCCTCTACTCTTATGTCCTCCCCTTTCCCCTCCTCTCCTCTACTATACTCTAATCAACTCTACTCAACTCTACTTTACTATTCTCTACTCTACTCTACTTTACTCTTCCCTAATTTACTCTACTTTAATATGCTCTACTCTACTCTACTCTACTTTACTCTGCTCTACTTGAACCTAGCCTAGCTTAGCCTAGCCTAACCTCGCTCTACTCTACTCTACTTTACTTTACTCTAGCCTAGCCTAGCCTAACCTAGCTTTACTTTACTTTACTTTATTATACTCTACTCTACTCTATTCTATATTGCTCTTATCTACTTTGTCATATGCTCTACTCTACTCTACTCTACTGTACTCTACTCTACTATGGCCTAGTTTAAACTGACCTAGCCTAAACTAGCTCAAGTATACTCTGCTAAGCTGTACTCTACTCTAACCTAGCCTAGCCTACTCAAGCCTAGCCTAGCCTAGCAAAGCCAAACCTAGCTATACTTTACTTTACTCTAATCTACTTTACTTTACTCTACTCTACTCTACTGTAGCCTACCTAAACTTAGCTCTGCTCTACTCTGTCCTACTTTGCTCTACTCTTCTCTGCTCTACTTTGCTTTGCCCTACTCTATTGTGCTCTACTTTGCTTTACTTTGCTTTGCTCTACTCTATCCTACTCTGCTCTACTCTAGATTAGCCTAGTATAGCCTAACTTAGCCTAGCCTATCCTAACCTAACTATACTCTATTATACTCTACTCTACTCTACTCCTCTACCTTAGCTTAGCCTAACCTAGAAAACTCTACTCTACTCTAGCCAAACCTAGCCTAGTCTAACCAAGCTCTACTCTACTCAACTATGCTCTGCTCTGCTTTGCTATACTCTACTCTACTTTGCTCTGCTCTACTCTGCTCTTCTTTACCTTTTTCTATACTACTCTACTCTACTCTACTCTAACTTTGTTTAGCTTAGCCTAGCCTAACTTAGCTCTACTCTATTCTACCCTGCTTTGCTCATCTCTACCTTGCTATGCTTTTCTCTTCTCTACTTTGGTCAATTAAGTTCTACTATACTCTTGTCTACTCTGGTCTGCTATGCTATACTCTACTCTCCGCTCCTCTCCTCTACTCTACTCTGCTCTGTGCTACTCTACTATACTTTGCTCTTCTATGTTCTACTCTACTCTACTCTCCTCTACTCTCCTCTACTCTCCTCTACTCTCCTCTACTCTACTCTACTCTACACTTCTCCACTCTACTCTACTCCACTCTACTCTACTCTACTCTAGCCTAGCCTAGCCAAGGCTAGCCTACCCTAGCCTAGCCAAGGCTAGCCTACCCTACCCTAGCCTAACCAAGCTTTACTGTACTCTAATTTACTCTACTTAACTCTAATCTACTATACTCCATTCTACTCTACTCTACTCTACTCTAAGCTAGCCTAACCTAACCTAACCTAGCTCTACTTTACTCTACTCTACTCTACTCTAACCTACTCTAACTATCCAAGAAAAGCCTAAAAAAGCTCTTCTCAACACCGTTATACTCTACTCTTCTCTACTCTGCTATGCTCTACTCTGCTCAACTCTACTCTACTCTTCTCTTCTTTACTCTGCTCTACTTTGCTCTTCTCTATTATACTCTACTCTAGCATAACCAAGCCTTACATATCCTTGCCAAACCTAGCTCTACTCAACTCTACTCTACTCTAATCTACTCTTCTATACTCTACTTTACTCTACCCTGCTCAACTCTACTGTAACCTAGCCTAGCCTAGATATGCTCTACTCTACTCTACACTAGTCTACTTTACTCAAGCCCAACCTAGCAAAGCCTAAGCTAGCTCTACTATACTCTGCTTGACTCTACTCTGCTCTTCTCTATTTTTCTCTACTCTACTCTTCTCTCCTTTGCTCTGCTCTTCTCTGTTCTACTCTCCTAAGCTCAACTCTACTTTGCTTTGCTCTACTCTACTCTACTATACTCTACTCTACTTTTCTCTCCTCTCCTCTCCTCTCCTCTCCTCCCCTCTCCTTTACTCTTCTCTCCTCTACTCTACTAACTTCTACTCTAATACACTCTGCTATACTCTACTCTAATCTACTCTGCTCTACACTACTCTATTCTATTCTATTCTACTCTACTCTACTCTAGCCAAGGTTTGCTTAGCCTAGCCTAGCCTATCAAGCTATACTCTAATCTACTCTACTCTACTTTACCCTACTCTACTTTACTCAAGCCAAGCTGTGCCTTACCTAGCCTAACCTAGCTCTACTCTACTCTTCTCTACTTTACATTACTCTACTCTACTCTACTTTACTCTACTTTATCCTAACCTAGCAAAGCCTAGCCTAGCCTAGCCTAAACTAGCTCAGCTCTACTCTACTCTTCTCTACTCTACTATGCACTATACTACTCTACTCTACTCTGCTTTGCTATGTTCTCTTCTCCTCCCCTCTCCTCTCCTTTACTCTACTCTGCCCTACTTTACTCCACTCAACTCTAATCAGCTATACTCTACTTTAGTCTACTCTACTCTACTCCACTCTAGCCTATCCTAGCCTAATATGGCCCTACTCTATTATACTCCACTCTACTCTACACTACTCTACCCAACTCCATTCTACTCTAGCCTTGCTTAGCCTAGTCCAGCCAACTGTAGCCTATCCTAGCCTTGTCAAGCCTAACCTAGCTCTACTTTACTCTACCCTGTTCAATTGTACACTAGCATAGCTTAGCTTAACATAGCTCTAATCTACTCTACTCTATCATACTCTACTATACTCTACTTTACTTTGCTCTACTCTTCTCAACTCTACTCTAACCTAGCCTAACCTACCTTTACTCTACTCTACTCTATGATACTATACTCTACTCTAATCCTCTTTACTCTATTCTAATCTACTCTATTCTACTCTACTCTATTCTATTCTAACCTAGCTTAGCCTAGATTAGCTCAGCCTAAACAAGCTCTACTTTGCTCCACTACGCTCTGCTCTTCTCTACTATGTTGTAGTCTTCTTTTGCCATGCTCTACTCTACTCTACTCTACTCTCACCTAGCCTAGCCTAACCAAGCTATACACTACATTACTCTACTCTACTCTACTCAAGCCTAGCCAAGCATACACTACCCTAACATAGCCTAGCCTAGCCCAACTTAGCTCTACTCTACTTTACCCTACTCAATTCTACTCTAATATACTCTACTCTACTCCGCTCAACTCTACTCCACTCTAACTTAGACAAGCCTAGCATAACCTAGCCCTCCTCTGCTCTACTCAACTCAAGCCTGTCCTAGCCTTACCAAACCAAACCTATCTTAACCTAACATTGCTCTCTTTTATTTGCTCTGATCTACTCTTCTCTACTCTGCTCTACTCTACTTTGCTCTACTCTGCTTTGTTTTGCTTTACTCTTCTCTACTCTGCTCTATTCTACTATGCTCTACTCTCTTATGCTTCACTCTACTCTTCTTTACTCTATTATGCTCTGCTCTACTCTAACCTAGCCTTTCCTAGCCAACCCTGACCTAGCTGTACTCTACTCCACCACTCTACCTTACTCTAGAAAATCCTTGTCTAGCCTAGCCAAGCCTAACCTAGCTCTGCTCTACTCTGGCATAACCTAGCCTTGCTTAGCCTTGCCTAGGCTATCATAGCTCTACGCTTCTCTACTCTACTCTCTCTGCTCTACTCATTTATTCTCTGCTCTCTTCTTCTCTACTCTGCTCTATATAGTTTTGCTCTACTACACTCTTCTCTACTCTACTCTATTATACTCTAGTTTAGCTTAACCTAATTTACCTCTACTCGACTCTTCTCTACTATAATCTACTCTACTCTACTCTACCCTAACCTTTCCAAGCTTAGCCTAGCCTAACCTAGCTTAGCCTAGCTCTACTCTACTCTGCTTTGCTCTACTCTATTGTGCTCTACTCTATTTTGCTTTGCTTTACTCTACTTTACTCTACTCTAGTATACTCTAGCTTAGCTTAGTTAACATAGCTCTACTCTATATTATTAAACTTTACTATACTCTACTCTACTCTACTCTTCTTTACTCTACTCTAGCTTTGCTTATCCTAGCCTAGCCTAGCCTAACCTTGCCTAGGCTAACTTAACCTTGCTTTACTCTACTCTACTATACTCTACTACACTATGCTCTACTATACTCTACGCTATCGTACTGTACTCTGTCCTTATCTATTCTACTCTAATCTACTCTATTCTACTCTAACCAAGTCTAGCCAAGCCTAACTCAGCCTAACCTAGCTCTATTCTACTCTACTCTACTCTACTCAATTCTACTTTGCTCAATGCTGCTTTACTCTACTCTACTATGCTCTGCTCTTCTCTACTTCGCTCTTCTCTTCTTTGCTCTCCTTTGTTCTCCTCTACTTTACACTACTCTCACTAAGCCTAGCCTAACAAAGCTTTATTCTAATCTACTTTACTCTTTTCTACTCTACTCGACTATACTCTCGCTTAGGCCAGCCTAGCCTTCCCTAGCCTCGTCTAACTTAGCCTTACTTTACTCTACTCTAGTCTACTCTACTATACTCTACTCTACTTCACTCCACTCTACTTTACTCTACTCTACTCTATTCTAACATAACCTAGCCTAGCCTAACCTAGCTCTATTCTACCTTACTGTATTCGAGCCTAGCTTAGCCTAGTCAAACTTAGGCTAGCCTAGCCTATCCTAGGTTTACACTACTCTATTTGCTATGCTCTACTCTTCTCCACTCTCCTTTGCTCTGCTCTTCTCTTCTTTACTCTACTCTGCTCTGCTCTGCTCTAATCTATTCTATTATGCTCTACACTATTCTGCTTTGCTCTTCTCTGCTCCACTCTATTATGCTCTACTCTGCTCTAACCTAGCATAGCCTCGTCTACCCTAACTTGTTATAGTCTACTCTGCTCTGCTCTGCACAACTCTTCTAAGCTCTGCTCTGCTCCACTTAGCTCTACTTTGCTTTACTCTACTATGCTTTACACTACTCTATTTTACTCTACTCTATTCTACTCTACTCTGCTCAGCTCTACTTTGCTCTACTCTGCTTTACTCTACTCTGCTCTGCTCTACTCTACATTATTCCACTCTACTCCACTATACTGTATTCTATTGTGCTCTACTTTACTCTAGCCAAGTTTAGCCTAGCCTAACCTAGCTCAACTCTGCTCTACTCCACCAAACTCTATTCTACTCTATTTTAGCCTCGCTCAGCCTATCCTAACCTAGCATAGCCTAACCAAACCTAGATCATGTTTACTTTACTCTACTCTACTCTACTCTTATATACTCTATCCTATACTACTCTAAACTAGCACATCCTAGCCTAACATAACCAAGCTCTACTCTACTTTAGCCTAGCCTATCCTAATCGAGCCTAGCCTAACCTAGGTATGCTCTACTCTGCTCTAGTCTGCTTTGTTTTGCTCTAGTCCACTCTGCTCTACTCTACTCTACTATGCTTTATTGCATTCTAGCCTAGCCTAACATAACCTAGCTCTACTCTACTCTACTTTAATCTACCCTAGACTAGCCTAACCTAGCTCTACTTTAGTATAATCTACTCTACCCTACTCTACTCTACTCTTTTCTAACCCAGCTTCGTCTAACCAAGCTCTACTCTACTCTACTATACTCAGCTCTGCTCTACTCTACTCTACTCTATTATGCTCTACTCTACTCTGCTTTTCACTACTCTACTCTGTTTTACTTTGCTCTACTCTATGCAACTCTGCTCTGCTCTCCTCTACTATACTCTACACTATTCTACTCCTATCTTGTTTAGCCTAACCTAGCCTCACCTAACCTAACCTAGCTCTACTCTAGCCTTACCTAGCCAAGCCAACTCTAGCCTTGCTTAGCTTTCCTTTACTTTACTCTATTATACTAACCTCTAATCAACTATATTGTATTCTAATCTACTCTAACATAGCTTAGCCTAGCTCAACTTATCTTAGCTCTACTATACTCTACTCTACTCTACTCTAGCCTAGCCTCACCTAACCTAGGTATACTCTGCTATGCTCTGCTCTACTCTACTCTACTCTACTCTACTCTACGCTACTCTGCTCTACTTTGCTCTACTCTTATCTACTCTGCTTTACCCTACTCTTCTTTGCTATTTTTTGATCTACTCTACTCTGCTATGCACTGCTCTAAGCTACTCCACTCTACTCTAACCTAGCCTAGCTTAACATAGACTAACCTAACCAAGCTCTACTCTACTCTACTCTATTTTACTCCTTCCTAGCCTTACTTTGCTTAGCTTAACCTAGCTCTACTCTTCTCTACTCTACTTTACTCTATTATACTCTACTCTATTCAAATCAAGTCTAATCTACTCAACTCTAACCTAGCCAAGCCTAACATAGCCTAGCTTTACTTAACCATGCTCTACTCTACTCTTCTCTACTATGATCAGCTCTACTCTACTCTACTTTGCTCTGCTATACTCTGCTCTGCTCTACTCTACTCTGCTCCTCTCTACTCTACTCCACTATACTCTAGCCTAGTTTAGCGTAGCCTACCCTAGCCACTCTAACCACTCCTATCCTGGCATAACGTTTCTCTACTCTACCTTCTCTACTCCAGCCTAGCATAGCCTAGCCTAACCTAGCTTTGCACTTCTATACCCTACTATGCTCTTCTCTACTCCATACTACTCTACACTTTTCTTCTTTGCTTTGCTCTACTCTATTCTTGTCTACTCTACTCTTCTCTTACCTAGTCTAGCATAACCTAGCCTAGGCAAACCTAACCTAGCTCTACTCTACTCTACTCTAATTTACTATACCATAACATAGCCTAGTCTAGCCAACCCTATCATAGCTAAGCCTAGCTGAGCCTAACTTAACCTAGCTTTACTCTACTTTACTCTTCTCTACTCTACTCAAATCTACTCTACTCTAATCTACCCTATTATACTTTACTCTAACTTAGCCTTGTTTAGCTAAGTTTAGCTTAGCCTAATCTAGCTCTACATTTCTCTGCTCTACTCTACTCTACTCTACTCTATTCTATTATTCTCTTATCTACTATACTCTTCTCAACTATAGTCTAGTCTAGCATAGCCAAACCTAGCTGTACTATACTCTGCTCTATTCTAACCTAGCCTAACATAACATAACCTAGCTCTATTCCACTCTACTCTACTCTACTCTTGTCTACTCTAGTCTACTCTACTCAAACCAAGCCTAACAGACCTAACCTAACCTAGCTCTACTCGATGCTGCTTTACCCTTCTCTATTTTACTTTAGCCTAACCTAGACTAACCTAGCCTAACATGACCTAGCCTTGCTTTAACTTGCTCTGCTCTATTGTGCTCTGCTCTACTCTACTTTATTTTACTCTGCTCTGCTTTACTTCACTCTGCTCTACTCTACTATGTTCAACTCAACTCAGCTCTACTTTGTTCTACTCTGTTCTATTCCACTATACTCTATCCTTCTCCACTTTACTCTATTCTACTAAACTCTACTATACCCTACTCAACTCTACTATGCTCTACTCTAATCTACACTAATATACTATACTCAACTCTACTCTACTAACCTTTGCTCTACTCTATTCTACTCTACACTACTTTACTATACTCTACTCTACTATACCTCACACAACTCTATTCTACTCTACTCTACTCTACTTTACTCTACTATACTTTTCTTTGTTGTACATTAACTTAGCTTAGGCTAGCCTAGCTTACCCTAACCTAACTCTACTTTGCTCTACATTGTGATACTTTGCTCTGCTTTGCTCTACTTTGCTCTTCTATGCTCTGCTTTACTCTATTCTACTTTACTTTACTATGCTTAGCTCTACTCTACTCTATTACACACTTCTCTACTCTACTCTACTCTACTCCATTCTTTTCTAACCTAACAAAACTTAGCTTAGCTCTGCCTAACCTAACTCTACTACGCTCTGCTTTAGACTACTCTACTCTATTCTAGTCTAGCCCAGCCTAGCCACTCCAACCTAGCCAAGCCTTGCCCAACTTAGCCTAACCTTGTTGTAGTCTACTATTCTATACTCAACTCAAGCCTTACCTAGCTGAACTTAGCTCTGCTCTACATAACTCTACTCTGCTCTACTCCACTCCACTCTACTTTGCTTTGCTCTGCTATACTCTGCTCTATTTTGCTCTTCTCTACTCTACTCTACTCTGCTATACTCTTTTATACTTTACTATAGCCTAATTTAGCCAAGTGTAGCCAAACTTAGCTCTACTTTTCTCTACTCTACTCTACATTACTAAACTCTAGCATTACCTAGCCTAGCCTCGCCTAGCCTAGCTATACTCTATTTTACTCCACTTAACTCTACTCTACTTTGCACCTCTCTACTCCAGCCTAACCTAACTTAGCCTAGCCTAAACATGCCTAACCTAGCTCTACTCTACTCTACTTTACTGTACTCTACTGATGAGTACTCTACTATACCCTAACCTAGCTTAGCCTAACTTAACCAAGCCTAGCTTAGCCCAACCAAGCCTTACACTATACTCTAATCTATTCTTTTTTAATCAACTCTATTATACTGAACTCTAACTTAACCTAGCCTAACCTATCCTTTCTTTACTCTATCTACTCTACTCTAGTTTATTCTACTCCACCATACTCTAGCCTAGCCTAGTTTAGCCTAGCCTAACCTAGCTTTGCTATGCTCTACTCTTCTTTGCTCCACTCTGTTCTGCTCTACTCTACTCTACTCTACTCTAATCTACTCTACTTTGCTCTACTATACTCTAGTCTAGCCTAACCTAACCTAGCTCAACTCTACTCTATGCTAGCTTAACCTAGTGTACCCATCTTATACTAACCTAACCTAGCCTAACTTAATGCAACTCTACTCTACTCTACTCAACTCTTCTCTGCTCTACTCTACCCTACTCTACTATATTCTGTGTTGCTCTTGCCTGCTCTGCTTTACTCTACTCTACTCTACTCTATTATACTCTAGCTTAGCCAGGCCTAGCATAGCCTAACCTAGCTCTACTCTACTCGACTTGACTCTACTCTAGCCTAGCCAGGCCTATCCTAACCTAACCTAGCCTAGCCTTGCCTAGCCTTACATAACCTAACCTAGCTCTACTCTATTATACTCTACTCCACTCTACTTTGCTCTACTCTACTCTCCTCTACTCTACTCTATTCTACTCTACTTTTCTCTACTCTACTCTTTTTACTCTACTCTACTCTATTCTACTATACACTACGATACTCTTCTATACACAAGCCTAGCCTAATTTAGCTCTACATTATTCTACTGTACTCTAAACTACTCCAGCCTAGCCTAGTGTAGGCTAACTTAGCCTATCATAGCCTTGCTTAGCTTAACCTAACTCTACACTACTCTACCCTACTCTACTATACTCTTTTTAGCCTAGCATACCCTAACCTGACCTAGCTCTACCCTCCTCTACTTTGCTCTTCCATTCTCTACTCTACTCTACATTGCTCTCCTCTACTCTTTCTCTCTTTTCTCTCTCCTCTGCACTACTCTACTCTACTCTCCTCTCCTCTCCTCTCCTCTCCTATACATTACTTTATTCTATTGTACTCTACTCTACTATACTTTATTCTACTCTATCTATACTACTCTACTCTACCCTACTATACTCTACTCTACTCTACCCTTCTTTAGCCTAGTCTAGCCTAACTTAACCTAACTCTACTCTACTCTACTCTGGTGTAGCCTAGCCTAGCCTTTCTTAGCTTAGCATAACCTAGCTCTACTATACTCTACTCTACCCTATTGTATGTTGCTTTACTCTACTCTACTCCAACATAGCCTAGCCTCGCCAAACCAAGCTCTACTTTACCTAAGTATACTCTACTCTACTCTAGCATAGCCTTGCCTAGCATAGCCTAGCTAAGCTTAGCCTAGCCTAACCTAGCTCTACTGTACTCTTCTTTGCTTTATTTTGTTATGCTCTACTCTACTCAACTTTTCTCTACTCTATTCTACTCTTTTCTATTATGTACTCGAGCCCAGCTTAACCTAGCTCTACTTTACTCTACTACTCTACCATATTCTACTTTAGCCGAGCCAACCATAGCCTATTCTAACATAGCTTAGCCTAGCCTAACCTAGCTTTACTCTACTCTACTCTGCTCTACTCTACTCTACTCAACTATACTCTACTCCATTCCACTAACCTCTGGTTAAGCTCTTCTCTACTCTATTTTAGCCTAGCCGAGCCTTGCCTAACCTAGCTCTGCTTAGCTTTACTTTGCTCTGTTCTGCTCTACTCTACTTTGCTCCTCTCTACTCTACTCTACTAAAGCCTAGCCTAACCTTACTCTATTATACTCTACTCTCCTCTACTCTACTTTACTCTGCTCTAACTTAGCCTACCATAGCCTAACCACACTTTACTCAATTTAACTTTACTATATTCTGCTTTACTCTACATTACTTTATTATACTATACTCTACTCTATTCTTCTCTGACTTAACCTAGCCTTACCTAGCTTAATCTTCTCTACCTTAGTATACTCTACTCTAGCCTAGCCTAGCCTAGCATAACCTAAACAAACCTAACTCTGCTCAACTCTACTTTGCTCTACTCTACTCTTCTCTACTCTGCTCTACTTTGCTATACTCTGCTCTGCTCTACTTTGTTTTGCTCTACTCTACTTTACTCTACACTACTCTACTCTAATCTACTCTACCCTACTCTACTCTACTCTACTCCACTATACTCTACTCTACTCTACTCTACTCTACTATACACTACTCTAACCAAGCTTACCTAGCCTAGTATAGCCTATCCAAGCTCTACTCTTCTCTGCTCTACTCTTCTTTGTTATGTTTTTCTCTACTATGCTCTGCTTTACTATACTTTAATCTTATCTACTATACTCTAATCTCCTTTACTCATCTTTGCTCAGCTTTGCTATACTTTTCTCTTCTCTACTCTACTCTACTCTATACTCTAGCCAAGCCTAACCTAGCCAAACTAAGCTCTACTCTACTCAATTCTAATCCACTCTACTCTAGCCTAGCCTACCATAGCCTAGCCATAGCCAACCTAACCTAGCTTTACTCTACTCTATTGTACAATACTCTACTCTATTAGACTCTGCTCTATTGTAATCAACTATACTCTACTCTAATCGAGCCTAGGCTAACCTAACCTAGCTCTACTCTTCTCTACTATTCTTTAGCCTAGCCTTTCCTAGCCTTGCCTAACCTAGCTTTACTAAGCTCTACTCTGCTCTATTATACTCTACTCTATTTTTCTCTACTCCACTTTTCTCTACTCTACTTTGCTCTGCTCCACTCTACTCTACCCTACTCTATTATACTCTACTCTAATTTGCTCAACTCTACTCTACTCTAATATAATCTATTATATTATATCCTAGCCTAACCAAGCTTCACTCTTCTCTGCTCTACTTTACTCTACTCTGTTGTACTCTTCTCTACTTTACACTATTCTCTTCTAATCTAACCAAGCCTAGCTTAGCCAAGCCCAACCTAGCTCTAATCTATGGTACTCTAGCCTAGCCTAACCTTGCCTAGACTAGCCTAACTTAGCTATACTCTTCTCTACTCTGCTCTACTCTATTATGCTTTACTCTACTCTACTCTACACTATCATGCTCTTCTCTACTCTACTATGCTCTGCTCTTCTCTACTCTACTCTACTCTATTATTCTCTATTGTACTCTATCCTACCCTCGCATATCTTAGGTCTACTCTACTCTATTTTACTAAATTTTAACCTCGCTTAGCATAGCCTAACCTAGCTCTACTCTACTTTACTATATTCTACTCTACTCTACTCCTGCCTAGACAAGCCTATCCCTACCTAGCCTAACCTAACCTAGCTCTACTCTACTCTACTCTACTCCACTCTAGCCTAGCCTCACCTAGATTAGCCTAACATAGCCTAACCTACCTCTGCACTGATCTACTCTTCTCTACTCTTCTTTAAACTACTCTATACTACTCATCTCTACTCTACTATGCTCTGCATTACTCTACTCTTCTCTTCTAATCGACACTGTGCTTTGCTCTGCTCTGCTCTCCTCACGTCTACTCTACTCTACTCTGTACAACTCTACTCTACTCTATATTACTCTGCTCTACTCTACTCTACTCAATTTTATCCTAGCCTAGCTTAACCTAGCTTTATCTACCTCTGCTTTGCTCTACTCTACTCTAGTCAACTATACTATACTGTACTCTAGCTTATCTTAACCTAACCTAGCCTACCTGAGCTTAGCCTAGCCTAACCTAGGTCTACTCTACTGTACTTTACTCTACTATAACCTCGCCTTGCCTAACCAAACCAAGCTATACTCTATTATACTCTATTCTACTGTAGCCTAGTCTTACCTAGCCTTGCTTAGCCTAGACTAGCTTAGCTTAGCCTAGCTCTACTCTACTCCACTCTACTCTACACTACTCTGCTCTATTCTGCTCTTTTTAGTCTTTACTCTAGCTTAGCCTAATTTAGCTATACTCTACTCTATTCTACTCTAATCTGCTCTACTCTAACCTAGCCCAACCTTGCCTACCATAGCCTAGCCTAGCATAGTTTGCTGAGCTTAGCCTTGCCTAACTTAGCTCTACTCTACTCTAATCTACTCTACTCTACTCTACTCTACTCTACTATAACCTAGCCCATCTTAGCTTAGCCTAACATAGCCTAGCCTAACCTTGCCTAGCCTAACTTAGCTCTACTCTACTTTGATTTTCTAAACTCTACTCTGCTCTACACTACTCTACTCTACTTTTCTTGCTCTTTTCTACTCTGTGCTACTCTAATCTTCTATGCTCTTGCCTAGCTTAGCTTAGCCTAACCTAGCATAGCTTAACCTAGCATTACTCGACAATACTCTACTCTCCTGTACTCTACCCATGCCTAGCCTAGCCTACCCTAGACTAGTCAAGCCCAGCCTAGCTTCGCCCAACCAAACCTAGCTCTACTCTAGTCTACTCTACCCTACTCTACTATACTTTACTCTAGCTTAACCTAGCCTAACTTAGCATACCACTGTTTAGCCTAGCCTAGCCTAAATAGCTCTATTCTACTTTACTCTACTATACCCTACTCTAAGTTAGCCTAGCTTTACCAATCTTAACCTTGCTCTAGCCTACTCTACTATATTATGCTCTATTCTACTCTACTATAGCCAAGCCCAACTTAACTTAACCTAGCCTAACCAGACTTAGCTCTACTCTGATATGCTCTTCTCTACTCTACTCAGCTCTATTCTACTATCCTTTGCTTTGCTCTGCTCTACTCTACTCTACTCTGCTTGGCTCTCCTCTACTCTAATCTACTCTATTATTTTGTAGCCTTACTTAGCCTAACCTAGCTCTATTTTACTTTGCCCTACTCTATTATATTCTATTTTACTCTACTCTACTCTACTCTAGCCTAGCCTTATCTAACATAGCTCTGGTCTACTTTGCTTTACTCTCTCCTACTCTGCTCTATTTTATTCTTTTTTTGCTCTACTCTACTCTGCTCTGCTTTCATCTCCCCTACTCTAATCTACTCTCCTCTCTTTTTTTTGCTCTCCTCTACTCTACTCTACTCTACTATACTCTACTCTACTTTACTCTATCCTATTATACTCTACTCTATTCTACTCTACTATACCCTACTCTACACTACTATACTCTACTACATTCTACTCTACTCTGCTCCACTCTAACCTAGCTAGCTTAGCCTAGCCTAGCCATGCCTAAGCTAGCTCTACTATATTCCACCTACTCATGCCTAACCTAACCTAACCTAGCTCTACACCACTCTACTCTACTCTACTCAGCTATACTCTTCTCTAGTCTGCTCTACCCTACTCTACTCTACTCAACTCTACTCTACTCTAACTTAGTTTAGCTTAGCCTAAACTAACACTACTCTACTCCACTCTACTAAACTCTACTATAGCCTAGCCTAACCTAGCCTAGCCTACCAAAGCTTAGCCTAGCCTACCCTAGCCAAACCTAACTCTACTCTATTTTACTCTAACTCTATTATACCTTACTCTAGCCTAGCCTAACCTAGCTCTACTCCACTTTGCTTTACTCTCCTCTATTTTACTCAACTTTTCTCTTCTCTGCTCTACTCTACTCTACTCTTCTCTACTCTGCTCTATCTTACTCTACACTGGTTTGCTCTGCTCTACTCTTCTTTACTCTACTCTGCTTTGCACTGCTCAGCTCTATTCTACTCTTGCAAGCGTAGCTGAGCCTAACCTAGCCTAACCGAGCACTACTCTACTCAACTCTACTCCTCTTTGCTACTCTAGCCTAGCCTAACCTAGCTTAGCCTAGCCTAGCCTAACCTAAACTAGCTGAGCTCTACTCTACTCTACTCTACTATATTAGGCCTAGCCTAGCTTAACCTAACCTATCTTTGCTTTGCTCTGCTCTGCTCTACTGTACACTTCTCTACTCTACTCTTCTTTGCTTTGCTTTTTATAATTCTACTATACTATAGTCTTCTTTACTCTAGCCTACAAAGGCTTTGTTTAGCTTACCTTATTCTAGCCCAACCTTGATAAACTTTACTCTGCTCTACTCTATTCTACTCTAGCCTAGCCAAGCATAGCCTTCCCTAACTTAGCCTAGCCTAGCCTAAACTAGCTCTACTCTTCTATTCTTTATTCTACTTTGCTCTACTCTACTTTGCTCTACTCTGCTTGACTCTACTTTATTTTGCTCTACTATACTCTAGCTCTACTCTACTCAATCTACTTTACTCTACTCTACTCTAACTTAGCCTCACATAGCCTAACCTAGCCTAACCTAGCTATACTCTTCTCTTCTTTACTAGACACTACTTTGCTCAACTCTATCCTAGTCAAACCTTGCTCTACTCTTTTTTGCTCTACTCTGCTCTGCTCTACTCCTCTCGACTTTACTACATTCTACTCTGCTTTGCTCTACACTGTGCTACTCTACTCTACTCTATTTTACTCTACTCTATGATAGTCTAGCCTAACCTACTTTACAAAGCCTTATCTTGCCTACTCTACTCTCCTTTACTCCACTCTAATATATAATATACTATACTCTACTACACTCTACTCTACTCTACTCCATTTTACTCTAACCTAGCCTAGCTTAATCTAATCTAGCAATACGCTACTTTTCTTTGCTCTACTCTACTCTGCTCTGCTCTACTCTACTTTGCTCCACTCTACTCTATTCTACTTCATTCTACTCAATTCTATTCTACTCTAGCCGAGCCTTGCCTTGCCTAACTGAGCTCTACTTTACTCTACACTACTCTACTTTATTGTACTCTTGCCTAGCCTAGCCAAGCCTACCCAAGCCTAGCAAAGCTTAACCAAAATTAGCTCTACTCTACTCTACTCCACACTACTTTAAGTTAGCCTAACTTACTTTGCTCAACTTATCTCTACTCTACTCTAGCCTAGCCTAGCCTGGCCTAGCCTAGCTTATTCTAGCCAACCTAGCTTTCCTCTACTCTACTTTGCTCTACTTTTCCCTAGTCTACTTTGCTCTACTCTGCTTTACTTTACTCTTGTCTGCTCAACTCTACTCTGCTCTTCTCTTTCTACTCTACTCTATTGTCCTTTGCTCTCATCTACTCTTTTTGCTCTACTTTGCTCTACTCTGCTACTTTTGCTCTTTTTGCTTTGCTCTACTCTCCTCTTCTCTACTTTTCTCTTTCTACTTTGCTGTACTCTCCTCTGGTCTACACTACTCTACTCTACTCTACTCTACTTCTGCCATGCCATGCCAATCCTAGCCTAGCTTAGCATTGCCTAACCTAGCTCTACTCTATGCTACTCTACTCTACTCTACTCTACTCTGCTCTACTTAACTCTACTGTACTCTAGCCTAGCCTAGCCTAGCCTAGCTTACCATTGCCTAAACGAGCTCTACTCTACTCTACTCTCCTCTACCTTACTCTACTCTACCCTAACCTAAACAAGCCTAGCCTAACCTAACTTAGCTCAACACTACTTGACTCTCACCTAGCTTAGCTTAGTCTTACTTAGCTCTGCTCTGTTTGTCACTACTCTTCTCTACTCTACTCTACTCTGTTATGCTCTACTATGTTCTACCCTACTCTACTCTCTTTACTCTACTCTAAAATTCTCTAGCTTAGCCAAGCCTAACCTAGCTCCACTCTACTCTTCTCTACCCTAGCCTAGACTAGCCTACTCTTGCCTAGCCTAACCTAGCTAAGCCTACCCTAGCCTAACTTAGCCAAACCTAGCTCTATTCCACTCTACTCTACTTAACCTAGCCTAGCCTAACCTAACTCTACCCCACTCTACTCTACTCTACATTACTTTACTCTACTTAACCTAGCTGGACCGGGCGTGCTCGACGCTTTGGACTAGGCGTGCTCGGCGCGCTGGACCGCGTGTGCTCGGCGCGCTGGACCGCGTGCTCGACGCTCTGGACCGTGCGCGCTCGGCATCTGTTTTAGCAGCATCACCCGGTCCAAGCCTGCACCGGTTCACGCCGCTCTCTCTCTCTCTCTCTCTCTCTCTCTCTCTCTCTCTCTCTCTCTCTCTCTCTCTCTCTCTCTCTCGCGTCCAGTGAAACCGAAATCTTTCGCCGGCGTTGGATCGGTCGTTTCACGTGCTGAATCGATCGAATCCGGCTCGGCTTTCGCCTCTCGGTCTCCCCCGCTCACCGGAAAACTTTACACAACTCTGACGACAAAAAATTTATTTCTTACCTTATGGAAATCCTCGCCGGCCGTCACTGTCGCATGCCAATGCTCACGAAAATCCTCATTGGATGTTACTATAGTGCCTACGCAAAAACAACAGTTGTCGGAAACCTCATCGTCGCACTCTGCAACCTCTTTGCCGGCGTTTTTCCCAGAAGTGCTTTTCCAAACGCACCTGGCTCGGCTTTTATAGACGCGATCGAAACGGATAAGCCATCGGTTCGTGAACCGCGTTTTGCAGAAAACCCCTTCTAATTTGGGTATTTGCGAATATATCCTCCGCCAATCGGATTTGAACTAAGCCGACATTTAAAATTACACATCTATCCTCTACGTTACAAATTTATCCCAAATCTTCAAAAATTCATAATTTATTCATTAGAGCTCCGAAAATTACAAATTAAACATCGTTGGATTCTTCTCACAGAGCTCTTTCTATAAAAAAAAATATATAAAAATGTAAATAAAAGAAAACTAGGGCTGTTACAATACTCTACTCTAATCTACTCTACTCTACTCTACTCTACTCTACTCTACTCTACTCTAGCCTAGCCTAACTTAGCTTTTCTTTACATTGCTTTGCTCTGTTATGCTTTCTTCTACTCTGCTCTACTCTAATCTACTCTACTTTAGTCTACTCTACTATGATCTATAATACTTTTCTATACTATACTTGGCATTGCTCCACTCTACTCTGTTCTACTCTACTCAAATCTACTCTCCTCTACTCTACAATACCCCTACTTCACTATGCTCTACTCTGTTATGCTCTACTCTTCCCTTGTTTGCTCTACTCTACTCTAATCTACTCTATTCTACTCTACTTTGCTCTACTATACTTTGCTCTACTATACTCTACTCCACTCTACTAAACTTTACTCTACTCTAGCATAGCCTAACTAAGATCTACACTACTCTTCTATACTATACTTTACTCTAGCCTAGCCTAGCCTAGCCTGTCTTAGCTTTGCTTAGCCCAACTTAACCAAGCTTAACCTAGCTGTACTCTACTCTACTCTATTATATTCTTCTCTACTCTACTCTATTCTACCCCATTCTAGCCTTACCTAGCCTAGCAAAGCCCAACCTAGCTGTACTCTACTCTAGCATAGCCTAGCAAAGCCTTGCCTAACTAGCCTAACTAAGCTCTACTCTACTCTGTGCAACTCTACTTTTCTCTACTCTTCTCTCTTCTACTCCACTCTTCTCTATTATTCTCTATTCTGTCCACCTCTACTCTACTCTGCACTACTTTGCTATGGTCTACCGTGTTCTACTCTACTCAACTCTATTATAATCTAGCCTAGCCTAGTCAAGCCTAGCTCTACTCTACTCTAGCCCAACTTAGCCTAGCCTTACCAAGCCTAGCCTAGCAAAGCCTAACCTAGCTCTACTTTGCTTTGCTCTGCTCCACTTTAATTTACTGCACTCTACTCTACTCTACTTTACTCTACTCTATTGTACTCTAGCCTAGCCTAGCTTAACATAGCTTTACTCTACTCTTCTCAACTATACACCACTATTCTACTCTACTCCACTTTTTTGTACTCTAGTCTAACCCAACCTGACCTAAGCTTGCCTAGCCTAGCCTAACCAAGCTCTACTCTACTCTACTCTACTCTACTTTACTCTACTATACTTTCTCTATCGTACTCTACTCTATTCTACTCTATTTTACTCTACTCTACTCTACTCTATTTAACTCCAACCTAGTCTAACCAGCCTAGCTCAGCCTAACCTAACTCTTCTCAGCTCTGCTTTGCTCTACTCTACTCAGCTCAATTCTACTCCTCCCTACTCTACTCTATTCTATTCTACTCTACTCTTCTCTGCTCTACTCTACACTAATTAGTTATGCTCTACTTTGTTCTGCTCTACTCTACTCAACTCTAGCCAAGCCTAACCAAGCCGTACTCTATTATACTCTGATTTACTCTATTCTACTCAACTCTAGCCTAGCCTAGCTTAACCTACACAAACCTAGCTTAGCCTAACCTTGCTCTACTCTTCTCTTCTCTACTCTACTCCACTGAATTCTACTATAATATACTCTACTCTACTATACTCAACTCTACTTTACTGAACTCTACTTTACTCTACTCTAACCTAGCCAAGCCTAGCTTAGTCTAACCTAGATATACTCTACTCTACACTAGCTTCGCCTAGCCAAGCCATTCCTAGCCTAGCCTAGCCTAACTAAACTCTACAATGCTCTACGTGCGTAGCTGTACTCTACTCTACTCTACTATGCTCTACACTACTTAGCTCTACTTTGCTCCTCTATGCTCTACACTTTCCTACTTTATTATGCTCTGCTCTACTCTACTCAGCTCTGCTATACTCTAACCTAGCCTAGCTTGGTCTGGCCTAACCTAGCTCTACTCTGCTCTACTATGCTCTGCTCTTCTTTGCTCTGCTCTGTCATGTTCTGCTCTGTTGCACGCTGCTATGCTCTATTTTGCTCTACTCTATTTTACTCTACTCTACTCTATTCTATTCTACTCTTCTCTACTTTGCTTTACTTTGTTCTCTTCTGCTTTGCTTTCCTCTATTCTAATCTACTATAGTCTACTCTACTCTAGCCTAATTTATCCTTGCCTAAACAATCCTAACCTAACCTCGCTCGACTCTACTTTACTCTACTCTATCCTACTACTCTATTTTACTCTACTCTAGCATATCTTTGCCTACCCTAGCCTTGCCTATCCTAACGTCGCTCTACCCTACTTTACTCTACTATACTCTTCCCTATTTTACTCTTTCTTGTCTAAACACTCTACTCTAACTTAGCTTAGCCTAACATAACCTAGCTCTATTATGCTCCACTTTACTCTAATTTAGCCTAGCCTAGCCTAACTTAACTCTACTCTATTGTACACTACTCTACTCTAATGTACTTTACTCTACATTAGTCTACTCTACTCTACTATACACTACTCTACTCTACTCCACTATACTCTATTTTACTCTACCCTACTCTAACTTAGCCTAAGTTAGCCTAACTAAGCCTAACCTTTCTCTACTCTACTCTACACTACCCTACATTACTATACTTTTCTCTTCTCTACTCTACTATAATCTACTCTTTTCTTTTTTTCTTTGCTTTACTCTATTCTATTATGCTTTACTCTACTCTGCTCTACACTACTCTACTGTACTCCACTTTACACTACTCTTCTCTACTCTACTTTACTCTACTCTACTCTCACCTTGACTAACCCAACCTAACCTAACCTAGCTTAGCATAACTTAGGCTAACCATGCTCTACTCTGCTTTGTTCTGCTCTACTCTGCTCTACTCTACTCTTTTCTACTCTACTCTACTCTTTTCTAATCTGTTATGCTCTGCTCTGCTCTACTTTACTCTGCTCTACTTTACTCTGCTATGCTCTACTCCACTCGACTCTACTCAGGCTAGCCTAACCTAACCTAGCTTAATCTTGCTCTACTCTACTCTATTTTACTATATTCTATTATACTATACTCTACCCTACTCTACTCAACTCTTCTCTACTCTACTCAAACATAGCCAAGCGTAGCCTAACTTAACATAACCTAGATCTACTCTACTTAGCATTAAGATGCTCTACTTTATTTTTCTATTCTTTGCATTGCTTTACTCTACTCTTCTCTACTCTACTCTCTTCTACTCTATTCTACTCTACTCTACTCTAGCCTAACCTAGCCTAACCTTACCTAGCTTAGCTAAGCTAGTTTTACTCTACTCTCCTTTACTATACTCTATTATTCTCTAATCTACTCTACTCTGATTTGCTCTTCTCTACTCTAACTAAGCCTAACTTAACCTAGCCAAACATAGCTCTACTCTTCTTTAATCTTCTCTACTCAACTCTACACTAGCCTAGCCATGCCAAACCTAGCCTTACATAGCATGGCCTAACCTTGCTCTACTCTTCTCTACTAAACTCTGCTCTGCTCCACTCTACTATACTTTACTAAAATGTACTCTAGCCTAGCATAGCCTTGTCTTACCGAACCTTGCTTTACTCTACTCTACTTTGCTAAACTCTAGCGTAGCCTAAACAAGCCTAGCCTATGCAATCCTACCCCAACCTTGCACTACTCTTCTTTACTCTTCTTTGTTATACTCTGCTCTACTCTGCTCATCTCTACTCTACTCTGCTTTACTCTGCTCTACTTTTTTAAGCTCTACTCTACTTTACTCTACTCTACTCCACTCTACTCCACTCCGCTCTTTCCTGGCTTAAGCTTGCCTAGCCTAGCTTAGCTTAGCAGAACCTAGTTCTGCTTTACTTTTCTTCACCCTATTCTACTCTATTCTACTCTTTTCTGCTCTCTTCAACTCTACTCTACTCTACTCTACTCTGATCTGTACTACTTTACTTTACTCTACTCTATTTTATTATGCCCCACTCTACACTAGCTTAGCCTTGCAAACCTAGTCTAACCTTGCCTAGCCTAACCTTGCCCTACTCTACTCTACTCTCGCTTAGCCTAACCTTGGCTAACCTAACTTTACTTTACTCTGCTCTGCTTTGCTTTGCTCAGCTCTACTCCACCCTACTTTGCTCTTCTCCACTCTACTATTCTCTACTCAACTCTACTCTAGCCTAGTTTAGCCTTGCCTAACCAAGCCTAGCCTAACCTAGCTCTATTTTTCTCTACTCTACTCTACTCTATTCTACTTTACTACACTCTAGCTAGCCTAGCCAACACTTGCCTAGCCAAGCCTAACCAATCCTAACCAAATCATGCTCTACTCTACTTTACTCTAATCTACTCTATCTACTCAAGCCAATCCTGCAAAAAATCTACTCTGTTATACCCTACTCTACTCTACTCCACTATGCTCTACTCTAGCATAGCCTAATTTAGCCTAGCCTAGTCTAACGTAGCTCTGCTCTACTCTACTCTATGCTGCTCTCTCTAGCCTAACCTAGCCTAGCCTAGCCAGTCTAACCAAGCCTCGCTTAGCCTAGCCTAACCTAACCTAGCTCTACTATACTCTAATCTAGTCTAGCCTAGCCAAGCCTAGCATAGCCTATCCTGACCTAACCTTTCTCTACTCTACTCTTCTCTGATCTACTTTGCTCCACTCTGCTTTGCTCTACTCTACTATGCTCAACTCTACTCTGCTCTGCTCTGCTCCTCCCCACTCTATTCTACTCTTCTTTAGCCTAGTCTAGCCTAACCAAACCTAGCTCAACTCTACTCTACTCACTTTACTCTACTCTACTCTACTCTAGCCTAGCCTAGCCTCACCTAGCCTAACCTAACCTAGCTCAGCTCTACTCTACTCTACTCTATCTACTCTACTATTCACTACCCTACACTACTCTAGTATAGCCTAGCCTAGCTTGGCTTAGTTTAACTTACCTATACTCTACTTTGCACTACTATACTTTTCTCTACTCTACACTATTCTACTATGCTATTCTCTACTTTATTCTTCTTTGCTCTACACTTCTCTATTATACTCTATCCTAACCTAGCATAGCCAAGCCTAACCTAGCTCTACACTACTCTAGTAAGCTCTACCAAACTTTACTCTTCTCTAGCCTAGCCTAGCCTCACATACCCCAACCTAACGTAACACTACTTTACTCTACTCTACTCTACTCTACTCTACTCCACTCCACTCTACTCTATTCTGCTTTATTCTACTCTACTCTAATTTAGCCTAGGCTTGCCTAGCTTAGCCTAACCTAGCTGTACTCTTCTTTGCAATGCTCTACACTACTTATCTATGCTCTGATGCACTGTGCTCTGCTCTTCTCTGCTCTACCCTACTCTACCCTACATTACTTTACTTTACTCTTATCTACTCTACTATACTCTACTCTACACTAGCCTAAGCTAGCCAAACCTAGCTCTACTCTACTCTACTCTACTTTAACTAATCATAATCTACTCAAGCCTACTGTACTACATTCTACTCTTCTCAACTCTACTCTTCTTTGCTCTCCTCTCCTCTCCTCACTTCTACTCTGCTTTGCTCTACTCTGCTCTACTTTGTTCTCCTCTACTCTGCTCTACTCTACTCAACCCTACAGTACTCTACTCTTAGCCATTCTACTCTAGCTTAGCCAAGCTAAGGCTAGCCTACAGTATCCTAGCCTAGCCTAGCCAAACCTAGCTCTACTATACTTTACTCTAATCTACTCTACTCTACTCTACTCTAACTTAGCATAGCCTAGCAAAATTTGCATCTACTCTAATCTACTCTACTCTACTTTAGCCTAGCTTAACCTAGGCTAGCCAAACCTCGCCTAACTTAACTTTGCTCTACTATACTCTTCTCTGTTATGCTCTTCTTTTTTCTACTCGGCTATACTCTGCTCTCTTCTGCTATGCTTTGCTCTTCTCTGCTCTACTCTGTTCTGCTCCATTCAACTCTACTCTAACCTAGCTTAACTTAGCCTAACCTAGCTCTACTCAACTCTAATCTACTCTACTCTACTTTACTCTATTCTACTTTACTCTAACCTAACCTTACCTACCTTAGCCCAGCCTAGCCCAACCTGAAATAGCTCTAGTCTACCTTATTCTACTCTACTCTACTCTATTATTATCTACTCTAACCTAGCCTTACCTAGCCTATCCTAACCTAGCTGTTCTCTACTTTGCTCTACTCTACTCTACTCTAACCTAGCCTAACGTAGCCTAACCCTACTCTGCTCTACTCTACTCTACTCTACTCTACATTCTCTACTCTGCTCTGCTCCCCTCTACTTTACTCTGCTATACTTTACTCTACTCTACTCTACTCTAGCCTAGCTTAAACTAGCATAATATAGAATAACCTAACTCTACTCTGCTCTACTCTATTGTGATATATTTTACTCTTCTCTACACTACATTGCTTTACTCTACTCTTTTGCTTTACTTTGCTATATTTTGCTTCGCTTTGCTCTTCTCTACTCTGCTCTACTCTCCTCTTTTCTACTCTAATCTACTCTACTCTGCTCTACTCAAATCTACTCTACTCTATTATACTCTACACTAGTCTACTCTACTCTACTCTAGCCTAGCCTAGCCAAACCTAACTTTACTCTACTCTACTCCACTCTCACCAACCGTAATCTATCGTAGCCTACTCTACTATATTCTACTCTTCTCTCCTCTACTTTGCTCTGCTCTTCTCTCCTCTCCTCTCTTCTACTCTACTCTACTCTACTGTACTCTACTCTCCTCTACTCCATTCTTCTCTTCTCTCCTCTACTCTACTCTACTCTACCCTAGTCTACTCTGCTCCATTCTACTCTAGCATAACATAGTTGAGCCTAGCCTCCCCTATCCAAGCCTAGCCCTGCCTAACCTAGCTCCATTATACTTTACTCTATACTACTCTACTTTACTCAACTCTACTCTACTCTACTCTACTCTACTCTGCTCTACTCTATACTATTTTTCTCTACTCTACTTTATTCTACTGTACTCTACTCTACTCTGCTCTACTCTACTCTTCTTTGCTCTCCTTCGCTCTACTCTACTCTACTCTACTCTATTTTAGTCTAAACTAGCCATGCCAAGCCTAGCCTAACTTAGCTTTCTCTACTTTACACTATTCTACTCTATTATACTCTATTATACTCTACTCAACTATACCGTACTAAAGCCTAGCCTAACCTTGCCTCGCCTACCCTAGCCTAATCTAGCTCTACTCTAATGTACTCTACTCTAACCTAATCTAGCATAGCTTATCCAAACTTAGCTATACTCTACTCTACTCTTGCCTATCCTAGTGTAGCTTAGCCTAGCCTAACCTTACTCTGCTCTACTTTATTGTACACTTTTCTAATCTACTTATCTCATCTCTTTTCTACTCTACTATGCTGTATTTTGCTCTACTCTACTCTGTTATACTTAGCTTTACTCTACTCTTCTTTGCTCTACATTGCTCTACTCTACTCTACTCTAACATACTCTAGTCTTGCCTAGCCTAACCTAGCTTTATCTATTCTACTTTACTCTAACCGAGCCTACCCAAGACTAGCCTAACCTAACCCTATTTTATTCTACCCAACTCTACTCTACTCTACTCTAACCTTATCGAGCATGATCTAGCTCTACTTTGCTCTACTCTACTCTGCTCTACTAAGATATTCTGTGTTTTTCTACTTCTCCATATTTTACCTTTCTCTGCTCTAGGTTACTTTGCTCTCTTCTATTCTGCTCTGCTTTGTTCTACTCTACTCTATTATGCTCTCCACTACTCTCCTCTACCCAACTTTACTCTACTGTACTCTACTAAAGCCTTTCCTAGCTAGCCTATGCTATCCTAGCTTATCTTAGCTTAACCAAGCTCTTTTATACTTTACTCTACTCTACCCTACTCTACTCTAATCTAGTCTACTCTACTCTACTCTACTTTAACCTACCTCTACTCTACTCTACTCTACTCTACACTACTCTACTGTACTCTAAACTAGCCTATCCTAAGCTAGCCAAGCCTCGCCTAACCTAATTATGCTCTACTTTATGCTATGCTTTGCTCTACTCTATTATGCTCTGCTCTATTCTACTCTACTCTAACTTAGCCTAGCCTAGCCTAGCTCTACTCTACTCTATTCTACTTTACTCTACTCTACTATACTCTACTTTAACCTAACCAAGCCTATCTTCACTTATCCTACCTAGCTAGCTTAGCTTAAGCTAACCAAGATCTAGTCTACTCTGCTCTAGTCAACTCTACTCTACTCTATTCTACTTTACTCTACTCCACTCTATTCCAACCTAGCCTTGCCTAACCTATCCTAACCTAGCTCTACTCTGCTCCACTCTACTCTATGCCACTTGACTCTACTATACTTTACTCTGCTCTACTCTACTCTACTCAAGCATAGCATAGCATAGCCTAACCAAGCTCTACTCTACTCTGCTCAGCTCTACTCTGCATTGCTCTATCTTTCCCTGCTCTGCTCTTCCCTGTCCCCTTTACTCTACTCTACTATGCTCTACTCATCTCTGCTCTACTCTACTCTGCTTTGCTCTACTCTGCTCTTCCTCACTCTACTCCACTATGCTCTTCTTTACTCTACTCTGCTCTGCTCTCCACTCCTCTCCTCTCCTCCCCTCTCCTCTCCAATTCTCTCCACTACTCCATTTTACCCCACTCTACTCTATTCTACTCTAATCTACTCTACTCTACCCTATTCTACTCTACTCTACTCTACTTTACTCTACTCTAGCCTAGCTTAGCCTAATCTAGCTCTACTCTACTCTACTCTACATTACTTTCCTCTAGTCGAGCAATACCTACCCTTTCTTAGCCTAATTTAGCTTCACTCTACTCTATATTACTCTATACTACTCTACTCTACTCTATTGTACTCTACTCTACTCTACTCTATCCTAACCAAGCCTAGCCTAACTTTGTATTTCTTTACTCTACTCTACCTTGCTCTATACTAAACCATTCTACTCTTCTCTATTTTACTATACTCTACTCTATTCTTCTGCTTTGCTCTGCTCTACCCTACTTTGCTCTACTTGCCTTGCTCTCATCAACTATCCTTCACTCTACTCTCATCTGCTCTACTCTACTCCACTCTACACTACACTACTCTACTCTACTTTACTCAACATTACTCTACTTTATTGTACTCTACTATACTTTACTCAACTCTACTCTGCTCTAGCCTAGACATGCTTAGCCTAGCCTAAGCTTGCTCTACTCTACTCTATTCCACCCTACTCTTCTATGCTCTGTTGTGCCTTTTTATGCTCCACTCGACTCTGCTCATCTATAATATGCTCTACTCTATGCTCTAGCTTAGCCTAGTCTAGCGTAGCCTAACCTAGCTTTACTCTACTTAACTCTACTCTGGCATAGCATAGCCTAGCCTAACCTAGCTTTGCTTAGCCTACTCAGCTCTACTTTGCTCTACTCTAATATATCTAGCCTTGCTTAGCCTAGCCTAGCCTTTCCTTGCCTATCCTTACTCTACATTCCTCTAGTATACTCTACTCTACTCTACTCTAGCCTAGCCTAGTCTAACTTAGCATAACTTAGCCCAATCTAACCTTACTCTACTCTTCTCTACTCAGCTTTACTCTTCTCTACTCTTTCTTACTCAACTCAACTCTACTCTACTCTAACCTAACCAAGCCTACCCTAGCCAAACTTAGCTCTACTCTACTCTCCATTACTCTAATATACTCTAGCCTAACCAAGCCTAACCTTACTCTACTCTACTCTGCTCTACTCTGCTATTCTCTACTCTGCTTTGCTATAGTTTTCTATTCTCTTCTTTGCTCTCCTCTACTCTACTTGGCTCTGCTCTACTCTGTACTACTCTACTCTGCTGTCTCTACTTTGCTCTGCTTTACTCTACTTCGTTCTGCTCTACTCTGTATTGCTCTTCTCTTCTCTACTCTGCTCTACTCTACTCTACTATACTCTACTATACTCTGCTCTACTTTACTCTACCCTCCTATACTCTACTCTACTCTACTCCACTCTACTCTAACCTAGCTTAGCCTAACTTAAGTTAACCTAGCCTAACCTAGCTCTACTCTACTCTATTCTATTCTACTGTACTCTACTACTCTACTCTAGTTTAGCCTATCCTGCCTTAATCTAACCCAACTTTGCTCTACTCTACTCTAGTCTACTCTACTATACTCTACTCTGCTCTACTCTATTCTAACCTTGCCTTGCCTAGCTTAGCCAAACTTAGCTCTACTCTACTCTACTCTCGCCTAACCTTACCAAGCCTAGCCTAGCCTAACTCTTCTCTGCTTTTCTCTTCTCTGCTCTATTCTACGCTACCCTACTCTATACTACTCTGCTCTAAGCTAACATAGCCTTCTCTAGCTTTGCTCTACTCTTCTTTTCTCTACTCTGCTCTACTTTGCTAAGCTTTACTCTACTCTGCTTTGCTTAACTCTACTCAACTCTACTGTGCTATGCTTTTCTCTACTCTGCTCCTCTCTACTCTACTCTACCTTATTTTACTCTAAATTAACCTTTCTTAGATTACCTTAACCTAACCTTGCTCTACTTTACTATAATCCAATCTATTCTACTCAACTCTAGCCTCACCTAACCAATTCTAGCCTTGCCTAGCATAGCTTTACTCTTCTTTGTTCTACTCTAAAATGCTTTATTTTGCTCTATTCTGCTCTATTTTGCTCTACCCTACTCTACATTAGCCTAGCTAAGCATATACTAGCATAACCTAACATAGCTCTACTCTACTCTGCTCTACTTTACTACACCCTACTCTACCTTACTCCACTCTACCTTACTCTGCTCTACTTTACTACACCCTACTCTACCTTACTCCACTCTACCTTACTCTGCTCTGCTCTAATGTAGACTAACCTAGCCTAGCATAACCTAACCTAGCTCTACTCAACTTTGCATTACTGTTCTCCGCTCTGCTTTGCTTTGTGCTACTCTATTATTCTCTATTCTGCTCTGCTCTTCTTTGCTCTGCTCTGCTCTACTTTACTCTACCCTTGCCTAACCAAGTTGAACTGTGCTCTACTCTACTCTACTCTAGCCAAGCATCGCCTATATTAGCCAAGCCTAGCCTAACCTCGCTCTACTCTACTCCACTCTGCTTTATTCTACTCTACTCTACTCTAATCTAACCAAGCCTAACTTAGCCTAATCTAGCTCTACTCTACTGTACTCTACTCTACTTTGCACTACTTTATTTTATTCTACTCTACTCTAACTTAATTAGGCTTAGCCTAGCCTAATCTTTCTTAGCCCAACCTAGCCTAACCTAGCTCTGCTCATCTTTACTCTTCTCTACTCGTCTCTGCAACACTTTACTCTGCTCTGCTCTACTTTACTCTACTCTACTCTACCCTCCTCTAGCTTAGCCTTATTTAACCTAACATAACTGAGCTCTACCCTATACTACTCTACTCTACTCGACTCTTCTCTATTCTACTTTGCTCTACTCTACGCTACTCTAACATAGCCTATCCTACCCTACCTTAGCCTAGCTTAGCTTAGCCAAGCTAAGCCCAACCAAATAAAGCATTACTTTACTCTAATCCACTCTAATCCACTATATTCTACTATACTCAGCTCTACTCTACTCTACTCTAACCTAGACCAACTTAACCTAGCTCCACTATACTCTACTCTACCCTACTCTACTCTACTATGCTCTTCTCTACTCTACTCTACACTAGCTTAGCCTTACCTAGCTTAACCTAGCTTTGCTCTACTCTGCTTTGTTCATCTCCACTCTACTCTTCCTTTTTGTTTTATAATTTGCTCTACTCTACTCTACTTTGTTTTGCTTTATGCTACTTTTCTCTTCCCTACTCTACTTTGCTTTACTCCACTCTATTTTGCTCTACTTTACACTGTTCTACTCTACTCTACCTTGCTATGCTTTTCTCTCTTCTTCTCTCCTCTCCTCTCCTTTCCTCTCCTCTACTCTTTCTCTCCTCTCCTCTCCTCTCCCTTACTCCAATATACTTTACTCCACTCTACTCTACTCTACTCTACTCTACTCTCATCTATTCAACTATAATCGACTATACTCTACTCTACTCTACTTTACTCTATTCTACACTACTATAGCCTAACCTCGCCTAGCCAACCGTACTCTGCTCCACAATACTCTACCTAGCCTAGCATAGCCTAGCCAACCCATGCCTAGTTTAGCGTACCCTAGCCTAACCTAGCTCCACTCTACTCTACTCTACACTATACTACTTTAAAATACTCTACACAATCCTCATCTAGCCTAGCCTAGCTTAGCCTAGCTTAACCTAGCTTAACCTAGCTTAACATAGCTTAACTCTACTCTATTCTGCTCTTCTCTACTCTTCCCTACTTTATTATGTACTGCCCTACTCTATTCTACTCTATAATACTCTTCTCTACTCTTTTGCTTTGCTCTGCTCTACTCTACTCTACTTTACTTTAGGCTTTTCTACTCTCCTCTACTCTACTCTACTCCACTCTACTCTACTCTACTCTAATCTACTCTACTAAACTGACCTCTATTCTACTCTTCTTTAATCTAGCTTTGCCTTAGCAACCTCTACTCTACTCTACTCCATTCTACTCTACTCTACTCTATTGTACTATACTCTGCTCTTGCTTTTCTTAGCCTGACTTATCTCTACTCTACTCTACTCTTGTCATCTCTACTCTACTCTACTCAGCTTTGATCATCTTTGATCTACTCTGCTATGCTCTACACCACTCTGCTCTACTTTGCTTTGCTCTACTCTATGCTATAATGCTCTAATTTTCTCTACTACACTACTTTATAATACTCTAGCCTATCCTAGCCTAACCAAACCTAGCTATTATATTATACTTTACTTTATTATACTTTACTCTACTATGCTTTGCTCTACACTACTCTACTCTACTCTATTTTACTGTGGTTTACTCTACTCGACTCTATCTTAGCCTAACATAGCTTAGCCTAGCCTTGCCTAGCTAGCCAAACCTAGCTCTGCTCTGCTTTACTATACTTTACTCTACTCCGCTCTACTCTTCTCTACTCTACTCTACTTTCCTCTACTCTCCTTTTCTTGCTCTATTCTGCACTAGTCTACTTTAGTAAAGCCAAGCCTAACATGCCTAGCTCTATTCTACTCAACTTTACACTACTCTACTCTAGCTAGCCAAACCTAGCTTAGCCTAGCCTAGCCAAACCTAACCAAGCTTTTTTCTACTCTACTCTACACTACGACACTCTACTCCACTCTACACTTCTCTACCCTACTCTACCCTACTTTGCTCTACTCTACTCTACCAAATACTTCTCTACTTTGCTTTGCTCTTCTTTGCTCTACTCTACTCTAGTCTACTCTGGCCTAGCCTTGCTTAATCAAGCTCTACTCTACTCTACTCAACAATACTCTACTCTAGCATAACCTAGCCTTGCCTTTCCAAGCCTTGCATATCCTAGGCTAACTTAACCTAGCTCTACTCTACTCTACTCTACTTTACTCTACTCTACTCTACTCCATTATACTCTACTCCAACCTAGCCTAGGCTTGCTTAGCCTAATGTAGCTCTACTCTAACCTACTCTGCTCTAACCTAGCTTAACCAAGCCCAGCCTAGCCTTACCTATCCTAACCTAGCTTAGTCTAACTTCACTTTGCTCAGCTTTACTCTATATTGTACTACTTTGCTCGGCCCTACTTTGCTTTGCTCTGCTCTGCTCCATTCTACCTACTCGACTCTACTTTACTCTTTTCTACTCTACTCTACTCTTGCCTAGCCTCACCTAGCTTAACCTAACCTAGCTCAACTCAACTCTACTCTACTCTACTCTACTATACTCTACTCTACACTACTCTACTCTACTCTACTCTAGCCTAGCCTAGCCTAGCTTTGCTTATTTTAACTTAGCTCTACTCTGCTCTACTTTTCTCTACTCTACTCTACTCTGCTAGCTCTACTCTTCTCTATTATTTTCTAGGCTATCCTAGCCTTGCCAAGCCTAAACTAGCTTTACTCTACTCTATTCAGCTATACTCTACTCTACTCTTCACTGGCCTAGCCTTGCCTAGCATAGCCTCGCATAGCCTAGCCTAACGTAACTCTACTCTACTCTACTCCACTCTATTATACTCCACTCACTCTACTCTACTTTGCTCTGTTCTACTCTACTCTACTCTAATTTAGCATAGGCTAGCCTAGCTTAGCCGTACCTAGCTATACTCTTCTCTGCATAGCTTTACTCTACTTATCTATGCTTTGATGTACTCTGCTCTTCTCTACTCTACTCTACTCTACTATACTTTGCTTTATTCTACTCTACTTTACTCTTCTGTACTCTACTCTACTCTAACCTACACTAACCTAGCCTAGCTTAGCTTAAATTAGGCTAACCTCGCTCTACTCTACTATGCACTTCTCTACTCTACTCTAATATGCTCTTTTTTACTCTACTCTACTCTCCTCTACTCTTTTTTACTCTACTCTACTCTACTCTAATCAACTCTAGCCTAGCCTAGGCTAGCAGATCCATTGTAACCTAGCCTACACTCACCTAACCTTACTATACTCTACTCTACTATACTTTACCCTAGCTTAGCCTAGCATAGCCTAACCTGGCTCTACTCAACTTTACTCTACTCTACTCTACTCCACTTTGCTCTACTCTGCTCTACTTCGATCCACTCTACTCCACTTTACTCTACTCTACTCTACTCAGCTCTACCCATCTCTTCTCTATTCTACTCTACTTTTGTCTAGTTTAGCCTAACCTAGCTCTACTCTGTGCTACTCTACTCTACTCTACATCACTACACTCAAGTTGAGCCTAACCTAGCCTAGCCTAGATTAACCTAGCAATATTCTACTTTATTTTACTCTAATATACTTTATTATACTCTACTTTATTATACTCTACACAACTCTACTCTATTGTACTCTTCTTAACTCTACTCTACTCTAGCCTAGCCTAGCCTAGCTTAACCTACTTTAGCCAACCCTAGCCTAATCTAGCTCAACTCAACTCTACTCTTCTCTAACCTAATCTAGCCTAGCTTATCCAAACCTAGCAATACTCTAATCAAATCTAGCCTACCTTAACCTAACTTAGCCAAGCATAACCTTACTCTAATATAGCCTATCCTAACCATACTCTTTTCTACTCTGCTCTACTCTACTTATCTCATCTCTTTTCTACTCTACTTTGCTCTATTCTGCTATGCTCTACTTTGTAATTCTCAGCTCTACTCAACTCTACTTTGCTCTACTTTGCTCTACTCTAACCTACTCCACTCTACTATACCCTAGCCTTGCCTAGCCTAACCTAGCTCTACTTTATTCTACTCTACTCTAACCTAGACAAGCCAAGCCTAGCCTAACCTAACCCTAACCTACTTTACTCTTCCCTACTGTACTCTACTTTGCTCTAACCATTCTTAGCATAATTTAGCTCTACATTGCTCTACTCTACTCTACTCTACTATGCTATTCTATGTGTTTCTCTACTTTTCTATATTCTACCTTTCTTTACTCTGCTCTAACCTGCTCTGCTCTCTTCTCCTCTCTTCTATTTTGATCTGCTCTATTTTGCTCTACTACACTATGCTCTCCACTACCACCTCTACCCAACTTTATAGCCTTTCTTAGTAAAGCCTAGCCTATGCTATCCTAGCCTATCTTAGCCTAACCTAGCTCTTTTATACTTTACTCTACTCTACCCTACTATACTCTACTCTACTCTACTCTACTCCAACAAAGCCTAGCCTAGCCTAACATAGCTCTGCTCTACTCTACTCTACTCTACTCTAACCTAGCCTAACCTAAGCTAGCCAAGCCTACCCTAACATAACTCTGCTCTAATATATTCTACTCTACTCTACTCTACTCTACTCTATTTTGCTCTTCTCTACTTTGCTCTCCTCTATTCTACTCTACTTTAACTTAGCTTACCCTAGCCTAGCCTAGCCTAGCTCTACTCTACTCTACTATACTCCACTCTACTTTACTCTACTCTACTCTACTTTAACCTAACCAAGGCTACCCTAACCTATTCTACCCTTTCCTAGCTTAGCCTAACCTAAACTAGATCTAGTCTACTCTGCTCTAGTCTACTCTACTCTACTCTACTACACTCTATTCCAACCTAGCCATGCGTAACCTATCCTAACCTAGCTCTGCTCTAATCCACTCTACACTGCTTTACTCTACTCTACTCAAGCATAGCATAGCTGAGCCTAACCTAGCTCTATTCTACTCTACTCTGCTGTGCTATGCTCCCCGCTACTCTGCTTTACTCTGCTATACTCTTCTCTTCTCTATTCTTCTCAACTTTGCTTTGCTCTGCTCTTCTTTGCTCAACTCTACTCTACTCTTCTTTACTCTACTCTGTTATGCCCTCCACTCCTCTCCTCTCGTCCCCTCTCCTCTCCAATTCTCTCGTCTACTCTACTCCACTCTACTCTATTCTACTCTAATCCACTCTATTCTCCTCTACTCTATTCTACTCTACTCTGCTCTACTCTATTCTAGCCTAGCCTAGCCAAATCTAACTCAACTCTACTCTAGTCTACTCTACACTACTTTACTCTAGCCTAGCCATGCCTAGCCTCGCTTAGCCTAGCCTAGCGTAATTTAACTTTACTCTACTCTACATTACAATACAATACTTTACTCTATACTACTTAACTCTGCTCCACTCTATCCTAGCCTAGCCTAACATATCTTTACTCTACTCTACTCTGCTCTACTCTGCTCTACCCTATCTTGCTCTATACTACTATACTCTACTCTTCTCTATTTTATTATACTCTACTCTACTCTTCTACTCTACTTTGCTCTCCCCTTTATTGCTCTAGTCTACTCTCCTCTACTATACTCTCTTCTGCTCTACTCTACTCTACTTTACACTATACTACTCTACTCTACTCAACTTTACTCTACTCCATTCTACTATACTCTATTTTACTCTTGCCTAGCCTAGCCTAACCAAGCACTACTCTGGTATACACTACTCTAATTGATTCTAAAATACTTTACTCTACTCTACTCTACTCTAGCTTTAACTAGCCAAGCTTAGCCTACCCTTGCTTAGCCTATCCTAGCCTAACCTTGCTCTACACTACTCAAACCTTGCCTAGCTAGCCTAACATTGCTTTACTATACCCTACTCAACTCTACTCCACTCTACTCTACTTTAGCCTAAAATGCCTAACCTAGCCTAGCTTAGCCTAAGCTAACTCTGCTCTACTCCACTCTACTTTACTATGCTTTGCTCTTTTATGCTCCACTCTACTCTCCTCTTCTCTACTCTATTCTACTCTGTACTCTAGCTTAGCCAAGTCAAGCCTAGCCTAACCTAGCTCTACTCTAGTTTACACTACTCTAGCATAGCATAGCCTAGCCTTGCCTAGCCTACCCTAGCTCTACTCTACTCAACCTACTTTACTCTACTCTTCTCTATTCTACTCTACTCTAATCTACTCTAACGAAGCCTAGCTTTGCCTAACTTAGCTCTACTCTACTCTACTCTATATTATTCTACTATACTCTAGCCTAACCATGCCTAACCTAGCTCTGCTCTACTGTACTTTTCTATTCTCTTCACTACTCTCCTCTACTCTACTCTATGCCACTTTACTCTGCTCTACTTTACTTTGCTCTGCTCTGCTCTGCTTCGCTCTGCTCTCCTCTGCTCCGCTCTGTTTTGCTTTTCTCTTCTTTACTCTTCTCTGCTCTACTCTGCTATACTCTTCTCCACTTTGCTCTATTTTACTCTACCCTACTCTGCTCCACTCTACTTTAACCTAGCTTAGCCTAACCTTGCTCTATTCTACTCTATTATACTCTATTGTACTCTACCACTATAGTCTACCTTTGCCTAGCCTACCTTAATCTAACCTTGCTCAGCTCTACTATACTCAACTCTACTCTATTCTACTCAGCTTTACTCTAACCATGCATAGCATAGCCTAGCCAAACTTAGAGCTACTCAGCTCTACTCTCGCCTAACCTTGCCAACCTAGCCTAGCCTCACTTTGCTCTACTCTACTCTACTATACTTTATTCTACTCTACCTTACTCTATACTACTCTATTCTACTCTAATCTGTTACACTCTACTCTACTCTACACTACTCTACTCTAGCATAGTTTAGCCTTGCCTAGCAAAGCTTTACCCTTCTCTTCTCTACTCTACTCTACTCAACTCTAACCTAACAAAGCCTACTATAGCTCTGCTTTGCTCTACCCTTCTCTTCTCTATTCTACATTAGTCTTCTTTGCTCTACACTACTCTACTCTGCTTAACTCTACTTTACTCTACTCTACTCTACTTTACTCTACTCTGCTCCTCTCTACTCTACTCTACCCTAGTTTACTCTACTTTAGCCTAGCCTAGCTTAGCTTAACCAAACCTAACCTTGCTTTACTTTATTATACTCTAGTCTACTTTACTTGACTCTAGCATCACCTAACCTAGTCTAGCCTAGCTTAGCCTAACCTAGCCTAGCCTAACCTAGCTCTACTCTCCTTTGTTCTAATCTGCTATGCTCTATTTTGCTCTACTCTACTCTGCTTTGCTCTACTCTACTCAACTTTAGCCAAGCCTAACCCAGACTAGCATAACCTAACCTAGCTCTACTCTACTCCACACTACTTTACTCTACACTACTCTACTCTGCCCTACTCAACTCTCCTTACTCTGCTATACTCTAACCTAGCCTAGCTTAGCCTAAACTAGCTCCACTAAACTCTACTTTACTCTTCTTTGTTGTACTATGATTTGTGCTACTATACTATTCTCTATTCTGCTCTGCTCTTCTTTGCTCTACTTTGCTCTATTCTACTCTACTTTACTCCACTCTAGCCTAGCCTAACCTAGCATAACTATGCTCTACTCTACACTACTCAAACTTAGCCAAGCCTAGCTTAGCTGAATCTTTCTTAGCCCAACCTTGCCTAACCTAGCTCTGCTCATCTCTATTCTTCTCTGCCTATCTCTGCTCTACTTTGCTCTACTCTGCTCTACTTTACTGTACTGTACTATATTTTACTCTAGCCTTGCCTTATTTAGCCTAACATAACCCAGATCTACCCTACTCTACTATACTGTACTCTACTTTACCCTTCTCTATTCTACTCTACTCTACTCTACACTACTCTAGCTTAGCCTATCCTATAACAGCCTAGCCTAGCTTAGCCAAGCTAAGGCCAACCTAATCAAGCAGGCAGTGATCACATCTTTCGGGTTTGTGTGCTATTACTTTACTCCACTCCACTTTTCTCAACTCTACTCTACTCTAACATAGCCTAACTTAACATTGCTCTACTATACTCTACTCAATCCTACCCTACTTTACTTTGCTTGACTCTATTTTACTCTACTCTAGCTTAGCCTTGCCTAGCTTAACCAAGAGATGCTCTACTCTGCTTTGTTCTTCTCTACTCTGCTCTTCTTTTCTCAACTCTACTCTACTCTCCTCTACTCTTCTTTGCTATGCTCTACTCTGCTTTACTTTGCTCCACACAACTCTATTTTGCTCTACTTTACTAATTTCTACTATACTCTACTTTGTTATGTTTTTCTCTCTTTTTCTCTCCTCTCCTCTCCTAAACTCTTCTCTCCTCTCCTTTCCTCTCTCGTACTTTAATATACTCTACTCCACTCTACTCTACTCTTCTATAATTTACTCAACCATACTCTACTTTATTCTACTCTACTCTAGTGTACTCTACTCTACTATAGCCTAGCCTAACCAAGCCAACCCTACCCTGCTCAACTCTACTCTACCTTGCCTAGCACAGCAAGTCTAGCCTTGCCTGCCCTTGCCTAGTTTAGCATAGCCTAGCCTAACCTAGCTCCACTCTACTCTACTCTACTCTATACTACTCTACTCTACCTTACTCTACACTATCCTCTCTTAGCCTAGCCCAACTTAGCCTAGCTTAACCTAGCTTAACCTAGCTTAGCTTAGCTTAACATAGCAAAGCTCTACTCTGCTCTACTCCACTCTACCCTAATTTATTCTTTACTACCCTACTTTATTCTGCTCTACTCTACTCTTTTTCATTGCTATGCTCTACTCTACTCTACTCTTCATTACTCTACTCTTCATTACTCTACTCTACTTTACACTATTATGCTCTGCTCTACTCCACTCTATTCTACTCTACTCTACTCTACTCTACTTTACTCTTCTTTAGCCTAGCCTAGCCTTACCAACGTCTACTCTACACTACACCACTCTACTTTACTCTACTCTAGCTTTGCTTAGCCTAACTTATCTCTACTCTACTCTGCTCTACTCTACTCGTGTCATCTCTGCTCTACTCCACTTAGCTCTGCTCAACTCTGGTCATCTTTGCTCTAATCTGCTCTACTCTACACTACTATGCTCTACTGTGCTTTGCTCTGCTCTAGTCTACTATGTTCTACTTTACTCCATTATACTTTACATCACTCTAGCCTAGCCTAACCAAACCTAACTATTCTACTATACTTTATTATACTTTACTCTACTATGCTTTGCTCTACATTGCTCTGCTCTACTCTATTCTACTCTACCCTACTCTACTCAACTCTATCCTAGCCATACTTAGCTTAGCCTAGCCTAGCCTAGCCTAACCTAGCTCAACTCTGTTTTACTCTACTTTGCTCTACTCTACTCTATTATACTCTACTCTACTCTACTTCGCTCTACTCTCCTCTGCTTTGCTCTCCTCAACACTAGTCTACTTTAGCAAAGCCTCGCCTTGCCTAGCCTAACCTAGCCTAGCTCTACTCTACTCTACTATACTCTAGCTAGCCTAACCTAGCTTAGCCTAAACTACCCTAGCCTAACCTAGCTCTACTCTACTCTACTCCACTCTACTCCACTCTACAATACTCTACTCGACTCTACTCTACTCTACCTTACTTTACTCTACTCTACTCTACTCTACTCTAACCTAGCTTTACATTGCCTACCTTAGCCTAACCTAGCTCTACTATGCTCTGCTCATCTTTACACTACTCTGTCTTGCTCTACTCAATTGTGCTATACCCCATTCTTCTCTGCTTTGCTCTGCTCAAATCTACTCTACTCTACTCTAGTCTACTTTACTCTACTCTAGCCTAGCCTTACCTAATCGTGCTCTACTCTACTCTACTCATCTATACTCAACTCTAGGTTAGCCTATCCTTGCCTTTCCAAGCCTAGCCTATCTTAGGCTAGCATAACCTAGCTATACTCTCCTCTACTCTACTCTACTTTACTCTACTCTACTCTACTCTACTCTACTCTACTCTATTGTACTCTTCTCTAACGTAGCCTAGCCTAATGTAGCTCTACTCTACTCTACACTACACATGCCTAGCTTAGCCAAGCCAAGCCTAGCCTTACTTATCCTAGCCTAGCTTAGCTTAACTTAACTTTGCTCAGCTCTGTTTTATACTATACCACTCTGCTCTACTCTACTTTGCTCTGCTCTACTTTGCTCTACTCAACTCTACTCTACTTTTTCTACTCTACTCTAGCCTTGAACATCCAAAGTTAGGCTAGAATTGGCTAGCCTAGCCTAACCTTGCTCTACTTTTCTCTACTCTACTCCACTCTGCTCTACTCGACTCTACTATGCTCTACTCTGCTCTAGACTTGCCTTGCCTAATGTAGCCTTGCCTAACCTAACCTCACTATGCTCTGCTCTACTATGCTCTGCTCTGCTTTGCTTTTCTCTACTCTATTCTGCTCTACTCTACTATGCTCTGCTCTACTTCACTTTTCTCTTTTCTGCTCTACTTTGCTCTGCTCTTCTCTACTCTACTCTACCCCACTCTATCCTACCTAGCCTAACCTAGCCAAACCTAGTGCTACTCTACTCTAGCCTAACTTAACCTAGTTCAACTGTACTCTACTCTACTCTTTTATTCTCTTCTCTACTCTACTCTACACTACTCTACTCTGCTCAACTCTGCTCTATTCTGCCATACTTTGCTTTGGTTTGCTCTCCTCTTCTCTACTCTACTATACTCTTTCTATTCTACTCTACATTACTGTACTCTACTTTGCTTTACTATACTCGATTCTAACCTAACTTAACCTAGCTCTACTCTACTCCACAATACTCTACTCTACTTTAATACACTATAGCCTAGCCTAGCCTAACCTAACCTAGCTCTACTCTACTATACTATACACTATTCTACTCAACTCTACTCTACTCTAACATAGCTTAGTCTAGCCAAGCTTAACCTAGCTTTCCTCCACTTTACTGTGCTCAACTCTATATTTGTTTGCTTTGCTCTACACTGCTCCACTCTACTCTACTCTACTCTAACTTAGCTATGCTCTTCTCTACTCTACTCTGCTCTACTCTACTATGCCCTTCTCTACTCAATGCTATTATGCTCTACTCTAATTTACTCCACTTTACTTTTCTCCACTTTGCTTTACTCAACTTTTCTTTTCTCCACTTTGCTATCCTCTGCTCTGCTCTTCTTTCCTCTACTCTTCTATACTCTACTTTACTCTGTTATACTCTAGTTTAGCATAACCTAGCCTAACCTAACCTAGCTCTACTCAGCTCAACTTTACTCTACTCTACTCTACTCTACTCTATTCTACTCTAGGCTAGCCTAACCAAGAGTGGCTTAGCCTAGCCCTACCTTTCCTAGATTGACCTAGCTCTACTCTACTCTAGTCTACTCTACCCTAATATACTCTACTCTAATCTACTCTACTCTACTCGACTCTACTCAACTCTATCCTAGCCTAGCTTATCTTAGCTTAGCTTAGCTTAACTTAGCTCTACTTTACTCTACTTTGCTCTGCTCTACTCTATTCTACTCTGTTTTGCTCTACTTTGCCCTTCTCCATTGTACTCTACTCAACTCTACTCTACTCTACCCTACTCTACTCTACTCAACTCTACTCTACTCAAACCTAGCGTAACCTCACCTAGCTTAGCCTAATTTAGCTCTACCTTACTCTGCTCAACTCTGCTTTACTCTACTCTACTTTGCTCAGCTCTACTCCACCATATTCTTCTTTGTTTTGCTCTATAATGCTCTGCTCCACTCTGCTCTACAATATTCTGCACTGCTCCATTCGAGCTTAGCCAAGCCTTTCCTAGCCTAATCGAGCCATACTCTACTCTATTATACTCAACTCTAGCCTAGCCTAGCCCTGTATAACCTAAATTAACCAAGCTTTACTGTACTCTACTATACTTTACTATTCATATTATACTCTACTCTTCTCGATTCGACTCTACTCTACTCTACTCTACACTACTCTATTCTACCATACTCAACTCTAACCTAGCTTAGCCTAACCTAGCTCTACTCTACTCTACTCTACTTTGCTCTATTCTACTTTGCTCTACTCTATTCTACATTACTCTTCTCTACTCTGCCCTACTCTACTCTACTCTTCTTTGCTCTACTCAACTCAACTCTACTCTGCTCTAGCATAACTTGGCCTAAAATAGCCTAACTGAGCTCTACTCTACTCAAGTCTAGCCTAACCTAGCATCGCTTACCCTAGCCTAGCCTAACCTAGCTCTACTCTTCTCTACTCTACTCTACTCTTCTTTATGCTACTCTACTCTTCTCTGCTCTAACCTAGCCTAGCCATACCTAACCTCAGTCTACCCTACTCTACTCTACTCTAACATAGCTTAGCCTAGCCTAACCTAGCTTTGCTCTACTCTACTGTGCTCTACTCTACTTTTTATTGCTCTTCTCTACACTACTCCACTTTGTCGTACTCTACTCTACTCTACTCTACTGAACTCTGCTCTACTCTACTTTACTCTTCCCTACTCTAGTACACTCAATTATACTCGAGACTAGCTCAGCCTAGCTTAACCTAGCTCTACTCTACTCCACTCTACTCTACTCTACTCTACTCTACTCTACCCTACTCTACCCTACTCTATTATACTCTAACCTAGCTTATCCTAGCTTAACTTGGCCATCCTAACCTTACCTAACCTAGTTCAACTCTACTCTACTCTATTTTACTCTACTCTTGTTTAGCTAGCCTAACCTAGCTCTTCTTTGCTCTACTCTGCTCTGCTCTAATCTACTCTACCATACTAAACTCTACTTTACTCTACTCGAGCCTAGCCTAACCTAATTAAGCTCTGCTCTACTCTACTTTACTCCACACTTATCTAGCCTAGCCTAGCCTGGCCCTACTCTACTATAGTCTATTCTACTCTAATCTGGTCTACTCTAACCATGCCTAGCCTTGCCTAGCTTAACCATGCTCTACTCTACTCTACTTTAGCCAAGCTTGGCCTAACCTAACTAAGCTCTGCTCTTTTATGCTCTACTTTTCTCTACTCCTCTTTGCTCTACTCTGCTATTCTATACTATGCTCTACTCTACTCTACTCTATCATACTTTAGCCTTGCCAAGCCTAACCTTGATCTACTCTACTCTACTCTACTCTAGCCTAGCCTAGCCTAGCTTACCTTAGTTTAACATAGCCTGGCCAAACCTAGCCTAACCTAGCTCTACTTTACTCTACTCTACACTACTCCACTCATCTCTAATATATCCTAGCCTAACCTAACCTTGTTCTACTCTATTATAGTCAAACCTTACTTAGCCTAGCCAAACCTAATCTAGTTCTGCTCTACTACGCTCTACACTGCTTTGCTTTGTTCTACTCTACTCTACTCTACTCTGCACTACTCTACTCTACTTTACTTTAATCTACTCTACTCTAACTTAGCTAAGCCTAGCACAACCTGGCTTAGCTTTAATCTAGTCTAGCCTTGCTAGCCTAGCCTAACCTATTTCTACTGTGCTTTGCTCTACTCCACTCTATTGTGCTCTGCTCTGCTTTACTCTTCTTTACTCTGCTCTGCTCTGCTCTACTCTGCTTTGCTCTATACAATTCTATTCTACTTAACTCTACTCTTATAATGCCTACTCTCATCTTGCTTAACCTAGCTTTACTTTACTCTACTCTTCTCTACTTTATTTTACTCTACTATACTTTAGCCTAGCTTAGACTTGCCTAACATATCCTTGCCTAGCATAACCTAGCCGCCTAACCTAGCTCTACTCTAGTCTCCTCTACTCTAATCTACTTTACTCTGCTCGATTCAAACCTAGCCTAGCCTAGCCAAACTTAGCTCTACTCTACTATACTCTACAATACTCTACTCTACTCTAACCTAGCCTTGCCTAACCTAGCCCTACTCTACCTCGCTTTGCTCTACTTTGATCTACTTTGATCTGCACTATTTTTCTCAACTTTGCTCTACTATACTCTGCTCTACTCTTTTCTGCTCTACTCTCTACTCTTCTCTACTTTACTTTGTGCTACTCTACTCTAGTCTACTCTACTCTGCTCTACTCTGCTCTATTCAATTTTAGTTTAGTTTGGCATAGCCTACCCTTGCTTAGCCTAACCTAGCTCTATTCTACTCCACTCTACTTTATTCTATTCTAGCCTAGCCTTGCCTACCCTTGCCTAGCTTAGCCTAACCTAGCTCAACTCTACTTTACTCTACTGTACTCTACTCAAATCTACTCAACTTGACCCTACTCTAACTTTCCCTAGCCTAGTCAAACATAGCTCAACTCTACTTTACTCTACTCTAGCCTAGCCTAGCAAAACTTTCCTCTACTCTACTCTGCTCTACTCAGCTCTACTCTACTCTCCTCTACTCTAATCTACTCTACTCTATTATACTCTAACCTAGTCTAGCCTAACCTAGCTCTGCTCTACTCTATTATACTCTACTATACTCTACTCTACTCTACTCTACTCTACTCTTCTCTTCTCTACTCTACTTTAGCCTAGCCTAGCCTAGCCTAACCTAACTCCGCTTTACTTTACTCTACTCTGCTTAACTCTACTATACTATATGCCACTCTACTCAATTCTACTCTATTCTACTCTACTCTACTCTTCTTTAGTTTACTCTACTCTACTCTAACCTAGCCTACCTTAGCCTAGCTCAGATAACTTAGATCTACTTCACTCTACTCTACTCTACTCTACTCTGCTCTATTCTATTCTACCCTGTTCTACACTACTCTACCCTAATCTTCTATGCTCTACGTTGCACTTCTTTGGTCTACTCTACTTAGCTCTACTCTACTCTACTCTATAATGCTCTGGCCTATCCTAGTATAGCCTAGGCTAACTGAGCTCTACTCTACTCTACTCTAACCTAGCCTATCCTAGCCTAGTTTAGCCTGTCATAGCCTAACCTTACTCTACTCTACTCTATTATACTCTACTCTACTCCACTCGACTTTAACCTAGCCTAGCCTGACTTAGCTCAACTCTTCTTTACTTTAGCCTAGTCTAGCCTAGCCTAGCTTAGCCTAGCCTAGCCTAGTTTAACCGAACATTACTCTACACTGCTTGCTCAACTTTGCTCTCGTTTGCTCTTCTCTACTTTGCTCTGCTCTATTATGCTCTGCTCAACACTACTCTTCTCTACTATGCTCTGCTCAGTTTTTCTCTACTCTACTCTACTCCACTATGCTCTACACTATCCTAGCCTAGTCTAACTAAGCTCTACCCTACTATGCTCTGCTTTACTTAGCTTAGCTCAGCTCAACTCTTCTCTACTCTATACTACTCTATTCTGCCTTATTCTACTTTGCTCTACTCTCATTTTCTTTACTCTACTCCACTATACCCTACTTTGCTCTACTCTACTGTAGTCTACTCTATGTTACTGTACTTTGCAAAACACTAACCTTGTTTATCCTAGGATAGTCGAGCCTAGCCTTACCTAGCTCTACTCTACTCTATTCTACTCTACTCTTTCCAACTCTACTCTACTCAAAAAAAGCATCTCCAAGCCTAGCTTAGCCTACCTTAGCCTGGCCTAGCCAAACCTAACCTTGCTTTACTCTACTTTACATTACTATACTCTATTCTACTCAAATCTACTCAACTCTACTTTACTCTAACTTAGCCTAGCCTAGCCTAACATAACCTAGCTCTACTCTACTCTACTCAACTCTTCTCTACTCAATTAAACTCTTTCCTAACCTTGCTTTGCTCTACTCTACTCTGCTCTACTCTACCCTACTCTACTCAACACTTCTCTACTCTACTCTTCTCTACTCTAATCTTCTCTTGTGTACTTTATCATAGCTTACCCTAACCTACCTCTACTATTCTCTACTCTAATCTACTGTACTCTACTCTATTCTACTTTAGCCTAGGCTAACCTAGCCTAGCCTATTCTTGCTTAGCTTAGCCTAGCCTAGCCTAACCTTGCTCTACTCTACTTTACTTTATTCTACTCTACTATACTCTACTCTACTCCAACCAAGCCTAGCCTTTCCTAGCCTAACCTAACTCTATTCTACTCTACACCACTCTATTATGGTCTGCTCTACTCTACTTTGCTCTATCCTACTTTGCTCTGCTCTACTCTACTCTACTCTACTCTACTCATCTTCACTCTACTCTACTCTATTCTACTCTACCGTAGGTTAGTTTAGCCTAACCTAGCCCAGCCTAGCCTAATCTTGTTATACTCCACTCTACTCTATTCTACTCTTCTCCACTCTACTCTACTAAACAATAACCTAGCTTAAAGAAATTGTACTTTACTTTTACTTTACTCTACTCTAATCTACTATATTCTAATCTACTCTACTCAAACTTAGCCTAGCCTTGCCTAACGTAGCTCTACTCTACTCTACTCTAGTCCACTCTACTCTTTCATAACCTAGCCTAACCTAACCTTGCTCTACTCTGCTCTACTCTACCCTACTCCACTCTACTCTGCTTTACTCTGCTATGCTTTGCTCTACTCTACTCTATTCTACTTTGCTCTATTGTACCCAAGCTTAGCCTAGCTTAACCTAGCTCTACTCTACTCTAGTCTACTCTACTCTACTCAAACCTAGCCTAGCCTTGCATAGCATAGCCTAACAAAAACTTGCTCTACTCTACTCTGTCATACTCTACTCTATTCGAATAAACTCTACTCTAGCCTAGCATAGCCTAACCTAGCCTACCTTAGCTTACACTTGGCTAACTTAGTCTAGCCTAACTAGCTCTACTCTAGTTTACTCTACTCTAACTAGCATAGCCTTACTTATCCTAACCTTACTCTACTCTTCTCTTCTCTACACCACTCTTTTCTATTATGCTATGCTCTGCTCTGCTCAACTCTGCTTTACTCTACTCTACTCTATTATACTCTACTCTACTCTACCATACTCGACCCCATAATAGTCTAATCCAACTTAGCCTAACATTGTTCTACTCTACTCTACTCTACTATACTCTAGCTTAGCTTAGCTTAGCTTAACCTAGCTCTACTCTACTCTCCTTTACTTTCCTCTGCTCCCCATCCTCACCTATACTTTTCTCTACTCTTCTTTTCTCTCCTCTACTCTATTATGCTTTTCTCTACTCTGCTCTACTCTACTCTGCTTTATTCTACTCTACTCTTCTCAACTCTGCTCTACTCTATTATGCTCTACTTGGCTCTACTCTACTCTACTCTCCTCTCCTCTTATATCCTATTTTTTATTCTTCTCTACTCTACTTTACTCTACTCTACTCTACTCTTCTCTACTCTACTCATCTCTATTATACTCAATTCTACTCTACTCTACTTTACTTTACTATGCACCAGCCTAGCCTAATCTAGCTCAACTTTACTCTAATCTACTCTACTCTACTCTTCTCTACTTGAGCCTCTCCTAGCCTAACCTAGCTCTACTCTACTATACTTTGCTCTTGCTATGCTCTTCTCTACACTACTCTACTCTACTATATAAAGCTCTGCTCCACTCTTTTGCTCTGTTCTGCTCTACTTTGCTCTGCTCTCCTCTCCTCTCCTCTCCTCACCTCTACTTTATTCTACTCTGCTTTACTCTACTCTACTCTATTCTGCTCTACTCTACTTTACTCTAACCTAGCCTAGCCTAGCTTCACCAAGCTCTACTTTACACTACTATACTCTACTCCACTTGACTCTACTCTACTCTACTCCAACATACCTTAGCCTAGCCTAACCAAGCTCTACTCTACTCTACTCTAGCCTAGCCTTGCCTAACCTAGCATAGCAAAGCCTAGCCTAGCCTAACCTTTCTTTGTTATACTCTTCTCTACTCTGTTCTATTGCTCTCTACTCTACTCTACTCAACTCTACTCTAAACAAGCCTAGCCTAGCCAAGCCCAACTAAGCTCTAATCTACACTAGTCTAGCTTGGCCTAACCTAGCCTAACATAACCTAGCTTTACTCTACTTTTCTCTATTCTACTCTACTATACTCTGCTCTGCTTTGTTATGTTCTGCTCTGCTCTTCTCTGCTCTGCTCCACTCTACTATACTCTACTGTGCTCTACTTTACTCTGTGCTAATCTTTACTTTAGCCTAGCCTAGCTCCACTCTACTTGACTATACTCTCCTCTACTCTACTCTAGCCTCGCCTAGCTTAGTCAAGCATAACCTAGGTTTGCTCTGGTCTACTCTGCTCTATTTTGCTATGCTCTACTCTGTGTAACACTACTCTGCTTTGTTCTACTTTAGCCAAGCATAACCTAGCCTAGCCTAACCAAGCTCTTCTCTACTCTACTCTACTATGCTCTGGCCTCGCAAAGCCTAACAAAACTTTTGCTTTATCTTTGCTTTTCTGTGCGTTGCTCTACTATACTCTTATCTGCACTACTCTACACTACTCTACTCTCCTCAATTATGTCATTCTCTGCTCTGGTCTACTCTACTCTATACTACTCTGTACTACTCCACTCAGGCCTACCCTTTACTATCCTAACCTAACTAAACTCTACTCTACTCAACTCTAGCCAAGCGTAACCTAGCAAAGCCTAGCCTAGCCTAACCTAGCCTAACCTTACTCTAATCTACTCTGCTCTTCTCTACTCTGCTCTACTCTACGTTGCTCTGCTTTGCTCTACTCTACTCTACTTTAGCAAAGCCTAGCCTAGCCCAGCCTTGCCTAGCCTAGCCTAACCGATCCTAGCCTAGCCTATCCTAATCTAAACTAACATAGCTCTACTCTACTCCACTTTACCCCACTCTACTCTAGCCTCGACTAACCTAGCCTAGCCTAGCCTAACTTAGCTCTACTCTACTCTTCGATACTCTACTCTACTCTACTATACTCTACTATACTCTACTCTACACTACTCTACTCTACTCTAACCCATCTTAGCTTAGCCTAACCTTGCTCTACTCTACTCAACTCTATTATGCTCAACTCGGCTTTACTCTATTCTGCTTTGCTCTGCTCTACTCTGCTCCATTATACTCATCTCTGCTTTACTCTGCTCTTCTCTGCTCTACTCTACTCTATTGTGCTCTACTTTACTCTACTCTACTATGATCTAACCTTTCCTAGCCTAGTCTTGTTTAGCATAACTGAGCTTTACTCTACTCTACTATACACTACTTTATTTTAGCTAGCCTAGCTTAGCCTAACCTTGCTCTATACTACTTGACTCTACTCTACTCTACTTTAACCAAGCTTAGCCTAGCTTAGCCAAACCTATCTCTTATCTACTCTAATTTACTCTACTCTAGTGTAGCTTAGCTTAGCCTAGCATAGCCTTATGTAGCCTCACCTAGCTTAGCCTAACGTTACTATGCTAAGCTCTACTCTGCACTACTCTATTTTAATCTACTCTGCTCTGTTTTGCTCTGCTTTGCTCTACTCTACTCAGCTTTACTGTACTTTAGCCTTGCCTAGCCCAACTTAGCTTTATTTTATACTACTCTACTCTATTGTACTCAACTATACTCTACTCTAGCCTTACATAAATTAGCCTAACCTTCCCTAGCATGGCTTAGCCAAACCTAGCTCTGCTATACTCTACTCTAACTTAGCCTAACCTAGCTATACTCTACTATAGTCTACTCTACTCAACCCTACTCTACTCAACTCTACTCCATTCTACTCTAGCTTAACCTAGCCTAGCCTTGCTTTGCTCAACTTTACTCTTCTTTACTCTACTCTACTCAACTAAGCTCTACTCTACTCTGCTCTACTTTTCTTTACTCTATTCTACTCTACTATGCTCTACGCTACTATGCTCCACTCTACTCAACTTTGCTCTACTCTACTTTGCTCTCCTCTACTCTTGTCTCGATTATTCTACTTTAACCTAACCAAGCCTAGCCTTGCCTAACCTAGCTCTACTCTACTCTACTCTAGCCTAACCTAACTTTGCTCTACTCTAATGTGCTCTACCCTGCTCCGCTCTACTCTTCTATACTTTGCATTACTCTTTTGTACACTATTCTACTCTATTATACTCTACTAAACTCTAGCCTACCCTAGCCTAGTTTAGCCAAGCCTAACCTAAGCTAGTTATACTCTACTCTACCCTAGCCTAACTTAGCTCTACTATACTATAGAATACTATACTATACTATACTATACTATACAATACTATACTATACTATACTATGTAATACTATACTATACTATACTGTACTATACAATAGTATACTATACTATACTATACTCTACTCTACTCTACTATACTCTATTCTAACCAAGCCAATCCCCTCGCCTAGTATTGCTAAGTGTAACCTATCTCTATTATGCTTTGCTCTACTATGCTCTACTCTACTCTTTTCTACTTTTCTCTATTCTGCTCTACTCTACTAAGTCTTACTAAACTCTGCTTTACTCTAGTTTAGCCTAGCCTAGATTGGCCTAGCCTAACTGAGCTCTGCTCTACTCTACTCTACTATACTCTACTCAAGCCAAGCATAGGCTAGCCTACCCTAGCCTAACCAAACTATGCTCTGCTCTACTGTACTCTACTATACTCTTCTACATTATACTCTACTCTACTCTACTTTACTGTACTCTACTCTACTCTACTCTACCCTAACCAAGGCTCGCCGATTATAGCTCTACACTTATTAATTCTAATCTAGCCTACCCTAGTCTAGCCTAGCTTAACTTAACCTAACCAAGCTCTACTCAGCTCTGCTCTGCTCTACTCTACTCTATTCTGATCTACTTTGCTCTGCTCTACTTCGCTCTACTCTACCTTACTCTACTCCATTATACTCCAACCGACCCTAGCCTAATATAGCTCTACTCTACTCTGCTCTAGTTTACTTTACTCTAGCTTAACCTAGCCTACCCTAACAAAATATAGCCTATCCTAGACTAGTCAAACCTAAACTAACCTAGGTCTACCCTACTTTACTCTCCTCTACTCCACTCTACTCTACTCTACTAACCTCAACTCCACTATAACCTAGCCTAGCCTAGCCTAACTTAGCTCTACTCCACTCTACTCCGTCCTAGCAAAAGCTTAGCCTGACCAATCCCTCCTCTACAATGCTCTACTCTACACTACTCTACTCTGCTCTACTCCACTCTACTCTAATAAATTTTACTCTACTCTACTATTCTCTACTCTACTCTACTCTGCTCTACTCTGCTATGCTCTTCTCTGCTCTGATCTACTCTACTTTGCTTTACTCTAGTCTGCTCAACTCTGCTAAGCTCTACTCTACTTCCCTCTACTTTGCTCTCCTCTACCCTACTTTACTCTAGCCTAGTTTAGCGTAGCCTAACTAACCTTTACTCTACTCTACTTTATTCAAACTTAGCCCATCCTGACCTAGCACTTCTCTATTCTACTCTGCTTTGCTTTATTCTAGTCTTCTGTGCTTTGCTCTACTCTACTCTACTCTACTCTACTTTGCTATGCTCTACTCTACTCGACTCTACTCTAACCTATCTTAACCTAGCCTAGCCTAGCCTAGACTAACCTAGGTCTACTCTACTCTACTATGTTCTTCTTTGTTCTACTCTACTCTACCATTTTTTACTCTTTTTTGCTCTACTCTACTTTGGTGTACTCTACTTTACTATACTTCAGCCAAGTCTTACCTAGCCTAGCCAAACCTAACCTAGCTCTACTCAACTCTACTCTACTCTAGTCAAGCCTAGCCTAACCAAGCCTAGAGCCTTGCCTAGAACCTAGCCCTACTTTAATCTAATATACTCTAATCTATTATACTATGCTCCACTCTGCTCTACTCAACTCTACTTTACTCTACTCTACACTACTCTAACCTTGCCTAACCTAACCTAGCCTAGCCTAACCTAGCCCCATGATACTCTACTCTACTCTGCTGCACTTTCTTACTGCTCTGCTCTTCTCTATTCTATTATGCTCTACTATATTATTCTAAACTCCACTCTACTCTAGCCTAGCCTAGCCTAAACAAGCAGTGCTCTACTTTACTCTACTCTACTCTATTCTACTCTACTACACTCTACTTTACTCTACTATACTCTACTCTACTCTACTCTACTTTACTCTACTTCACTCAACTATACTCTAACCTGGCCTTGCCTAACCTACCCTAGCATAGCTTACCCTATCCTATCCTATCCTAGCACTGCTCAACTCTACTCTAATCCACTCTACTCTACTTTACTCTTCTTTAACCTAGCCAAGCTTAATGTTGCCTAACCAAGCTCTAATCTACTCTACTTTACTCTAGCCTAGCTTAGCCTAGCCTAAGTAAGCCCTTACCTAGCCAAGCCTAGCTTAGCCTAACCTAACTCTGCTCAGCTCTACTCTATAATGCTTTATTCTACTCTAATTTGCTCTACTCTACTCTACTCTACTCAACTCAGCTCAGCTATGCTCTATTCTATTCTACTCTATTATACTCTAGCCAAGCCTAGCCCTACACCATTCTACCCTGCTCTACTCTATTATAGCCTAGCCTAGCCTAACTTAGTTCTTCTTTATTCTACTTTTCTCTGCTCTACCCTACTCTGTTCAGCTCGACTCTATTCCATTCTATTATGCTCTGCTCTAGGCTAGCCTTGCCTAACCTAGCTCTACTATACTCTACTCTACTCTAATCTTCTATACTCTTCTATACTCTAGCCTAGCCTAGTCGATCCTAGCTTAGCCTAGCGTAGCCAAGCCTAGCTTCGCCCAACCGAACCTATCTCTACTTTACTCTACTTTACTCTACTTTACTCTACTCTACTCTACTCTACTCCACTCTACTTTACATAACTCAAACCTAGCCTAGCTTAGCCTAGCCTAACCTAACTCTTCTTTACTCTACTCTACCCCTACTCTACTCTACTCTACTCTACTCTACTCTATTGTACTCTATATTAGCCTAGTTGAGCCTAACCTATCTTTACTCAACTATGCTCTACTCTAGTCTATTATACTAAAATTTTCTCTACTATATTATACTCTACTCTGCTCTACTCTACTTTGCTATGCTATGCTATGCTCTGCTATGCTCTGCTCTGCTCTGCTTTGCTCTACTCTACTTTACTCTTCTCTACTCTTCTATGCTCTACTCTATCTACTCAGTTAGGATTTATTAAGATCTACTCTACTCTTCTCTCCTCTCCTCAACTCTCCCCTCCTCTCCTCTACTCTGCTCTACTCTACTCTAATCTATTCTACTCTGCCCATCTCTACTCCACTCTACTATTCTCTATTCTAGTCTACTGTACTCTACTTTACTCTACTCTATTCTACCTTACTCTACTATCCTCTAGCCTAACAAAGCCTAACCTTATCTACACTAGCTCTACTCTATTCTAATCTATTATACTCTACTCAACTCTAGCATAGCCTAGCCTAGCCTAACCGAGCTCTACTCTACTCTACTCTACTTGAGCCTAGACAAGCCTAGCATCAAATAAATTACTTCTACCCCGCTCTACTCTTCTATGCTCTACTCTAACTGCTATGCTTTACTCAACTCTCCCCTATATTGCTCTACTCTACTCTTCTACTATGCTCAGCTCTTCTTTGCTTTGCTCTACTATGCTGTATTATGCTATCTCTACTCTACTCTTCCTTGCTTTACTCTACACTACTCTACTCTACTCTAGCTTTGCCTAGCCAAGCCTAACCTAACAAAGTTGAACCTAGCTCCAGTACACTCTACTCTATTCTTCTCTACCACTCTACTCTAGCTTAGCCTAACAAAACATAACTAAGCTCTACTATATTATACTCTACTCTTGTCTGCTCTGCTCTATTCTGCTCTACTTGCACTATATTTATTCAGGTCAACTCTATTGTTCTCTACTCTATTCTGCTTTGATCTAATCTCCTCTGCTCTCTCTTGCTTTCCTCTCCTCCCATCTACTCTCCTCTATTATACTCTACTCTACTCTGCTCTACTCTACTCTACTCGACTATACTCAACTCTACACTACTTTATTCTACTCTACTATACTCTACTCTATTCTACTCTATTATGCTCTACTTTAACCTAGCCTAGCCTAGCCTAACCTAGCTCTACTCTATTCTACTCTACTCTATTCTATCCTAGCCTAACCAAACCAAGCTCTACTCTACTCTTCTTTACTCTAATCTACTCTACCCTACTCTACTCTGCTCTACTCTACTCTTCTCTGCTCTACTCTGCTCTACTCTACTCAACTCTGCTCTACTCTAGCATAGTTTAGCCTAGCCTAAGCTAACCGAACCTAAACTAGCTCTACTCTACTCTAGTCTAGCCTAGCCTACCCGAGCCAAGCCTAACATAGCTCTACTCTACTTTACCATACTCTACTCTACTCTAGCCAATCCTAGCTCTACACTGTTATAATAAACTCTACTCTACACAACTATACTCCACTTTGCTTTGGCCTATTATGCTTTATTATGCTCTACTCTACTCCACTCTACTCTATGCCACTATATTCTTCTCTACTCTACTCTATTATACTCTAGCCTAGCCTAACCTTGCCCAACCTAGGCTATCCTTGCCTAGCCTACCCTAACCTAGCTCAACTCTATTTTACTCTACTCTAATGTACTATACTTTACTCTAAAGTGCTCTACTCCACTATACTATACTCTTACCTAACCTAACCTAGCTTAGCTTAACCTAACCTAGCACTACTCTACTCTGCTCTGTTCTACTCTACTCTATTTTGCTCTGCTATGTTCTAATATGATTTACTATACTCTGCTCTACTTTATTATACTCAATTCTAGCCTAGTAAATCCTAGCCTCATCAAGCCTTGCCTATCCTTGCCTAGCCTAATCGAGCTTTACTATACTCTACTCTACTTTACTCTACTCTATTATACTCTAGCCTAGCCGACCCTAGCCTAGGCAAGCTTAGCCTAATCTAGCTTTACTATATTATATTTTACTCTATTATACTCTACTCTAACCTAGCTTAGCCTAGCCCAACCTAACTAGCCCTACTCTACTCTACTCTAATCTAGCCTAGCCTAGCTTGGCCTAGCCTAGCATATCCTAGCCTAACCTAGCTTTTCCATACTCTACTTTGCTCTACTCTACTTTTCTTTACCCTACTCATCTCTGTTCTACTCTTCTTTACTTTACTCTGCTCTACTTTACTCTCCATAGCGCTCCTCTTCTTTACTCTCCTCAGCTCTCCTCTTCTTTACTCTACTCTATTGCACTTTATTGTACTCTAAGCTAGCCAAACCTAACCTAGCTTTACACTACTCTCCTCTACTCTACTCTACTCTACTCTACTCTAGTCTAGCCTAAACTAGCCAAACATAGCGTTGTTTAGCTTAAACAAGCTCTACTCCACTTTATTCTACTCTAAAATACTACTCTAGCCTAGCATAGCTTAGCCTAGCTTAGCCCATCCTAACCAAATGTAGCTCTCCACTACTCTAATCAACTCTACTCTACTCTACTCTACTAAACTCTACTTTATTTTAGCCTAACCTAACCTAACCTAGCACTACTCTTCTCTACTAAGCTCTGCTATTCTCTACCCTACTTTACTCTAGCCTTGCCTAACATAGCCTAACTTAGCTCTACTCTACTCTACTTTTTTTGCTCTTCTCTCTATCTTTCTCTTCTCTACTCTATTATGCTATGCTCAACTCTACTCTAATTTTCTCTATTTTGCTCTACACTACTCTTCTCCACTCTGCTCTACTATACTCTAGCCTAGCTTAGCACAACCAAGCTCTGCTCTACTCTACTCAAGTCTACTCCACCTTAATTTAGCCTAGCCAGTCTACCTTATCCTAGCCTAGCCTAACCAAGCTCTACTATACTCAACTCTACTTTACTCTACTCTACCTTACTCTACTCCACTCTACTCCACTATACTCTAACCTAACTTAGTCTAGTGTAGCCTAGCCTAACCTAGCTCTACTCTACTCTTCTCTACTCAACTCTGTCCAAACCTAGCCTAGCCTATCCTAACTCTGCTCTACTTTATTCTGCTCCACTCTGTTATGTTTTGCTCAACTCTACCTCACTTAGCACTATTCTATTTTGCTCTTCTCTACTCTACTCTACTCTACTCTACTCTATTCTACTATACTCTACTATACTCTACTATACTCTACTCTACTCTACACTTTTTACTGTACTCTAGCCTAGCCTAGCCAAACCTTACTCTACTCGACTCTACTCTACTCTACTATACTATACTCTACTATACTATACTCTACTCTACTTTACCCTACTTTACTCTAACCTAGCCTAGCCTAACTTAGCCTTACCAAGCTCTACTCTACACTACTTTGCTCTACTTTGCTCTGCTCCACCTTGCTCTACTCTACTTTACCCTACTCTACTCTACTCTACTTTACTCTGCTATTCAACTCCACTATGCTCTAATTTACTTTGCTCTACTCTACTCTTGCTTAGCCAAGCCTAGCCTAACTGAGCTCTACTTTGCTCTATTCTACTCTATTCTAGCCAAGCCTTGCCTTGCCTATCCTAGCTTAGTCTAACAAAGCTCTACACTGCTCTGCTCTTCTCTACTCTACTCTTCTCTACTCTAACCTGGCCTTATCTAGCTTAGCCTAACCTTGCTATACCTAATTGTACTCTACTTTAGCCTCGCCTCGCTTACCATAGTCTATCTTAGGCTAACCTAGTTTTTCTCTACTTTTCTCTGCTCTTGTTTGCTCTGCTCTACTCTACTATTCTCTACTCTTCTCTACTCTATTATGCTCTTCTCTTCTCTACTGCACTCTGCTCTGTATTGCTCAGCTCAGCTCTCCTCTGTTATCCTCTACTCCACTCTACTCTACTATGTTTTGCTCTAACCTACCTTAGCCTACCCTAGCCTTACCTAGCTCCACTTTACTCTTCCCAACTCTATTCTAATCTTGCTTAGCCTAACTTAGCCTAGCCTAGCCTTGTCTAAACTAGCTTAACACTACTTTAGTCTACTCTACTCTATTATAGCCTAGCCTATCCTAACTTAACATAACTATACTATACTCTACTCTAGCCAAGCCTAGCTCAACCTCACCTAACCTAGCTCTACTCTACTCTACTCTACTCTATTATACTCTTTTCATCTCTTCACTGTTCTACTCTTCACTACTCTACTCTACTCTACTCTACTCTACTCTACTCCAATCTACTCTATTCTACTCTGCTCTACTCTACTCTACTCTAATATACTCTAGCCTAGCCTAGCCTAACCTACCTCTACTCTACTCTACTCAACTCTAGCCTAGCCTAGCCTAGCTTAACCTACCATAGCCTAACCTAGCCATTCTTAACCTAGCTCTAACCTATTATACTCTACTCTACTCTACCATAGCCTAGCCTAACCTAACCTGGCTCTACCCTATTCTACTCTACCCAACTCTATTATACTCTACTCTACTTTAACCTAGTCGAGCCTAGCTTAGCCTAACCTAGCTCTTCTCTGCTCTAGTCTACTCTGCTCTGCTTTGCTCTACTTCACTCTTCTCTACTTTGCTCTACTCTATTCTACTATACTCTAGCCTAACCTTACCTAATCTAGCGAAGCTCTACTCTACTCTACTATACTCCCGCCTGGCCTAGCCTACCCTAGCTTAGTTTAACTTAGCTCTACTCTACTTTACTTTACTATACTCCACTCTACTATGCTCTACTCTAACCTAACCTAGTCTAGCCTAGCCTAACCTTGCTCTACCCTACTCAACCATACTCTAGTCGAGCCTTGCCTAGCCTATTCTCACGTAAACTATGTTTTCTCAGCTTTGCTCTACTCTGCTCTGCTCTTCTCTGCTCTACCTTTCTCTAATGTACTCTACTCTGCTCTGCTCTACTCAACTCTACTCTGCTCTACTCTACTCAGCTCTACTATACTCTCGTCCGCTCTCCTCTGTTCTACTCTGCTCTACTCTACTCTATTTTATTACAACCTAGTCTAGTCTAGCCTAGCTTTACGTAGCTCTACTCTACTCTACTCTGTACTACTCAATTCTACTCTACTCTTGCCTAGCCTAACCTAGCCTCGCTTAAACTAGCCTAAACAAACTATACTCTCCTTTACTCTACTCTAATCTACTTTGACCTAACCTATCTCTACTCTACTCTACTCTAGCCCAGCGTAACCTAGCTCAACCTTGCCTATCCTCGTTCTGCTAAACTCTATTCTTTTCTACTCTATTCTACTTTGCGTTACTAATCTCTTCTCTACTATACTTTGCTCTACTCAGCAATACTCTACTCTACTCAACTTTTCTTTGCTCTACTCTGCTATGCTCTGTTATGCTCAACTCCACTTTACTCTACTTTTATTTTACTCTAACATAGCCTAGCTTAACCTTACACTACTCTACTCTGCTCTACTCTAGCCTAAGCTAGCCTTGCCTAGCTTACCCTAGCCTAACCTAACCTAGCTCCACTCGACTCTACTCTACTCTATTCTAATTTACTTTACCATAATCTAGTCTACTCTAATCAACTCTAACATAACCTTGCCAAACCTAACCTAGCTCTACCCTACTCTGATCTACTCTACTCTACTCTACTCTACTCTACTCTACTCAACTCTTAACTTGCCTAGCCTATCCTAATATCGTCGAACCTCACTCTACTTTACTCTTCCCTATTCTGCTCTACCTAATCTATTATACTTTTCTCTACTCTATCATGTTCTACTTTTCTTAATAGTGCTATGCTCTACTATGCTCTACTCTGCTCACCTTTCCTCTACTCTGCTTTGCTCTACAATGGTCTACTCTTTTCTACACTGTTCTACTTTACTCTACCTCTCCTCTACTCAACTCTACTTAACTCAACTCAACTCTACTCTAGCCTAGCCAAGCCTAACTTAGCTCTATTCTACATTACTCTACTCTACCCTACACTACTCTTATCTACTCTACTCTTCTCTATTCTACTCTATTCTACTCTAACCTAGCATAGCCAAGGCCAACCTAACTCTACTCAACCGTACTCTACTTTATTCTACTCTACTCTACTCTACTCTTCTCTACTATACTCTACCCTACTTTTGCATAGCCTAGCCTAGCCTAGCCATGCCTAGCCTAACGTAACTCTACTCTACTCTGCTCAACTCTAGTCAGCTCTACTCTCTTTCACTCTGCTCTATTCTACTCTACTCAGCTCTACTTTTCTCTTCTATACCCTACTTTGCACTGGTCTATTCTACTCTACTCTAATCTAACAGCCTAGTCTAACTCTAATTTACTCTACTTTACTCTACTCTACTTTACTCTACTCTACCATACTCTATTCTACTCTACTTTAACCAATCCTACCCTACCCTATGCTAGCCTAGCCTAGCTTAACCCAACCTAACCTAGCTCTAATCTTCTCTACCTTACTCTACTCTACTCTACTCTACTCTACTGTAACCTAGTCTAGCTTAACCTATCCTATCCTAGCCCTAGTTTAATCTACTCTGCTATACTCTACTCTTCTCTAGTCTAGTCAACTATATTCTATTCTAGCCTAGCCTAAGCTAGACTAACCTGGCTCTCCACCACTCAACTCTACTTTACTTTTCTCTGCTCTGCTCTATTCTCCTCCACTCTTCTCTACTCTGGTCTACTCTACTCATCTCTACTTTCATCTACTTTGTAATACTCTATTTTGCTCTACTTTTCTCTACTCTACTCTACTTTATTTAGCTCTCTTATCCTCTCCTCTCCTCTCCTCTCCTCTCCTCTCCTCTTCTCTCCTCTACCCTACTCTACTCCACCCTACTACACTCTACTCTACTCTACCCTACTCTAATCTACTCTAGCCTAGCCTAGCCCTCCTTAGTTGAGCCTAATCTAGCTCTAACCTACTCTACTCTACTCTAGCCTAACCTATCCTAGCCTAGTATAGCCTAGCTTTGTCTAGCATCACATAGCTCTACTCTATTCTACTATACTCTATACTACTATACTCTACTCTATCCTAGCATTACCTATCCTAGCTTTGCTCTACTCTACTTTGCTCTACTCTGCTTTGTTCTACACTACTCTACTTTGCTCCACAATTTTTTACTCTACTCTACCCTACTCATTTGCTTTGCTATTCTTTACTCTGCTCTACTTTCCTCTAGTCTCCTCTACTCTACTCTATTCTACTCTACTCTACTCTACTCTACTCTACTTTATTCTATTCTACTCTACTCTACTAAGCTCTACTCTATTTTATTCTACTTTAACTTTACTCTACTCTTCCCTAGCCTAGCCTAACCAAGCTCTACTCTACTCTACACTACTCTACTATAATCTTTCTTAGCCTAGCTTATCCTAGCTTATCCTAGCCTACCCTAGCTTAGATTAGCCTAACATAACCAAGTTCTACTCTACTCTACTCTACTCTAACCTAGCCTAGCCTAGCCTAACACAGCATACTATACTCTTCTCTATTCTAGCTTAGACTAGCTTAAGTTAGCTCAACTCTACTATGCTCTGCTCCACTATGCTCAACTCTACTCTATTATGCTCTGTTCTGCTCTACTATGCTCTACTCCTCTCTCCTCTACTCTATTGTACTCTACTTTACTCTACTCTGTAGTCTAGCCTTGCCTAATATAGCTTTACTCCACTCTAATCTACTCTAGTAGGGCCTAACCTAGCTTGTCCTATCCTAGCCTAGTCTAGCCTCACCTAGCATTGCCTAGCCTACCCTAGCTCTACACTACTCAACTATACTCTACTATATTCTTCTCTACTCTACTCTGCTCTATTCTACTCTAACCTAGCCTAGCCTAAACTAAATTAGCTCTACTTTGCTCTACTTTACTCTACTCTACTTTACTTTATTCTTCTTTGCTTTACTCTACTTTAGCCTTGTCTAGCCTAGCCAAGCCAAGCCAAACCTTGCTTAATTCTACAATAGCCTATTGTACTCTACTATAATCTCCTCCACTCTAGCCTCCTATAGCCTGACTTAGCCGAAACTAACCAAGCTCTACTCTACTCTACTAACCTCTACTCTACTCTACTCCACACTACTCTACTCAACTCTATTCTACTCTACTAAACTCTATTCTACTCTACTAAACTCTACTCCACCCTACTCTAACGTAGCAAATCATAGCCTCACTGAACCTAGCCTTGCCTAGCCTAACTTTGCTCTACTATACTCTACTCTACTCTATTCTACTCTACTCTTCTCTTTGTACTCTACTCTACTCTAGTTTAGTTGAGTCTAGGCAAGCGTAGCTTAGCCTAACCTTGCTCTGTTCTACTTTGCTCTACTCTTCTCTACTATGCTCTATTCTACTTTGATTTTCTTTACTCTCTACACTATTCTTTGGTTTGCTCCACTCTACTTTGCTCTTTTTTCCTTTGCTTTATTCTACTTTATTGTGCTCTGCTTTACTCTACTTGCTCTACTCTACTCTACTTTACTCTACTAAACTCTAGACTACTCTAGCCTAGTTTAGCCTTGCCTAAGCTAGCCTAACCTGGTCCTACTCTACTCAATCTACTTTACTCTACTCTTCTCTACTATACTCTAGCCTAGCCAAGCTTAGCCTTCCTTAGCTTAGCCTAGCCTTGCCTTGCCAATCCATTACTGGCCATGCCTAGCATAGCCTAACCCAGCTTTACTCTTCTTTACTCTACTCTACTCTACTCTAGCTTTGCCTAGCCTAACCTAACCTAGCCTTGCTTAACCTAGCTTTATCCTACTGTGCCCTACTCTGCTCTGTTACGTTCTATCCTGGCTTATCCTTGCCTGGCCTAGCCTAACCTAGTTTTACTCTGCTCTACTCTACTCTAGCCTAGCTTAGTCAAACCTAGCCTAACCTCACCTCAATTTGCTCTACTCTACACTACTCTTCTCTACTCTACTCTGCTTTAATGTACTTTTCTTTACTCTGTTATGCTCTTTTCTACTCTACTCTAGTTTGCTCTTCTCTACTCTGCTCTACTCTGCTTTGATATGCTCTACCCAGCTCTATTCTACTATGCTTGCCTTTCCTCACCTCACCTCTCCTCCCTTTAACTCTCCTCCTTATCTTCTCCTCTCCTCTTCTTTACACTACTCTACTCTCCTCTACTTACTCAACTCTACTCTACTCTACTCCACTCCACTCTATTCTACTCTACTCTACTCCACTCTATTCTACTCTACTTTATTCCACTCTTGTCTAACTAAGCCTTGCCTTAATCTAGCTCTACTCTACTCTGCTTTACTCTATCCAAGCCAAGCTTACCCTAACATAGCATATCCTATCCTAGCTGTACTCTACTCTACTCTACTTTACTATAGCCTAGCCTAACCTGAACTTGCCTAACATAGAATAACCTTGCTTTACCCAGCTCTACTCTAGACTGCTCTGCTCTACTCTTCTCTGCACTACATTGCTCTACTCTACACTTTTTCTCTACTCAGCTCTACTTTCCTTTGCTTTGCTCTACTCAACTATACTTTGCTCTCCTATTTTCAACTTTACTCTACTCTACTCTAATCTTCTCTACTCTACTCTATTTTACTCTACTCTACTCTACCCTACTCTAGTCTAGCCTAGCCAAACCTAGCTCTGCTATACTCTACTCTACTTTAGTCAACCATAATTTATCCTAACCTACTCTACTATATTCTACCCTTCTCTACTCTACTCTGCTCGGCTCTCCTCTCCTCTCCTCATTTTTAGCCTGCTTTGCTCTACTCTGATCTCTTCTACTCTACTCTACTCTTCTCTTCTCCCCTCTACTTTACTCTAATAAACTCAACTCTACTCTACTCTACTCCATTCTACTCTAGCTTAGCTTAGCCTAGCCTAACCTAGCTCTACTATACTTTAATTTACTCTACTCTACTTTACTCTAATCTACTGTACTGTACTCTACTCTACTCTAACCTAGTATAGCCTAGTGAAACTTACCTCTTCTCTAATCTACTCTACTGTATCTACTCTACTTTAGCCTAGCTTAACCTAAGCTAGCCAAGCGTAGCCTAACTTAACTTTGCTCTGTTATACTCTTCTTTATTATGCTCTTCTTTGTTCTACTCGGCTCTACTTTGTTTTGCTTTGCTCTTCTCTACTCTGCTCTATTTTGCTCCATTCAACTCTCTAACCTAGCCAATCCTAGCCTAACCTAGCTCTACTCAACTCTAATCTACTCTACTCTACTTTACTCTAACCTAACCTTGCCTACACTAGCCTAGCCTAACCTAAAATAGCTCTAGTATACTTTATTCAATTCTACTCTACTCTACTCTATTCTACTCTAACCTAACCTTGCCTAACATAGCTCTCCTCTACTTTACTGTACTCTACACTACTCTACTATACTCCAATCTACACTAACCTAACCTAACCTTGCTCTGCTCTACTCCACTCTACTCTGACATACTTTTCTCTGCTCTGCTCTACTCTACTTTAATCTACTTTTTTTTACTCTGTTATGCTCTTTTCTACTCTACTCAATTCTATTCTACTATGCTCTCCTCTCCTCACCTCACCTCTTCTCCTCTATCCTCTCCTCTCCTCTGCTTTACACAACTCTACTATACTCTACTTACACTACTCTACTCTACTCTACTCCACTCCACTCTACTCTACTCTACTCTACTTTATTCTACTCTACATTACTCTACCCTTTGCCTAACCAAGCCTTGCCTTACTTAATCAAGCTCTACTATACTTTACTCTTCTCTATTCTAGCCTAGCCTAACCTAGCCTAACCTAAACTTGCCTAACATAGAATAGCCTTGCTTCACTCGGCTCTACTCTGCACTGCTCTGCTCTACTCTTCTCTGCACTACACTAATCTACTCTACTATTTTGCTCTACTCAGCTCCACTTTGCTCTGCTTTGCTCTACTCTACTTAGCTCTCCTCTTTTCTACTTTACTCTACTCTACTCTACTCTGATCTTCTCTACTCTACTCTATTCTACTATGCTCTACCCAACTCTAGCCTAGCCTAACCAAACCTAGCTCTACTCTACTCTACTCTACTTTAGCAAACTATAATCTACTTTAGCCTACTCTACTATATTATACTCTTCTTTACTCTACTCTACTCTACTCTCCTCTCCTCTCCTCTCTTCTACTCTATTTTGTTCTACTCTGCTCTACTCTATGCTCCTCTACTCTATTCTACTCTTCTCTTCTCTCCTCTCTACTCAACTCTACTCCACTCTACTCTACTCCATTCTACTCTAGCTTTGCCTAGCCTACCCTATCTTAGCCTAGCATAGCCTAACCTAGCTCTACTAAACTTTACTCTACTCTACTCTACTCTACTTTACTCTAATCTACTCTACTCTAATGTCCTCTACTCTAACCTAGTATAGCCAAACAAAACTTACCTCTCCTCTAATCTACTCTACCATACTCTACTCCACTTTAGCCAAGCTTAGCCTAACTTAACTTTGCTCTATTATACTCTTCTTTATTATGCTCTTCATTTTTCTGCTTGGCTCTACTCTGCTCTGTTTTGCTCTTCTCTATACTACTCTGTTTTGCTCCATTCAACTCTATTGTAACCTAGCCTATCCTAGCCTAACCTAGCTCTACTAACCTCTAATCTACTCTACTCTACTTTACTCTATTCTACTTTACTCTAACCTAACCTTGCCTACCCTAGCCTATCCTTGCCTAACCTAACTTAGCCTAAACAAAAGTAGCTTCACTTTACTTTATTCTATTCTACTTTACTCAACACTAATCTACTCTAACCTTGCCTTGCCTAACCTATCCTAACCTAGCTCTGCTCTACTCTATTATACTCTACTCTAACCTAACCTAACCTAACCTAGCCTAACCTTGCTCTGCTCTACTCTATTGTACTTTACTTTAGCCTAACCTAAACTAGCCTAATATAGAATAACCTTGCTCTACTCTGCTCTACTCTACTCTGATCTGCTCTACTTTTCTCTGCTCTACATTGATTTACTCTACTCTTTCGCTCTACTCTACTCTACTCTACTTTGCTTTGCTCTGCTCTACTCTATTCTGCTCTGCTCTCCTCTTTTCTACTATACTCTACTCTACTGTACACTACTCGTACTCTAATCTACTCTACTCTACACAAGTCTACTCTACTCTACTCTAGCCTAGCCTAACCAAACCTAACTCTACTCTACTCTAGCCAACCGTAATCTATCCTAGCCTACTCTACTATATTCTACTCTTCTATCCTCTACTTTGCTTTGCTTTGCTCTCCTCTCCTCTCTTCTACTCTACTCTACTCTACTCTGCTCTACTCTACTCTCCTCTGCTCTGCTCTACCCATCTCTTCCCTCCTCTACTCTACTCCACTCTACCCTAGTCTACTTTGCTCCATTCTACTCTAGCCTGGCATAACTGAATGTAGCCTCCTCTATCTTAGCCTAAACTAGCCTAACCTAGCTCTATTATACTTTACTCTACTCTACTCTACTCAATTCTACTCTACTATACTCTACTTTACTCTAATCTAGCATAGCTTAGCCCAACCTCGCTCTACTCCACTCTACTCTACTTTAGCCAAGCCTAACCTAGGCAAGCCAAGCCTAGCCTAACTTAACTTTTCTTTACTCTACTCTACTCTACTATGCTCTTCTCTGTTCTGCTCACCTCTACTCTGCTCTACTCTGCTCGGCTCTGCTATTCTCTGCTCTGCTCTTTTCTACTCCATTTGACTCTACTCTAACCGAGACTAGTCGAGCCTAACCTAGCTCTACTCTACTCTAATCTACTTTACTCTACTCTAATTTACTTTACTCTATGTTACTCTAACCTAGCCTTGCCTATCCTAGCTTAGCTAATCGTAAAATAGCTCTAGTCTACTTTACTCTACTCTACTCTAATCTACTTTAACATAGCTTACCCTTACCTATCCTAACTAGCTCTAGTCTACTCTACTCTACTTTGCTCTAACCTAGCCTAACCTCGCTTTGCTCAACTCTACTCTTCTCTGCTTTTCTTTTCTCCATTATGTTCTACTCGCTTCTACTTTTCTCTAGTCTACACAAGTCAGTTCTACTCTTCTCCACTCAGCTTTGCTCTGCTCTACTCTGCTCTACTCTGCTCTACTCTACTCTACTCTACTTTGCTATGCTCTACTCTACTCTACTCTGCTATCCTCTCCCCTCTTCTCCTATCCTCTCTTCTCCTCTCCACTCCTCTACTCTATTCTACTCTATTATACTCTATTCCACTCGAATCTACTCTACTCTAATCTAATTTACTTTACTCTACTCTATTCTACTCTACTCTCCTCTACTATACTTTACACTACGCTACTCTACACTACTCTAGTCCACTCTATCCTTGCATAGCCTGGCCTAGCCTAACCTATCATTGTTCTACTCTACTCTACTCTACTCTATTCTACATTGCTCTACACTACTCTACTCCACTCCACTCGATTTTACTTCTCTCCTCTGCTCTTTTTCTCTACTCTACAATGCTCTGCTCTCCTTTGCTCTACTCTATGATACTCTACTACGCTCTACTCTATTCTACTTTACTTTACTTTACTCTACACTACTCTACTTTCGCCTGGCCTAATCGAGCTCTAATCTTCTCTACTCTACTCTACTCTACTCTAGCATAGCCTAGCCTAGCTTAGTCGACCTTATCCTACTCTAGCCTAGCCTAGCCTAGTGTAACCTCTCTCTACTCTACTCTACTCTACTCAACTCTAAACCAGCCATGCCTAGCCTAGCATAACCTGGCTGTAATCTACTCTACTCTACTCTATACTACATTACTCTACACAAGCCTGACTTAGCCTAACATAACCTAGCCTAGCTTAGCCTAACCTAGCTCTACATCACTCTACTATATTCTACTTTTCTCTGCTCTACTTTTTTTTCTATACTCTACTCTCTTCTTCTCTACTATACTCTACAAAGTTATACTCTACTCTGCTCTACTCGACTCTACTCTACTATGCTTCGCACTACTCTGCTCTGTTCGACTCTGCTCTGCTTTGCTCTGCTATACTCTATTATACTCTACTTTGCTCTACTCTACCCTGCTCTGCTTTACTCTACTCTACTTTACTCCGCTCTACTCTAGCCTAGCTTAGCCTAGCATAAACTAACCTTGCCAAACCTTTCTCTACTTTATTTTGCTGTAGCCCTACCTAACCTAGCTTTGCCTAACCTAGCTCAGCTCTAATAGACTCTAATCTACTCTACTCTACTTTGCTCTACTCTAGTCTAACTTTGCTTAACCTTTCCTAGCCTAACCTAGCTTTACTCTACTCTACTCTTCTCTGCTTTGCTCCGCTCTACTATTCTTTGCTCTGCTCTGCTCAACTCTACTACATTCTACTCTACTCAACTCTACCAAACTCTACTCTACTCTATTCTACTCCACTCTACTTTGCTCTGCCTATCCTACTCTACTCTGCTCTAGCTTATCCTAGCCTAACTTAACTCTGCTCTACTTTGCTCTACTATTCTCTTCTCTATTCCACTCTTCTTTATTCTGCTCTATTATATTCTACTCTATTATACCCTACTTTGCTCTACTCTACTCTACTCTTCTCTACCCTGCTCTACTCTACTCTACTTTGCTATACTCTACTCAGCTTTGCTATGCTCTCTTCTACTCTTCTCAACTTTACTCTAAGCTAGCCTAGCCTATCATAACCTAACCTAACTCTACTCTACTCTACTCTACTCGACCCTAGCCAAGCCTTACCTAGCCTAACCATGCCTAACCTTGCCAAGCCTAACCTTGCTCTGCTCTACTCTGGTCTACTCTGCTTTGCTCTACTCCACTCTGCTTTGCTCTACTTTACTCTACTTTATATTAACCATGCTGAGCCTTGTCTAGCCTAACCTAAAATAGCTCTACTCTACTCTAATCTACCCTACCAAACTCTACTACACTCTATTCTACTATACCCCACTCTAACCTAGCCTAACCTTGCTTAGCTTAGCCTAACCTAGCTCTACTCTATTCTGCTCTGCTCTACTCACCTCTGCTCTACTTTGCTCCATGTTACTCTACTCTATTATACTCTATTTTTCTCTACTCTACTCATCTCTTCTCTTCTCTACTCTACTCTACTTTACTCTACCCTACTCTAGTCTACTCTAACGTAGCCTATCCTTGCCGAACTGAGCTCTACTCTACTCTAGCAAATCCTAGCCTAGCCTATACTAGCCAAGCCTTTCCTAGCCTAGCTTAACCTAGCTCTACTCTACTCTATTCTACTCTATTCTTTTCTACTCTACTCTACTCTACTCTACTCTACTCTACTCTACTATACTCCACTCTAACCTAGCCTAGCCTAACCTAACTGTACTCTACTCTACTCTAATATACTCTATTCTATTCTACTCTACTCTAACTTAGCCAAGTTTAGCCTATCCCAACCATGCTTAGCCCAGCCTAGCCTAACCTAACTTTGCTCTACTCTACTCTTCTCTGCTCAGCTCATCTCTACTCTACTCTACAATACTTTGCTATTCTATACTCTGCCTTTTTCTGCTCTACTCTAGTCTACTCTACTATACTCTACTGTAGCTTAGTCTTGTCTAGCCAAACCTAACATAACCCTACTGTACTCTACTCTAAACTACTCTTCTCTTTTCTACTCTACTCTAGCCTTGCCTAGCTTGGCGTAGCTTAACCTAGCCCAGCCTAGCTTAGCCTAACCTAGCTCTACTCCGCTCTACTCTACTCTACTCTACTCTACTCTTCTCTAACCTATTTTAGCCTAGCCTAACCTAACCTAGCTCTACTCTACTCTGCTCTAGCCTAGGCTAGTCTAGCTTAGTATAGCTTAACCTAGCTAAGCTCTACTATTCTCTACTCTTTTGGGCTATGCTTTTCTCTTCTCATCTCTACTATGCTTTATTCTACTCCACTCTTCTCTACTCTGTTATGCTATGCTATGCTTTACTCTACTCTACTTTATTCTACTCTACTCTGCTCTAATATACTCTAGCCTAGCATAGGCTAACTTAGCTCTACTCTACTCTAGCTTAGCTTAGCTTAGCCTAGTAATGCCTACCCTTACCTAGCTCTACTCTACCCTAACCTAGCCTATCCTAGCTTATCCTCACTCTACCCCACTCTACTAAACTCTGCTCCACTTTACTCTACCTTACTCTACAGAAGCCCAACCTAGCCTAGCTTAGCTCTACTCTACTCTACTTAGCTCTACATTTCTATGCTTTTCTCTACTCTGCTCTCATTTACTCTTCTTTACTCTACTCTGCTCTGGTCTACTCTTCTCTGCTATGCACTGCTGTAGTTTTTTTTGCTCTCCACTATTATCCTCTACTCAACTCAACTCTACTCTACTCTACTCTAGCCTAGCCTAGCAAAAACTGTCTTATCTTTGCCTAACCTAGCTTTACTCTACTTTACTCTACTCAATTTTAATCTACTCTACTCTACTCTACTATACTCTAACAGAGCTTACCTAACCCAACCTAGCACTATTCTACTTTAATCTACTTTACTCTACTCTAGCCAAACCTAACCTAGCCTAACCAAGCCTAACCTAACCAAACTCTACTCTGCTCTGCTTTACTATTCTCTACTCTACTATTCTCTTGTTTACCCTTCCCTACTATGCTCTTCTCTACTCTTTTATAAGCTAATGTAGCATATACTAGCCTCACCTTACTCTAATCAACTTTATACTACTCTACTCTACTCTACTCTACTCAAAATTTCTCTACTCTACTCTACTCTCCCTAGCATAGCCTACCCAAGCCTAGCCTAACCTAGCTTAACCCAACCAAACCTTGCTCTAGTCCACTTTACTTTACTCTACTCTACTCTAACATAGCTCAGCCTAACCTATCCTATCATTGCTCTACTCTACTCTACTCTACTAAATTCTATTCTACTCTACTCTATTTTACTCTACTCTTCTCTACTCTACTCTAGCCTAGCCTAACCAATCCTGGCTCTACTCTTCTCTGCACTACTCTACTCTACTCTACTCTACTTTACTGTGTGCTACTTTACTCTACTTTTCTCTACACTGCTAGGCTCTACTCTTCTCTGCTCCGCTCTACTCTATTATTCTCTACTATGCTCTACTCTATTCAGTTATGCTCCTCTTTTATACTCTACTCTACTCTACTCTGTACTCTAGCCTAGCTTAGCTTAGCATTACTCTATTCTACTCTATTCTAGACAAGCTCAGCTTTGCCTAGCCTACCCTAGCTCTACTATACTCAACTCAACTCTACTCTGGTCTTCTCTACTCTAATCTACTATACTCTACTCTAACTTAAATAGCCTAACTTAGCTCTACTCTGCTCTACTCTACTCTACTCATCTTTATCTTGCTCTGCTATACTCTACTCTACTCTACTCAACTCTAGCCTTTCGTAGCTTCGCCTAGCCTAGCTTAGCCTAACCAAGCTTTCCCCTACTCTAGTCTACTCTCCTCTACCCTACTCTACTCAACTCTACACTTCATTACTCTACTCTACTCTACCCTACTCTATTCTACTCTACTATGCTCTACTATTCTATACTCTACTCTAACCAAGCTCTGCTCTACTCTACTCTACTCTACTCTAGACTACTTTTCTCTACTCTAGCCTTACGTAAGTTGGCTCTACTTTGCTCTGCTTTACTATACTCTTCTCTACTCAGCTCTGCTCTCCTCTCCTCTACACTACTCCACTCCACTCCACTCTACTCTAACCTAGCCTAGCCTAACCAAACTTAGCCTAAAGTAGCTCTACTCTACTCTACTCTACTCCACTCTACTCTACACTTCTACTCTACTAAAGCTTATCCAAGCCTATCTTAGCCTAACCTAACCTAGCTCAGCTCTACTCTAATCTACTCTACTCTAACCTTGCCTAGCCTAACCTAGCACTATTCTACTCTACTCAACTCTACTCAACTCTACTCTTCTCTACTCTACTCTACTCTACTTTTCTTTTCTCTACTTTGCTCTCCTTTACTCGATTATGCTCTACTCTAATCTGATTTCCTTTGCTCTATTATACTCTTCCCTACTCTACACTACTCTAGTCCACATTAGCAAAGCTTAGCCAGCCTAACCTAACCTAACCTAACTCTACTCTACTCTAATCTACTCTACTCCACTCTACTCTACTCTACTCTACTCTTGCCAAGTGTAACATAGCCTGTTCAAGCCTAGCCTAACCTAGCTTTACTCTACTCTACTCTACTTTATTGCACTCTACTCCACCATACTCTACTCTACTCTACTCCACTCTATTGTACTCTACTCCAACCTTACTTAATCTAGCCTAGCTGAGCCTAACCTTGCTTTGCTCTTCTCTGCTATGTTCTACTCAACTCTTCTTAACTCTACTCTGCTCTGTTATGCTCTACTCTACTATTCTCTACACTACTCTACTCTTCTAAACTCTACTCAGCTCTACTCTAATCTACTCTAGCTTAGCCTAGCCTGGCCAAACTTAACTCTACCCTACTCTATTCTACTCTAGCCTAGCCAAGCCTAACCTTGCCTAGTCCAACCTAGCTCTACTCTACTCCACTCTACTCTACTATACTCTACTCTACTCTACTCTACTCTACCCTCCTTGACTCTAATGTTGCCTAACCTAGCTCTACTCTACTCTACTCTACTCTAATCTACTATATTCAATTCTACGTTAGTCTTACATAGTCTAGCTTAGCCAAGCCTAACTGAGATCTACTCTACTCTACTCTACTCTAGGCTAACCTAGCCTTAGCCTAGCCTCACCTAGCCTAACCATGCCTATCATAACCTAGCAAAACATAGCTCTACTCTTCACTACTCTACTCTACTCTACTCTACTCTACTATACTTTCCACTACCGTGCTATACTCTACTCTAACCTAACCCTATCTAGCCCTTAATCAAGCTCTACTCAATTCCATTCTAGTCTACTCTTCTCTTCTCTACACTACTATACTCTACTCTACTCTACTTTAGCCTAGCCTAACCTAGAATAACGTAACCTAGCTTAACTAAGCTCTACATTACTCCTTTTCTTTATTATACTCTACTCTACTCTAATTTAACCTAGCCTAGCTTAACAAAGCATAACCTAGCTCTACTCTGGTCTACACCACTCTAGCCTAGCATAGCCTAACCTAACTCTACCCTACTTTGCTCTACTCTACTCTACTCTGCTCTACTCTACTCTACTCTATTCTATTGTACTCTAGCCTAGCTTAGCCTAGCCTAGCCTAACTTGACCTAGCTCTACTATACTCTACTCTACTCTAGTCTCGCCTAGCCTAACATAGCCTTGTCTAGCCTGGCCTAGCCTAGCTTAGCCTAACTTAACTCTGCTTTTATCTACCCTATTTTGCTCTGCTCTACTCTGCTCTACTCTTCTCTGCTCTACTCTACCCTACTTTGCTCTACTCTACTTTACTCTACTCTACTCCACTCTACTCTACTCTACTCTTCCTTAACCTAGCCTAACCTAGCCTAGCTCCACTATGTTCTACTATGCTCTACTCCATTTTGCTATACTTTGCTCTACTCTGCTCTGCTCTGCACTGCTCTGCTTTGCTCTCCTATACTCTATACTTCTCTACTCTATTATACAATAGCCTAACCCAGCTTTACTCTACTCTAGCTAGCTTAACCTAACCTAGCTTATCCTAGCCTAGCCAAGCCTAGCTTGGCATAGCCTAACAAAGGTTTACCCTACTCTACTCTACTCTACTCCACTCTATGCTACTCTTGTAAGCCCAACCAAGACTAGCCAAGCCCAACCTAACTCTAATCTACACTACTCTAGCATAGTAAAACCTAGCCTTATCGAGCCTAACCTAGCTCTACTCTTATAAGCTCTGCTTTACATTGTTATGCTCTTCTCTGCTCTACTCTACTCTACTTTGTTTTAATCTACTCTACTCTTCTCTACTCTACTATACTTTACACTTCTCTACTTTATTGTTCTCTGTTCTATCCTAACCTAGCTCTACTCTACTCTACTTTATTATACTCCACTCTACTCTAGCATAACCAAGCCTAACCTAGTTATACTCTACTTTACACTACTCTACTATAGCCTAGCTTAGCTCACGCTTGCCTAACCTAGCCTTATCTAGCTCTACTCAACTGTACTCTGCTCTACTCTAATCTACTTTAACCTAGCTTTGCCTCAATTATCCTAGCATAGCATAACTTAGTTATGCTCTACTTTACTTTACTATGCTCCACTCTATACTACTCTGCTCTACTCTTCTCTACTCTATATTTCTCTATTCTACTCTTCTCTACCCTAGCCTAGTTTAAGCTGGGTTTACTCTACTCTACTCTACTTCACTTTACTCTAGCCTGGCCCAATGTAACTTAGCTTAGCCTAACCTAGTTCTATAATTCTCTACTATACTATGCTACTCTCATCTGTTATGCTCTTCTCCACTCTTGTCCACTCTACTCTAATCTACTCTACTCTACTTTGCACTACATTATATTTTAGCTTAGCCTAGCCTAACTTAGCTCTACTCTAGTCTACTCTACCCTAGCTTGGCCCAATCTAGCCTACTATTGCCAAGCATAACCTAGCCTAGCCTAATCTATCTCTACTCTCCTCTATTCTACTCTTCTCTACTCTACTTTACCCAACTCTGCTCTACTCTACTCAAACTAGCCCAGGTGAGCCTTACCTAACCTAGCTTAGCCTAACCTAGCCTTATCTAACATAGCTCTACTCTACCTTGCTTTACTCTACATTGCTCTGCTCTACTCTACTCTACTCTACTCTACTCTAGCCTAGCCTAATTGAGCTCTACTCTACTCTAATCTACTATAGGATCACCTAGCCTAGCCTAGCCTTCCATAGGCTAACCTAACTCTACTCTACTCTACTATAAACTACTCTTCTCTACTAAACTCTACTTTAGTCTACTCTAACCTTACCAAGCCTAGCCTAACCTAACCTAACTCTACTTCACTCTACTTTGCTCTAGCCTAGAATACCTAGCCAAGTCTAAGCTAGCTCTACTCTGCTTTACTCTACTCTACTCTACTTTACTATTACCTAGCTTACCCTAGCTTAGCCAACCAAACTTAGCTCTACTCTACTATATCCTACTCAACTCCCCTCTATTCTACTCTACTCAAGTCTATTCTACTCTACTCTACTCTAGCATATCCTAGCCTAGAAAGCCCAACCTAGCTCTACTTTACTTTTTAGTTCTCAACTTTTCTCTCCTTTGATTTGCTCAAATCGTCTATGCTCTACACTGCTTGTCTCTGCTCTGCTCTGCTTTGCTCTAATTTGTTTTGCTTTGCTCATCTCTACTCTACTCTACTCTACTCTACTCCACTGTACTCTACTCTACTTTACTCTACTCTACTTTGTTATAACCTAGCTTAGCCTAGCCTTACCTTGCCTAGCTTAATCTAACTCTACTCTGCTTTACTATACTCTACAACTCTAGCCTAGCCTAGCTTTACCTAGCCTAGCCTAACCTAGCTTAGCTCTACTCTACTATACTCTACTATACTCTACTCTATTGCACCCTACTCTACTCTACTCTAGCCTAACCTTGATCTACTCTACTCTACTCTAGCCTAACGTAGCCTAATATAACCTAACTTAGCCTAGCCTAGCGTAACCTTGCTTTACTCTTCTCTCCTCTACTTCACTTTACTTTGCTCTTCTCTACTATACTCTACTCTACTCTGCTCTGCTCTGCTCTACTCTTCTCTACTCTACTCCACTTTGCTCTATTATACTCAAGCCTAGCCTAACATAACTTAGCTCTACTCTACTATACCATACTCTACTCTACTCTTCTCAAGCCATGCATAACCTGCCTAATGCTCACTTAGCCTAACCTAGCTCAATGCTACTCTTCTCTACTCTACACTACTCTACCCTACTCTACTATACTCTAACCTAAGCTCCCCTAGCCTAGCCTAGCCTAAACTTTCCCTACTCTACTTTACTCTATTATACTCTACTCAACTCTTAGCCTAGCTGAGCCTAGCCTAGCATAGCCTAACCTAGCTTTACTCTACTCTACACTACTCTGCTCTGCTCTGCTCTACTCTGCTCTACTCTGCTCTACTCTACTCTACTTTAAGCTGATCTACTATGCTCTGCTCTGATTTTCTCTACTCTACTCTGCTCCTCTTTACTCTACTCTACTATACTTTAGTCTACTCAAGCCTAGCTTCACTAGCCTAGCCTAGCCTAGCCTAACCCTGCTCTACTCTACTCCACTCTACTCTACTACACTATACTCTACTCTATTATACTCTACTTCACTCCACTCTACTCTAATCTAGCCTAACCTAGTCTAACCAGCCCTACTCTGCTTTGCTTACTCTACGCTGCTCTGCTCTTCCCTACACTACTTTGCTTTCCTCTATGCTACTCTACTCTACTATAGCATAGGCTAGCTAAGCCTAGCTTAGCCTAACCTAATCGAGCTTTTCTCTTCTCTACTATGCTCTACTTTACTCTACTCAGCTCTACTTTACTCTTTCCTAGCCTATCTTAGCCTAGCTTTTCCTAGCTTATTTAAACTTAGGTTTACTTTACTCTACTCTATTCTACTTTAAGCTAGCCAAGCTTAGCCTAGCCTAACCAAGCTTTACTTTACTCTACTCTACTCTTACGTAGCATAGCTTAAACCTGTCCTAACTTAACTTAGCTTTTCTCTGCTTTGCTCTGCTCTACTTTTCTCAACTCTACTCTACTCTGCTTTACTCTGCTCTACTCTGCTCTACTCTTTTTGCTCTATTCCTACTTTCTTTTGCTCTTTTCTACTCCACTCTATTCTACTCTACACTATTGTATTCTAAGCTAGCTAGCCTAGCCTGGCATAACCTTGCTCTACTCTTCTCTACACTACCTTACTCTACTCTACTATGCTAAACTCTACTCTTACCTAGCCTAGCCTTGCCTAACCTAACCTAGCTTAGCCAAGCCTAAAGAAGCTCTACTCTACTCTACTCTACTCTACTCTATTCTACTCTACTCTACTCTAACCTAACTTAGCCTAGCCTAACCTACTAAAATTCTACTCTACTTTACTCTAGCCTAGCCTAACATAACTCTATTCTACTCCACTCTACTTCATTCTGCTCTACTTTTCTCTTCTTTGCTCATCTCTTCTCTTCTTTATTCTTTTCTATTCTACTCTGCTTTGCTCTACTCTACTCTATTATGCTCTGCATTACTTTGCTCTTTTTTGCTCTACTATACTCTACTCTACTCTACTATACTATAGCGTAGCAAGCAAAACATAGCTCTACCCCTCTCTACTCTACTCTTCTCTAGCCTAGCCTAGCCTACACTAGCCCAACTTAGCCTAGCCAAGCCTTTCCTAACCTAGCTTTACTCCACTCTACTCTACTCTACTCTAGTCTACTCTAATCTAACCTAGCCTAGCCTAGCCAAACCTAGCTCTACTCTTCTCTACTCTACTCTATTTTACTTTACTTTACTCTAATCTATCTTATCCTAGCCTAGTCTAACTTAGCTCAGCTCAACTCTACTCTCTATTACTCTTCTTTGCTTTACACTACTCTACTCTACTCTACTCTGCTTTGTTCTACTCTACTATACTATTTTGAACTGCTCTGCTCTGCTTTGCTTTGCCCTCGTGTCCTATCTCAACTTCTATACTATTATACTCTACTCTACTCCACCCTACTCTAATCTACTCTACTCTACTCCACTCTACTCTAATCTACTTTACTCTACATTACTCTACTCTACTCTACTCTAATGTAGCCTAACCAAGTTGTACTCTATTATACTACTCTGTACTCTACTCTACTCTAACTTACTCAACTCTACTATAGCCTATCTTAGCCTAGCCCAACCTACCTTAGCCTATCCTAACCTAGCCTAACCTAACTCTACTCTATTGGACTCCACTCTACTCCACTATAACCTAAGCTAGCCTAGCCAAACCAAGCTATACTATACTCTACTATACTTTATTGTACTCTACTCTAGCCTAGCCTAAGCTAGCACTGCTCTACTCTACTCTGCTCTACTATTCTATACTCTACTCTACTCTTCTCTACTCTGTAGTTCTCTACTCTACTCTACTCTACTCTACTCTGCTTGTACTCTAGCCTAGCCTTGCCTAGCTTTCCCAAGCCTACCCTAGCCTTGCTTAGCTTAGCTTAGCCTATCCTAACTCTACTCTTCTCTACTCTATAATTCTTTACTCTACCATACTTTATTATACTCTACACTAACCTAGCCCATCCTAGCCAAGCCTACCTTAGCTTTACTCTACTATACTTATCTCTATTCCACTCTGCTCTATCTACTCTTCACAAGCTTGGCCGAGCCTAGCATAGCCTAGCCTCATCGAACTTACCACTACTTTACTCTACTCTACTATACTCTACTCTACTCTGGACTAGCTTAGCCTAACCTACCCTATCCTATCCTAGCTTAGCCAAACCTAAGCTCACTCTACTCCACTCAACTCTACTCTACTCTACTCTACTCAACTCTACTCTACTCTACTTTACTTTACTCTACTCCACTCTACTCTGATCTACACTACACTCTAATCTAGCCTAGCCAAGCCTGGCCTCACTTAGCTCTACTCTACTCTATTATACTCTACTCTCTTTACTTTAGCCTAGCCTAGCCTAGCCTAACCTAGCTCTACTCTACTCTACTCTACTCAACTCATCCTTACTCTGTTCTACTCTACTCAACTCTTCTCTACTCTACTCTCCTCTACTTTTTTACTCTGCTCTACTCTCCTCTACTATGCTCTTCTCTGCTCTACCTTGCTCAGCTCTATACTATTCTGCTCTGCTTTACTCTTCTCTACTCTATTCTACTCACCTCTCCTCTACTCTACTCAACTATAATCTACTCTAGCCTAACCTAATTTAACCTAACTCTACTCTACTCTACTCTACACTAGTCCACTACTCTACTTTAGCCTAACCTAGCTCTACTCTACTTAGCTCTACTATACTCTACTATACTCCACTCTACACCACTCTACTCTACCTTAACGTCATCTAGCCTTGCTTAGCCTAACATAACTCTACTCTTCTCTACTCTACTATACTCTATTCTACTCTAGCCTAGCCCTACCTAGCCTTGCCTAACATAGCTATGTTTTGCTCTGCTCTACTCTATTCTATTCTGCTCTAATCTACTCTACTTAACTTTACTCTACACTACTTTACTCTAACCTAGCCTTGCATAGCCTAAACAAGCTCTACTCTACTCTACTCTCTTTACTCTTCCCTACTTTGTTTTGGTCGACTCTACCCTTTTTTATACTATTGTCTTATTCTCTACAATGGTCTACTCTTCTCTGCTCTTCTCTACTCTGCTCTACTCTACTCTACTCTAACCTAGCCTAATCGAGAACTGCTCTACTCTACTCTACTCAAGCCTAGCCTAGCTTAACATAGCATACCCTAGCATAGCTTTGCCTTGCCTAACCCAGCTCAAATTTACTCCACTCTACTATACTCTATTATACTATACTCTACTCTACTCTACTATCACCTAGCTATCCTAGCCTTACATAACCAAGGCTAGCCTAGCTTAAGCTAACCTAACTTTACTCTACTCTACTCTACTTTACTCTACTATACAACACTCTACTCTACTCTACTCTATTCTATTCTATTCAACTATACTCTACTCTACTCTACTCTAACCTTCCCTATCCAAGCCTAGCTTTGCCTATCCTAGCCTACTCTTCTCTACTCTACTCTATGTTGCTCTATCCTTCCCTACTCTACTCTACTCTACTCTGCTCAGCTCTACTCTCCTCTACTTTGTTCTACTCTACTCTACTAAGCTCTGCTCAGCTCTGCTCTACTCTACTCTAAATCTAGCCTAGCATAGCCTAACTGATCTCTACTCAACTCTACTTTACTCTACTCTACTCAACTCTTCTCTACTCTAGCCTCATGTAGCTTAGCCTACCCTAGCCTATGCTAACCTAACCTAGTTCTACTCTATTGTACTCTACCCAACTCTATTATACAATATTCTACTCGACTCTATTCTACTCCAGTCTACTCTATTCTAACCTAGCCTTGCCTAACTTAGCTCTATTATACACTTCTCTAGTCTGGTCTAGCTTAGCCTGTCCTACTTCTGTCTTGCTCTACTCTGCACTACTCAATCTTGCTCTACTCTACTAACTCTACTATACTCTGCTTTGCACTGCTATACACTATTATACTCTACACTACTCTATTCTTCTCTACTCTGTTCTGCTCTACTCTGCTCTGCACTTCTCTACTCTCTTCTACTTTGTTCTACTCTTCTCTATTATGCTCTACTCAGCTCTTCTCTACTCTACTCTACTCAAACCTAGCCTAGCGTAGCCTAACCGAGCTCTACTCTAATAAACTGTTCTCAAATCTAGCCTAGCCTAACCTAGCCTACCCTAGCCTAACCTAGTTTTACTCAATTGTACTCAACCTAACTCTATTATACAATATTCTACTCGACTCTATTCTACTCCAATCTACTCTATTCTAACCTAACCTAACTTAACCTAGCTCTACTCTAGTCTACTCTAGTCTAGTCTTGCCTAGCCTAGCTTAGCCTATCTTACTTCTACCTTACTCTACTCTGCTCTACACTACAAAATCATGCTCTACTCTGCACTACTATACTCTACACTACTCTATTGTACTATAGCTTAGCCTAGCCTAGTTAACCTCGCTCCACTCTACTCTACTCTACTCTACTCTACCCTACTCTACTCTACTCTTCTCTACTCTATTCTACTTAACCTTCCTCTATTCTATTCTACTCTACCATAATATAGCATAGCCTAGCCTATCTTACCTCTACTCTACTCTACTCTAGCCTAACTAAGCCCAACCTTGCTCTTCTTTGCTCTATTCTTCTCTACTCTGCTTTGCTCTACTTTGCTCTACTCTACTCTGCTCTACTTTGCTCTAATATGCTCTATTTTTTCTATGCTATTCTATTCTGCTCTATTCTACTCTTCTTTACTCTAACTTAATGTTGCATAGCCTAAGCTAGCCAAGCAAAACCAAAGTATACTCTACTTTACTCTACTTTACTTTATTCTAATATACTATACTCTACTCTACTCAAACTTAGCTTAGCTTAGCCGAGCCTAACATAGCCAAACCCAACTCTACTCTACTCTGTTTTACTCTATCTACTCTACTTTATCCTAACTTACCCTAGCTTAGCCTAGCCTAGCCTAACCTAGCTCTACTTTGCTCTACTCTCCTCTGCTCTACTTTACTCTACCCTGCTATACATTACTCTACTCTACTTAGCTTTACTATACTCTAGCCTAATCTTGCTTAACCTAGCTCTACTCTACTCGACTATATTCTACTCTACTCTTCTCTACCCTACTCTACTCTACTCTAGCCTACTCAACCCTAACAAGCCTAGTCTAGCTAAGCCTTGCTTATCCTTGCCAAGCCTAGCCTAGCCAAGCCTAGCCTAACGTAGCTCTACTCTACTCTAATTTATTCTACTCTAGCCTAGCATATCCTAGGCTAGCCTAGCCTAATCGAGCTCTACTCTACTATACTCCAATATACTCTACTCTTCTCTACTCTACTCTACTCTATGCTGCTCTGCACTACTCTACTCTATTCTATTCTACTCTACTCTATCTTTATTTAGTATAGACGAGCCTAGCCAATATTAACTTAGGTCTTCTCTACTCTACTCGACTCTACCCTATTCTACTATACTCCAGCCTAATGTACTCTAGCCTACCCTAGCCTTGCCTAACATAGCTGTACTCTACCTGACGCTACCCTACTCTACTCTAATCTACCTACTCTACTCAACTCTGACTTAGCCTATCCTTGAATAGTCAAACCTAGCTCTGCTCTATTCTACTCTACTTTAGTCTAACCTAGCCTAACATAGCTCTACTCTACTCTACACTACTCTACTCTACTTTGCTCTACTCTTCTCTACTTTACTTTACTATACTCTATTGTACTCTAGCCTAGCTTAACCTAACCTAGCTCTACTATACTCTGCTCTACTCTACAATACTCTACTATACTCTACTATACTCTACACAACTCTACTATACTCTTCTCTACTCTACTCTAGCCTAATCTAATCTAGCCTAGCCTAACCTAGTCGAGCCAAGCTTAACCTAGCTCTACTCAACTCTACTCTACTCTACTCTACTCTATAATATTATGCTCTACTCTACTCTACTCTACTCTAATCAACTCTATTTAACTCTAATCTATTGTACTCTCCTCTACTTTACACTACTTTGCTCTAACCTAAAATAGCCTAGCCTAGCCTAGCTTAGCTTAACCTTGCTTTAATCTACACTACTCTGCTCTACTCTACTCTTCTCTTCTCTACTCTACTCTACTCTATACTATTCTACTCTGCTCTACTATGCTTTGCTTTGCTCTACTTTGCTCTTTTGTGCTCATTTTTGCTCTACTCTACTTTGCTTTGTTCTACTCTGCTGGACTCTACTCTACTCTACTCTAGCATAACCTAACATAGCGAAGCTTTACTCTACTCTATGCAACTCTACTCTAATCTACTCTATCCTTGCTTAGCCTACCCTATCCTAAGCTAGCCTAACCTAACTCTACTATACTCTATTCTATTATACTATACTCTACTCTACTCCACTCTACTCTACTCCACTCTACTCAACTATACTAGAATCTACTCTAGTTTACGATAACCTAACCTAAGTTAACCTAGCTCTACTCTACTCTAGCTTAGCCTAGTCTAGCCAAGCCAAGCCTAGCCTAGCCTAACCTAACTCCACTCTAGCCTGCTTGCTCTAGTTTTCTATGTTTTGCTCTACTCTACTCTGCTCTGCTATAATTTACTCTGCTCTGTTCTACTCTGCTCGGTTTTGTTCTACTCTGCTCTACTGTAATGAGCATAACCTAACCTAGCTCTACTCTACTCTGCTCTATTATGCTCTCTCTACTTAGCTAAGCTCAGCTTTTCCTTAATCTACTCTACTCTGTACTACTCTACTATGCTCTACACTATTATGCTCTTCTCTATTCTACTCTACTATGCTCTACTCTGCTTTACTCTACTCTACTCTACTCTACTCTAGTCTACTCTACTATACTTTAAAGTACTCTAGCCTAGTTTAGCCTAGCTTAGCCTAGCTTAGCCTAGCCTTACCTAACATACTCTACTCTACTCTATTTTATACTTCTCTACCCTGCTCTACTCTTCTCTTCTCTACCTTAGCTTAGGCTAGCCAAGCTTCCCCTGGGCTTGCTTAGCCTAACCTAGCTCTACTATACTTTACTCTACTCTACTCTAATCTACTCCACTCCACTCTACTCTACTTTTCTCTAACTTAGACTAGCTTAACCTAACCTAACGTAGCTCTACTCTACATTACTGTAGCCTAGCTTCGCCTAACCTAGCTTAGCATAGTCAAACCTAACTATGCTCTACTCTGCTCGTGTCTTCTCTGCCCTTCTCTGCTCTACTCTGCTCTACTCTACTCTACTCTAGTAGGCTATGCTCTAATGTACTCTAGCTTAGCCTACCATAACCTAGCCTTACTCAACTTTACTCTAGTCTACACTACTCTACTTTATTAAACTCTACGCTACTCAACTTTACTCAATTCCACTATACTCTATTCTAGTCTTCTCCAAATAATTTAGCCAAACCTAGCCTAACCTAGCTCTACTCTACTCTACTCTAGCATAGAATAGCCTAGCCTAACCTAGCTCTACTATGCTCTACTCCATTATACTTTTCTCTACTCTGCTCTACTTTGCTTAACTTAGATTTACTCTACTCTACTCTATTCTATTATACTCTATTCTACTTTACTCTATTCTACTCCACTCTACTCTAGTCTACTCTACTCTACTCTACTCTACTCTAACCTAACCTAGCTTAGCCTAGCCTACCTAGCCTAACCAAGCTCTGCTATGCTCTACTCTGCTCTACTCTACTTTACACTACTCTGCTCTACTCTACTCTACTACACTAAGCTCTGTTCTACTTTGCTTTGCTCTACTTTGCTCTACTCTACTCTACTCCACTCAAATTTAGCCTAGCCTAGCCTAACCTAACATAGCTTTACTCTACTCTACTCTTCTCTACTCTCTTACCTGCCCTAACCTAGTCTTGCCTAGCCTAAGCTAACCAATCTCTACTTTAGTCTACTCTACTTTACTCAATGATACTCTACTCCACTACACTCTACTTACTCAACTCTACTCTACTCTAATCTACTCTACACTACTCTACTCTACTCTACTCTACTCTACTCTACTCTACTTTACTCAAACCTAGCCTAGCTTAGCCTAACCTAGCCTAACCTTGCTCTACTTTGCTCTGCTTTACTCTTCTCTACTCTGCTCTACTCTATTCTACTTTACTCTTCTCTACTCGAATCTACTCTTCTCTGCTCTATTCTTGTCAACTATCCTCAACTCTACTCTAGTCTAGCCTAACCTAGCCTAGCCTAACAGAGCTTTATTCTACTCTACTTTACCCTAGCCTTATTAAGCCTAGCCTACCCAAGCCTAGCCTAGCCTAACTTAGCTTTACTCTACTCTACTCTACATGATTCTATTCTATTATACTATACTCAACTCCACTCTACTCCACTCTACTTTACTAAACTTTACTCTACTCCAACCTAGTCTATCCTTACCTAACCTAACATTGCTTTACTCTAAACCAAGCTTAGCTTAGCCTGACCTAGCTCTACTTTACTCTGTTCTACTCTTCTTTATTCTAATATACTCTACTCAGCACTACTCAGCTCAGCTCTGCTCTACTTTGCTCTTCTTTGCTCTACTTTACTCCACTCTGCTCTTATCTACTCTATTCTACTCTACTCCACTCTGCTTTACTTTATAAAACTCTCCTCACCTCTTTTATCCTCTCCTCTCCTCTCCTCTAGTATACTCTATTCTACTCTACTCTACTCTATTCATCTCTGCTCTAGTCTACTCGACCCTACTATAGCCAAACTTAGACTAATCTAACTTTTTTATAATCTACTATACTATACTCTACTATACTCTAATCTATCTTAATCGAACCTAGTCTACCCTAGCCTAGCCTAACCTTGCTCTACTCAAGTCTACTCCACTCTACTCTACTCTAACCTAGCCTCGTCTTACCTAACCTTACACTCCTCTGTTATGCTCCACTCTACTCTACTCTTCTTTGCATGGCTTTGCACTACTCTACTCTACTCTACTTAGCTCTACTATGTTCTCCTCTCCTCTCCTCTCCTCTTTCTCATCTCCTCTTCTCTACTCTACTCTACTCTACTCTATTTTATTCTACTCAACTCAACTCTACTCTACTCAACTCTTCTATACTCTATTCTAATCTAACCATATCTAGCCTAACTTAGCTCTACTCTACTCTAGTCTACACTACTCTACTCTAGCCTACCCTATCCTACCCTAGCCTAAATTCGCCTAGCCTAACCAAACTTAGCTCTACTCAACTCTACTCTACCCTACTCTACTCCTCTCCACTCTACTCTGCTCTACTCCACTAGATTATGCTCTAATCTACTTTACTCTACTCTACTCTAACCTAGCCAAGCGTAGCCTAACCAAGCTCCACTTTACTCTACTCCACTCTATTCCAGCAAAGCCTTGCCTAGCATAGCCTAGCCTAGCCTAGCCTAACCTAGCTCAATTATGCTCTGTGATGCTTTACTATGCTCTACTCTACTATACTATACTATTCTCTTCTTTGCACTACATTGCTCTACTCTACTCCACTATCCTCTACTTTGTACTCTAGCTTAGCCTAACCTAGCCTATCCTAACCTAGCTCTACTCGACATTACTCTATTCTACTTTAGCAAACCTTACCCTAGCTTAACCTAGCTAGTCTAGCCTTGCTCAACCTAGCCTTACCTAGCCTTAGTTTACTCTGCTCTACATTGCTCTACTCTACTCTGCTTTACTACTCTACTCTAACCTAGCCTAACCTAACCAAACTTAGCACTATTCTACTCAACTATGCTTTGCTCTACTATACTCTAACCTAGCCTATCCTTGCCTAGCCTAGCTCAACCTAGTCCTACTCTACTTTGCTCTATTATATTCTACTCTATTCTACTCTCGCCTAGCCTAACCTATCCTAGCATAACCAAGCCTAGCCTAGGTTATCCCAACCTAACTTAGCTCTATTCTACTTTATTCTAATCTACTCTACTCTACTCTACTCTAACCTAGCCTAGCCTGACCTAGCTCTACTCTACTCTACTATACTCTCCTCTACTCTACTCTCCTCTACTTTTGCAAATGTTTTTTAATAATTTTATAATCTATGACTAATGTGATGCAGATATTTTCATTTAAGTTAATTTTTAAAGATAATTTTGAATGAAAAAGGTTTTAATAAATAATTGTTTTGAAACGAATTTTAAACTTACTATAAAAAATTTCTATCTTTAACAAATTTGTTGTGCATAGTGACTTCATAAAATAGTTATATTTTAAAATGAATAAAATAGTATTTACTTTTTAAAAAAATTCCCTTTTCATTTTTTAAGAATAAAATTAGTATTTATTTTGGTCAAACTATGTTTTATTTTTTAATTAAACAAAACTTAACAATGTGCACATAAAAGTGTATAAACTACTCTACTTTACTCAAGCCTAGCCTATCCTAGCCTAACCTAACCTAACTCTACTCCAGCCTAGCTTAGCATAACTTAACTTTTCTCTGCTCTGCTCTACTTTGCAATGTAATGCTCTACTCTACTCAGCTCAGCTCAGCTCTACTCTACTCTATTGTGCTCTACTCTCCTCTACTATACTCTAGCCTAGCCTAGCCTAACCTAGCTCTACTTTATTCAACTCTACCCTACTCTACTCTAGGCTACTCTACTCTAGCTTAGCCTAGCCTTACCTAACTTACCCTTGCCTAGCCTAGCCTAACCTAGCCCTACTCTAGTCTACTCTGCTCTACTCTAATCAACTATACTCTAACCTAGCCTAGCCTAACCTAACCTAGCTCTACTCTACTCTACTCTTCTTTGACTAGCCTAGCCTAACCTAGCTCTACTCTACTCTACTCTACTCTACTTTACTCTAAACTAGGCTAGCCTAACCTAGTTCTACTCTGCTCTACTCTGCTCTGCTCTTCTCTGCTATGTCATACTCTGTTGCTCTGTTCTGTCCTACTCTGCTCTGCTCTACTCTGCTCTACTTAACTCTACTCTAATCTATTATATTATAGCGTAGCCTAGCCTAACCTAGCTCAACTTTACCCTACTCTACTCTAGCCTAGCCTCACCTAGCCTAGCATAGGGTGGCCTAACCTAGCTCTACATAGCTCTACTATACTCTATTATACTCTACTCTACTATACCCTTTTCTATTCTTCTTTACCCTACTTTACTCTACTCTACTCCACTCTAACCAAGCCCAACTTAACTCTAATCTACACTACTTTAGCTTAGCCTAACCTTGCCTAGCCTAGCCCCACCTAGCTTTGCTCTACTCTACTCTACTCTACTCTACTCTATACTACTCTACTCTACTCTTCTTTACTCTACTCTTCTTTACTCTACTCTTCTTTACTCTACTCTACTATACTTTACTCTACTCTACTCTACTATACTATACTCTATCTTAGCCAATCCTAACCTAGCTCTGCTATACTTTACTCTACTCTACTCCATACTAGCATAGCCTACTCTAGCCTATCCTAGCTAACCTAGCATAGCCTAACCTAACCTAATCGAGCAAAGCCAAGCCTAGCTTAGCCTAACCTAGCTCCACTTTACTCTACTCTACACTACTCTACTTTACTATACTCTATTCTAGTCTTCTCTACTCTTCATTACTCTGCTATACTCTACTTTAACCAAGCCTTTCCTAGCCAAGCCCAACTTAGCTCAAATCTATACTACTTTCTCCTAGTTTAGCTTAGCCAAACCTAGCTCTGCTATGCTCTACTCTGCACTGCTTTACTCAACTCTACTCTACTCTACTCTACTCTACTCTACTAAACTCTACTATACTCGATCCTAGCTTAGCCTAACCTAGCTCTAATATACTCTACTCTAATCTACTATAGCCTACCTTAGCCTATCCTTGCTCTACTATACTTTACTCTACTCTACTCTACTCTACTCTACTCAACTCTACTCTACTCTAGCCTAGCCAAGCCTAGCTTTGCCAAAGCTAACTCTACTCTACTATACTCTATTATACTCTACTCTACCCTAAACTAGCCTAGCCTAACAAAGCCTAGCTTAGCCAAGCTTAGCTTAACCTAACATAACCTAGCTCAGCTCAGCTCTACTTTGCTATGCTCTGCTCTTCTCTATTCTGCTTTACTCTTCTCTACTCTATTATACTGTAGCCTAGCCTAGCTTAGCCAAGCTCTACTCTACTTTACTCTATTATACTCTATTCTACTCTAGCCTAGCCTAGCCTAACCTAACCTAGCATAGCCTAACCTAATTTAGCCATCCCTAGCCTAGCTTAGCATAACCTAGCTCTACTATACTCTACTCTACACTACTCTACTCTATTCTATTCTACTCTTCTCTCTCTACTCTACTCTACTTCACTCTTCTCTACTCTACTCTATTTTGCTCTTCTCTATCCTATGTTACTTTACTCAACTATACTTTAACCAAGCCTTACCTAGCGAAGCCCAACTTAGCTCTAATCTACACTACTCTAACCTAGCTTAACCTAGCTTAGCCTTGCCTAACCTTGCTCTGTTCTACTCTACTCTATCCTACTCTGCTTTACTCTACTCTCCTCTTCTCTACTCTACTCTACCCTACTCAAATCTCTTGTACTCTATCTTGGCCTAGACTAACCTAGCTCTATCTACTCTACTCTCCTTTACTCTATTATACTCTACTCTAGCATAACTCAACCTACCCTAGCCTAACCTAGCCTAGCCTAACTTAGCTCTATTCTATTTTACTATACTCTGCTCTACTTTATTCTATTCTACTCTATTCTGCATTACTCTACTCTGGCCTAATCTAGCCTAACCAAACTCTAGTTTACTTTACTCTACACTACTCTACACTACTACACTCTCACCTAGCCTAGCCTAACATAGCCTAACCAAGCTCTACTCTGCTCTAGTGTTCTCTGCTCTGCTCTACTCTACTCTACTCTTCATTTCTCTACTCTTCTCTTCTACATTACTCTGTTATACTCTTTTTTGGGTTGCTCTACTCTTCTCGTCTCTCTTTTGCTTTACTCTACTCCACTCTAGTCAACTCTATTATGGTCTACTCTACTTTACTCTACTCTTCTCTACTATACTCTAGTCTACTCCACTATACTCTACTCTACTCTAACCTTGCCTAGCCTAGCCTAACCTAACCTTGTTCTTCTTTACTCTACTTTTCTCTACTCTATTCTAGCTTAGCCTTATCTAGTCGAGCCTATCCTACCCAAACATAGCCTTGCCTAACCTACTGTACTCTCTACTCCACTCTAGTCTAGCCTTGCTTAGCCTAGCATTTCCTAACCTAACCTAGCCTAGCTTAGCCTAATCTAACTCAACTTTGCCTTGCTCTGCTCTGCTATGTTATGCTCTACTCTACTCTACTCTTCTCTGCTCTTCTCCACTCTACTCTACTCTACTATACTTTGCTCTCCTCTATTTTGCTCTACTCTATACTCTAGCCTATCCTAGCTTAGCCTACCCTAACCTAGCACTACTCCACCCTACTCTACTAGAGCTTAGCCCAGCCTAGCCTACCATTGCCTAGCCTGAACTAGCCCAGCTTAGCCTAGCTTAACCTAGCTCTACTCCACTCTAATCTACTTTGCTAAACTCTACTCTATTCAAACCTAGAATTCATAGCATAGCCAAACCTAGCCTAGCCTAACTTAGCTCTACTCTACTCTACTCTAAACTGCTCTGCTCTACCCTATTCTACTCTACTCTACTCTACTCTACTCTGCTCTGCTTTACTCTAATATACTCTTTATTACTCTACTCTACTCTACTCTACTATATTTTTCTCTACCCTTCTTGACTCTACTCTCCTCTACTCTACTCTAACCTTGCCTAACTTAGACTAGCCCAACTTAGTCTAGCATAGCCTACCCTTTCTTTACTCCACTTTACTATGTTGTACACAACTATGCTCTTTTCTGCTCTACTCTACTCAACTTTTCTTGGCTCTTCTTATCTTAACTCAGCTCTACTTTGCTCTACTCTACTATACTGTACTCTACTGTAGCCTAACCTAGCCTCTCTTTGCCTAACTACTCTAACCTAGTCGGGCTTAGCCTAACCTTGCTGTACTCTACACTACTCTACTATACTATAGCCTAACCTAACCTAACATTGCTCTGCTCTACTATACTCTTCTTTGCTCTCCTCTGCTTTACTTTACTCTGATTTTTTATGCTCCATTGTACTCTACTCTGCTCTGCTCCTATTTGTTCTACTTCACTTTGAGCTTCTTTGCATTTGTTTTGCTTTGCTCTGCTTTACTCTATGCCTCTTTGCTCCTCTCTACTCTACCCTGCTTTACACTGCTCTACTCTATTCTACTTTGCTCTACTTTACTCTACTTTGCTCTACTCTACTCTACTCTACTCTACTCTACTCTAGCCTAGTCGAGCCTACCCAAGCCTAGCCTAGCCTAACCTAGCTCTACTCTACTCTGTTCTACTCTACTCTACTCTAACTTTCTCTACCCTGTTGTCCTCTACTCTACTCTAATCTACTCTAACTTAATCTAACCTAACCTAACATAACTTAGCTCTACTCTACTTTACTCTATTATATATTGTTCTACTCTACTCTAGCCTCGCTCAACCTAGCTCTACTCTGCTCTGCTATTCTTTGCTCTACTCTACTCGGTTCTACTCTGCTCTACTCTACTCTACTCTACTCTACTCTGCTCTACTAAAATCGAACCTACCAACCTAACCTAACTTTATTATACTCTATTATTCTCTACTCTACTCTGCTCAACTCTAGCCTTGTTTAGCCTATATTAACCTAGCCTTTGTCTACTCTACTCTACTCCGCTCTACTCTATTCTGCTTTACTCTACTTTTCTTTACTATACTTTTCTTTGCTCTACTCTACCCTCATCTACTCTACTCTACTCTAATCTACTTTACTCTACTTTATACTAGCCTAACCTAGCCTAGCTTACACAAACCTAGCTCTACTCTGCTCTATTCTACTCTTCTTTTCTCTTCTCTAATCTACTTTGATCTATTATTCTCTACTCTACTCTACTCTGCTTCGTTATGCTTTACTCACCTCTTCTCTCCTCTCCTCTCCTCTCCTTTACTCTACTCTACTCTACTCTACTCTACTCTATTCTAGTCTACTTTATCTTGTCTAACCTAACCAAGCCTAGCCTTACATAATCAAGCTCCACTCTACTATACCATACGATACTTTACTCTACTCCAACTTAGCCTAGCCTACCCTACTTAGCCTAAACAAGCCTAAATAAGCTCTACTCAACTCCACTCTACTCTACTCAGCTCTACTCTACTCTTGCCAGGCCTAGCCTAGCCTAGCCTAGCATAGAATAACTAGCTCTACTCTTCTCTACTTTGCACTGCTCTACTCTACTACTCTACTCTACTCTATAATACTCCACTTTGCCCTTCTACTCTACTATACTCTTCTTTACTTTGCTATGCTCTACATTACTCTACTATACTCTACTCTGCAATGCTCTGCTTTGCCCTTCTACTCTACTCAACTCTTCTTTGCTTTGCTCTGCACCACTATGCTTTCCTCTCCTCTACTCTACTCTACTTTACTCTGCTCTACTCTACTTTAATCTACATAACTCTACTCTAGTCTACTATACTCTACATTATACTACTCTACTATACTCTACTCTAGCTCAGCCATGCCAAACCTAGCTCTACTCTACTCTACTCTTGTCTACCTTAACATACCATAGCCTACCCCATCTTAGCCTAGGATAACCTATCCTATCCTAACCTAACTCTAATCTACTATACTATACTCTACTCTACTTTGTTATACTCTACTCTACTTTACTCTACTATACTCTAACCTAAATTACCCTAGCCTAACCAAGCTCTGCTCTACTCTACTCCACTCTAGCTTAACCTTTCCTAGCCTAGCTTAGCCTAGCCTAACCTAGCTCTACTCTGCTATACTCTATTCTACTCTAATATGCTTTGCACTACTCTACTCTACTCTATTCTTCTCCACTCTACACTTCTCTATTCTATTCTACTCTACTCTATTCCATACTCTAGCTAGCCTAACCTAGCCATACTCTACTTTACTCTATCTTAGCCTAGTCTATCCTATTATAGCTTAGCCTAGACTAACCTAGCTTTGCTCTACTTCACTCTACTCTACTTTACTCTACTCTTACTTAGCCTTGCCTAGCCTAACCTAACATAGCCTGGCCTATCCTAACTTAACTCTATTTTGATATGCTCTACTCTATTATGCTCTATTTTGCTCTACTTTACTCTATTCTACAATGTTATGCTCTACTCTGCTCTGCTCTACTCGACTCTACTATACTCTGGCCTAGGCTAGCCAAGCTTAACCTAGCATAGCCTAACATACCTCTACTCTTCTTTACACTTTCCTAGCTTAGCCTAGCCTAGCCTGTCCTATCCTCACCAAGCATAACCTAGCTCTACTCTAGTCTACATTACTGTTTATACTTTACTCTATTGTATTCTACTCTACTCTACCCTATTCTAGCTTAGCCTAGCCTAGCATAGCTTAAACTAACTTAGCTCTACTATGCTTTGCTCTACTATACTCCGCTCTACTCCATTTTTCTTTGCTCTACTCTACTATGCTCTGCTCTACTCTACTCTGCTCTTCTCTACTCTGCTATACTCATCTCTACTCTACTATACTCTAGTCTACTCTACTCTACTCTAGCCTAGCCTATCCTACACTAGGCTAGCGTAATAGAGCTCTGCTATACTTTACTCTTCTCTATGCTACTCTACTCTACTCTACTCTACTCTACCCTAGCCTAGCCTAACCTACCATAGCCTAGCCTAGCCTAGCCTAACTTAACTTAACTTTACTCTGCTCTACTAAACTCTAATCTATTATATTATACCCTATCCTATACTACTCTACTCAAACCTAGCCTAACCTAACCAAGCTCTACTATTCTCTACTCTACTCTAGCTTAGCTTAGCCTAACCTAGCTCTGCTCTACACTACTCTATTCTACTTCACCCTACTCTACTCGACTCTAGTTTACTCTACGTTGCTTTACGCTTCTCTGCTATGCTTTGCTCTACTCTTCTCTACTCTGCTTTACTCTATTTTACTCTACTCTACTGTAACTTTGCATAGCCTAGCCTAACCTAGCCTAGCTCTATTTTACACTGCTCTACTCTACTATATTCTAGTCTACTCTTTAGCCTAGCATAGCCTAGCCTAGCTCTATATTGGTCTGCTCTGCTTTGCTCTGCTCTTCTATGCTCTGCTCTGCTCTGCTCTACTCTACACTACTTTGCTGTACTCTATTCTAATCTACTCTACTATACTGTATTCGAGCTTTTCCTTGCTAATCCTTGCTTTCCCCTACTATACTCTATTTTACTCTGCTCTACTCTACTCTACTCTAGTCTAGCCTAGCTTAGCTTAGCATAACTTACCTCTGCTCTACTCTACTCTACTCTATAAAGCTCTACTTATCTCTACTTTACTCTGCTATCCTATACTCGTTTATGATCTTCTCTACTTTGCTTTGGTGTACTCAGCTCTTCCCTACTCTACCTTTCTCTGTTATGCTCTACTTTGCACTACTCTTCTCTACTCTACTCTCCTCTGCTCTCCTTTCCTCTTCTCTTTGGTCATCTCCTCTCCTCTCCTCTCTTTTCCTCTCCTCTCCTCTACTATACTCAACTCTTCTCTACTCTACTCCACTCAACTTAACTCTTCTCTACTCTACTATGCTCTACTATATTCCACTCTACTCTAGTCTACTCTAGCTTTGCTTAGCCTAGCTTAATCTAGCTCTACTCTACTCTACACAACTCTACTCTTAAAAACCCTAGCCTAACCTACTTTATACTAGCCTAGCCTAACCTAGCTCTACTCTACTCTACTCTATTCTACCCTACTCTAGCGTAGCCTTCCCGAGCCTATCATAGCTCTACTCTACTCTACTCTTTTTGCTCTGGTCTGCACTGCTCTGCTCTACTCTACATTACTCTGCTCTACTTTTTTGCTCTGCTCTACTCAATTCTCCTCTCCTTCTTTTACTCAACTCTACTCAACTCTAGTCTACTCTACTCTACTCTAGCCTAATCTATCCTTACCTAACCTAGCCTAACCTAACTCTAATCTACTCTACTCTACTATACTCTACTATATCATACTCTACTCTACTATACTCTACTTTTCTCAAACTTAGCCTAGTCTAGCCTAACCAACCATGATTCTACTTTACTCTATACTTCTCTACTTTACTCTAGCTTAGCCTAGCCTACCCTATCCTAGCCTAGCCTAGCCTAACTCATCCTTACTCTTCTCTACTTTATTCTACTCTACTATACTCCACACTACTCTACACTACTTTACTCTACCCTAGCCTAACTTAGCCCTACTCTACTCTACTATGCTATTCTCTGCTCTGCTCTAGTCTACTCTTCTATCTTCTGCTATAATCTACTCTGTACTATTTTACTATACTCTACTCTACTTTATACTTTATTCTATCCTAGCTTACCTGTGCCTAGCCTAACTCTACTCCAATCTAATCTACTCTTCTCTACTATACTTTAGTATAGCCTAGCCAAGCCAACCATAGCCAAGACAAGCCTAGCTTAGCTTAGCCTAACCTAGCTCTACTCTACTATACTCTACCATACTATACTATACTTTATTTTGCTCTACGTTACTATACTCTAACCTATCCTATCCTAGCCTCACCTAGCCAGACCTAACCCAGCTTAGCCAAGCCTAACTTAGCTCTACTTTACTTCACTTTGCTCTACTCTACTCTACTCTTCTTTGCTCTACTCTGCTCTGCCCTATTTTGCTCTACTCTTCTCTACTCTACTCTACTCTCCTTCTCTCTACTCTACTCCACTATAGTTAGCCTAGGTAAGCCTAGCTTAACCAAGCTGTACTCTACTCTACTCTAGTTAGCCTAGCATCGCCTAGCCAAATAAAACCTAGCTCTACCCTACTCTACCCTACTTTACCCAACTCTACTCAACTCTACCCCATGCTATAATACTCTACTCTACTTTACTCTACAATACTCTACTCTACTCTAACCTAACTTAGCTTCGCTTAGCATAGCATAGCTCTACTCTATTCTACTCTACTCTTCTCTACTCTACTCTACTCCACTTTAACCAAACCTAGCCTAACATAGCTTTGCTCTACTTTTCTCTGCTCTGCTCTCCTCGGCTCTGTTTTGCTTGCCTCTATATTGCTTTGGTCTACTCTGTTCTACACAACTCTACTCTACTCTGCTCTACACTTTTGTACTCTACTCAGCTTTACTCTACTCTGCTTTACTCTATTCTACTCTACTCTAGCCTAACCTGGCCTTGCTTTACCTAGCCTAGCATAGCCTAGCTTTGCTTAGCCTGGCCTAACCTAACCTTGCTCAGCTCTACTTTACTATACTCCACTCTACTCTACTCTACTCTACTCTACTTTACTCCACTCTACTTTACTCTATTCTATTATAGCCTAGCCTATCCTAGCATGGCCTAACCTAGCCTTGCCTAACCATGCTCTACTCTACTCTACTCCACTCTAGTTTGCTCTGCTCTTCTCTGTTTTGCACTACTCCACTCTATTCTGCTCTGCTCTCCTCTACTCTTCTCTACTCTTCTTAACTCTACTCTATTTTACTCTACTCTACATTACTCTTCTCTACTCTACTCTACCCTATTCAGCTTTTCTCTATACTTCTCTGCTCTACTATGTTGTACTCTGCTCTACTTTGCTTTACTCTACTCTACTGTGCTCTACTATACTCTCCTCTACACTGCTCTACTCTAATCTACTCTACTCTAGCCTAGCCTAGCCTAGCATAAACTAGCTATACTCCACTTTACTCTACTCTACTCTATTACTCTAGCCTAGCGTAGCTTAGCCTAACCTAACCTAGCTCTACCCGACCCTACTCTACCCTACTATACTCTACTCTGGCTTAGCCTAGCCTAACCTAGCTCTACTCTCCTCTACTCTACTCTACAATGCTTTGCTCTACTAGCTCTACTCTACTCTACTCTATTCTTCTTTACTCTTCTCTTCTTTACTCTGCTTCACTCTGTTCTGTGTTGCACTGCTCTACTCTACTCTAGTTTACTCTAGGCTTGTTTAGCTTAGACTCCTCGAGCATAACCTACCTATACTCTATTCTACTCTAATCTACTCTACTTTACTCTAATCCACTCTTGCCTTACCTAGCTTAACCTAGCTCTGCTCAACTCTGCTTTGCTCTACTCTACTCTACCCTGCTCTTTTCTACTCTACTATGCCATGATCTACTCTATTCTGCTCTTCTCCACTTTGCTCTACTCTATTCTACTATTCTCTACTCTACTATACTCTACCTTAGCCTATCCCAACCTAACTCTACTCTACTTTACTCTAATCTAATTTATTTACTCTAATCTACTCTACTTTACTCTACTCCACTCTACTCTATTCTCCTTTACTCTACTTTACATTACTCTACTCCACTCTAACCTAGCCAAGCTTAGCCTAGCCTAGCCAGTGTAACTTAGCTCTACTCTACTCTACTCTGCTCTACTGAACTCTACTCAACATGAGCCTAGCATAGCCTAGCCTAACCTCGCTCTACTCTACTCTTCTCTGCACTGCTCTGCTCTACTCTCCTCCATTTTGCTCCACTTTGTCTTACTCTGCTCTATTCTACTCTAATCTGCTCTACACTACTCTGCTCTACTCTACTCTACTCTGCATTGCTCTACTCTACAAAAGTCTAGCCTAGTCTACTCTACTCTACTCTAGTGAAGCCTAACATTGCCTAGCCTTGCCTAACCTTGACTAGCCTAGCCTAACTTTACTCTACTCTACTCTAACCCACTAAACTATATTCTATGCTACTATACTTTACTCTACTCTACTATACTCTAACCTAGCCTAGTGTTGCCTACCTTAGCCTAACCTAGCTCTGTTGTACTCCACTTTGCTCTACTATGCTCTTCTTTATTGTGTTTTGTTCTACTCTACCCTACTCTACTCTGCTCTTCTCTACTCTACTCTACTCTACTCTCCTCTGCTCTACTCTACTATACCCTACTCTACTTTAGCCTAGCGAAGCCTAACCTAACTAAGCTTTACTGTACTCTACTCTACTCTAGCCTAGCCTAACAAAATCTTATATAACCTAGCTTAACCTAGCTCTACTATCCTCTATTATACTCTACATTACACTTCTTTACTCTACTCTATCCTCTACTCTACTATGCTCTAGCCTAGCCTTACTAAACCTTACCTAACCTAACTTAACTTTACTCTACTCGTCTTTACTCTACTCTACCTTACTACACTCTACTATACTCTGCTCTACTCTACTCTACTTTACTCAACCCTGTTCTTCTCTACTCTATTCCAACCTTGCCTAGCCTAGCATTGCTAACCTAACTCTACTCCATTCTACTCTATTATGATTTACTCTAGCCTAGCCTAACATAAACTAGGTCTGCTCTACTCTACTCTCCTCACCTCTCCTCTTCTCTCCTCAGCTCAACTTTGCATTCCTCTACTCTACTCTTTTCTACTCTACTCTATTATGCTTTTCTCTGCTCAACTCAACTCCACTTTACTCATCTCTACTCTGCTCTACTCTACTCTACTCTTTTTGGCTCTACTATGCTCATCTCTGCTCTATTATACTTTGCTATGCTCTGATCTGCTCTACTTTACTATGCTCTACTTTACTCAACTCTTCTCTATTGTACTATACTCTAGCATAACCTAGCCTAAATTAGCTCTACTTGACTTTACTCTACTCTACTCTACCCTGGCCTAGCCAAACCTATCCTAACCAAGCTCTACTCTACTCTACTCTACTTTATTGTGTGCTACTTTACTCTATTCTATTCTACTCTACTCTAATCTATTGTAAAATAGCCAAACCTAACCAAACCTTGCTTTATTCTACTCTACTCTACTTAACTCATCTTTAGCATAGGCTACCCTAGCCTAACTTATCCTAGCTTTAGTCTACTATAATCTACTCTACTCTACTAAACACCAACTTAGCCTGACCTAGCCTTGCCTAGAGAAGCCTAGCTAACTTTTCCCTACTGTACACTACTCTACTCTTGTATACTCTACTCTACTCTACTCTAACCTAACTTAACCAAACCTAGCCTCACCTAGTATAGCCTATCATAACCTAGCTCCAGTCTACTCAAATCAACTATACTACACTATACTCTACTCTACTCTACTCTACTCTACTTTACTCTACTCTACTCTACTCTACTCAACTCTACTCAACTCTATTTTACTCTACTCATAGCTTGCCTAACCTAGCCTAACCTAACTTTACTTTACTATACTCTACTTTGTTCTACTATACTCTACTATCCTTTCTTCTACTTTGCTCTGCTCAGCTATGCTCTACTCTTCTCTATTCTACTCTACTCTGCTCTGCTCTACGTTACTATACTCTACTTTATTTTAGCCTAGCCAAGCCAAACCAAGTTGCACTCTACTCTATGATACTCTACTCTACTCTACCTAGCCTAGCCTACCCTAGACTTGTGAAGCCTAGCCTAGGCTTGCCTAATCTAGCTCTACTTTACTCCACTATACACTACTCTACTGTACTATTCTCTACTCCACTCTATTTTATTGTACTCTACTCTACTCCAACAAAGTCTAGCCTAACCTAGCTTTACTCTATTATACTCTAGCCTAACCAAGCTTATTTTAGCCTAACCTAGCTTCGCTTTGCTCTACTCTATTATGCTCTGCTCTTCTGTACTATACTATACTCTACTCTATTGTACTTTAGCCTAGTCTAACCTAGCTTAGCTCTACTCTAGTCTACTCTAACCAACCCCTATCTAGTCGAGCTTAACCTAGTTGAACTTCTACTTTATTATAGCTTAGCCTAACTGAGCTCTACTCTACACTGCTCATCTCTACTTTGCTCTTCTCTACTCTACTCTGCTATACTCTACTTTTCTCTACTCTACTCTACTTTACTCTACTCTAATCTCCTCTACTTTGGCATCATATAGGCTAGCCTAGCCTAACCTAGCTCTACTCTATTCTACTATACTCTACATTAATCTACTCTAGCCTAACTTAGCTTTAGCCTACCCTAGCAATAGCCTACCCTAGCCTAGCCTAACCAAGCTCTACTCTACTCTACTCTACTCTACTCTAACCTAGCCTAGTTTAGCCTTACCTAGCCTAGCTCTATTCTTCTCTACTCTACTCTAATCTGCTCTACTTCACACTACTCTACTTTGCTCTACTCTACACTACTCTACTCTACTCTACTTTAAACTACTCTACTCTACTTTGTTCATCCTCTTCTCCTCTCTTATACTCTAGTCTACTCTACTCTACTCTATTCTACTCAACTCAACTCAACTCAACCTTCCTCTACCCAACTCAACTCTACTCTACTCTACTCTATGCTACTCTAATCTACTATATTATACTAACTTATACTTTACTCTACTTTACTTAATTCTACTCTAGCTTAGACTAGCATTACTTAGCTCTACTCTACTCTAGCCTAGCCTAGCCTACTCTAGCTTACCAAGGCTAACTTAGCCAAACCTAACCTAATCAAGCTCAACTCTGCTCTACTCTACTTTACTCTACTCTGCTCAATGCAATTATACTCTACTCTACTCTACTGTACTCTATCCTAGCCTTGCCTAACCAGCTCTACTTTACTCCACTCCAGTCTAGTCTTACTTAAACTAGCCTAGCCAAACCTAGCTCTACTAGACTCTACTTAATTTTGCTATGCTCTACTCTACTATACTCTACTCTACTCTTTTCTACTCTTCTCTAATCTGCTCTGCTCTATACTCTAGCTTAGCCTAACCTAACATTGCCTAATGTACCTCTACTCTACTCTACTTTATTTTACTCTAGCTTACCCTACCCTAGCCTAGCCTAGTTAGCCTACCTAGCTTAACCTGCTTAAGCTAGCTCTACTCTACTTTACTTTACTTTACTCTACTTTACTCTACTCTACTCAACCCTAATCTAGCTTAGCCTAGCCTAACTTATCATAACTTAGCTCTACTATGCTTTGCTTCGCTTGGCTCTGCTCTACTATGCTCTTCTCTATTTTACTTTACTCCACTTTACTCTAGCCTAGCCTATCCTAGCCTAGCTTAGCTTAACCGAACCCTACTCTACTCTACACTACTCTACTATATTATACTCTACTCTACTCTACTCTAGCCTAGCCTAGCCTAGCATAGCATAGCCTAGACTCGCTAACCCCAACCTAACCTAGCTCTACTCTACTCTACTCTAACTTAGCCTAGCCTATCCTAATCTAAACTTGCTCTACTCTACTCTAGTCTCCTCTACTCTACTCTACTCTTGCCTAGCCTAGCCTAGCCTAACTTGGCTCTACTCTGCTCTACTCTACCTGCTCTCCCCTGCTTTACTCTGTTCAGTTCTAGTATGCTCTGCTTTTCTCTGCTCCACTATACTTTGCTCAGCTCTGCTTTGCTCTACTCTACTCTTCTTTACTCTATGTTGCTCTGCTTTACTTTGCTCTACTCTGCTTTACTCTACCATCATTTGGATCGCAAACATGAATTTAATTAGAAAAGGATTTAACTTCAAAAATAACACCTTTTAATGGTAATTTTTTAAATTTTTTTAATAGTTTGTTTAGTTCAAAATCTCAAACAAAACATAATGTTTATTTATTAAAAAAATTAATTTTAATCATGATTTCTATTAACTATTACGAAAAAAATTAATTTATTATACAAATCAATAAAAGGACTCTTAAGATACTACTTTGTATATATTTTATGAGTTTAATAAATTAATAAGTATTCTTTAAAATAATTTTATAGAAATATATGTCATAAAAAATGTTTTGATTCAATTTTGTATAAATTATTTTTTTAATTATTAGAAATTTCCAGAAAATATTTTTTTAAATAAATATTTAAAAATAAATATTGAATTTTCATTCATTGAAGCAAAACAAATTATTATAAAAAATATTATCACTAAACATCTTTAATTAGATAATTATATAAAACATAATAACTATTATGTAATATATATTTAAATTACTTTAAAATTTATATTTAGTTTTGTTGTTTTATAAAAAATATTTTCTTTTGAATATTTTTACTTATCACTTTCTTACAGAAAAGAAAAATATTTAGTTTTTTATTAGATTTTTTTATTATTGAGAGAAAACATTCAAAAAAGCTAAAAAATTATTTAATCTATACAAAATATAAAAAATATTTTGCAAATATTTTTGAATAATTTTAAAGTCTATGACTAATGTGATGCAGATATTGTAATTTAAGTTTATATTTTAAAGATAATTTTGAATTAAAAACGTATTAATAAAAAATAATTTTAAAATGAATTTTTAAAATTTCTATAAAAAGTTATATATTTAATAAATTTGTTGTGCATTGTGACTTCATAAAATAGTTATATTTTAAAATGAATGAAATAGTATTTACTTTTTATTAAAAAATTCTCTTTTTTATTATTTTTGAAGAATAAAATTATTATTTATTTTGGTCAAACTATGTTTTATTTTTTTAATTAAATAACCCTTAACAATGTGCATATAAAAGTGCATAATTAAACATAGGTGAAAGCGGACTACCTTTGTGTTTAGAGATTGGAAGGAGTGGTCCTTCGCCGGCTGATCTGACCCGTCTTGGCATTCGCGCCTTCGTCTTCCTCCCTCTGCCTTCGCCGGCGCCCTTCCGATGGTTGGGACGCCGCCTTAATGGCTCAACAACCCCTCCGCAGGTCTTTCGCCGAGGTTCTCGGCAAGGCCGAGGATACCTCTCCCTGTCGGATCCGGGGTTCCACCTTCTACAAAGGCGCCCCGGAAGTCGCATTCTCGTCGAAGGAGGTGGAGAAGCTGGCGGAGCCGCTCCGGTTCTCGCTTGTCGGTAAATTCTCTCACGGCAGACCTCCCTTGGTCGCCATCCGCTCCGCTATGGCCAAGTCCGGCTTCCAACACGAAGTCCAGGTGGGGCTTCTGAACCAGCGCCACGTCCTTCTCCGTTTCCTGTCGGAGGAGGATTCCCTCCTCTGCTGGATGAAGAAGGTATGGTTCATCCGCGACTTCCCGATGAGACTCCTTAAGTGGTCCCCATCGTTCCGCTTCGACGCCGAGCCGTCCCAGGTCCCGGTCTGGGTGGCTTTTGAGCAGCTCCCTGTTCACCTCTTCAACAAGGCCTCCCTTTTCTCTATTGCGGCGACTCTAGGGAAGCCTTTGAAGGTAAACAAGGCCACGGCGGCCATGTCCCGCCCCAACGTCGCTAAGGTCTGCGTTGAGCTTGACCTGGCCTCTCAACTACCTGACCGGATCCGCATCTCCTCCATCCCCGGGGTGAAGGCGGGAGGCTTCTGGCAACGCGTCACCTATGAGAACCTCCCCCTTTACTGCGACAACTGCTTCACCATTGGCCACGCCCCGTCGGCCTGCAAGCACCAATCTGGCAAGGCGAAACCTAAGGGACAGAAGGTGCTCTTGACTTCGACGTCGGCGTCGACGACTGACAAGGGTAAAGCCCCGGCTATCCAGCCGGACCCCCCAGCCCCCCGGTCCTTCAACGACCCTGGTCAATGTTCCCATTCTTCCGCTCTGCCTGATGCTGAGTCGTCGCTTCCGGCCACCCTTCCCCCTGCTCCACCTCCGCACTGTGGCGTGGGCATCCTGGGCCCGCCCCCTGAATTGGCCCCAGGAACCGTTTCTCCTCCTGCAACCTTTCCTGTGCCCTGCAGGCCTATTCCCATTCCCGCTTCGCCGCCCGAAGAAGGAGAGCTTCTCTTCTCACCGGAATCTCTCGTTGCCAGTTGCCCGGTGTCCTCGACCGGTGGACTGATGGTTCAACTGGAGGATTCTGTTCCGTCGCAAGCTGCGGCTCCTTCTCCCCCTCCCTCTCCCCCTCCCTCTCCCCCTCCTTCCCCTTCCTCGCCGTCCCATATCCCCCGCTCCACTGATGTGGTGGCCAGTGACAACGAATCGAGGTCAACTTCCTCGGTTCCAAATGAACCCTTCCTGGAGCCGCGGTCGAAAGCCAAGAGACGGAAAAAGAAATGGGAGTTCAATCCTGACCTTCCGGTACCGGTCACCAGGAGCGCATCCGGCTCCACCCCCCCCTCCCCTCTCCAATGATCAATTCGCTGACGTGGAATGTCCGGGGGGTGGCGAACAGCGCCACCATTGGCAGGCTCAAGCGTCTCATCTCTTCCTTCTCAGTCGACGTCCTAATCCTTCTGGAGCCTTTCATCTGCGGCGACCAAATCCCCTCCGTCTGCCGCAAGCTCGGGCTCGGTGGCGGGCTCCATTCCAACAACGGGAAAATTTGGGTCCTGTGGTCGGATCGATGCTCTGTCCGGCCCATAGGCTCTTCTGCCCAATCCATTCTCTGCCACCTCTCCGTGGACGGCGCCCCTGCTTCCTTCTTCACGGCCGTCTACGGGTTACATTCCAGAACCCTCCGGCGACTGCTTTGGGAAGACCTCCTGGCCCACTCTTCGTCCGTCGGGTCTGACCCTTGGTGGATCTGCGGAGACTTCAATGTCTCCTTGCACTCCGACGACGTCTCTCGGACAGCTCGCTTCTACCGGTCCGCGGCTGAGGACTTTTGCCAACTCATTGACGGCGTCGGGCTCCTCATCCCGCCGGTCTCTGGTAGCATCTTCACCTGGCAGGGGAACCGCAATGGAAAAACCCTCCTTAAACGGCTGGACTACTTCCTCTGCAACCCTCGCTGGCTGGATCTCTTGCCGGACGGCCACATTGATATTCTTCCCCGGACGGGCTCGGACCACGCCCCGATCCTATTCCGCTCCTCGGTCCCGCGCAATCGGGTCGCTCGGCCTTTCAGGTTCCTTAACGTGTGGCTGACCCACCCGAACTTCCTGCAGGTGGTTTCCAAATCCTGGGGGGACCCAATAGCGGCTTCGGGTCTTTACAGGTTCTCGGGTAAGCTCACACGACTCAAGAATGACCTGAAGAGGTGGAACTCAGCCGTTTTCGGCAATGTTTTTGCCAACAAGGCGAAGGCGGAGGCGACCGTCCGCGAGGCGGAGCGCCTGCTCGCCTCGGCCCTCTCCCCGGAGGCTGAATCGGCCCTGCGGGTTACCAATGACAACCTCAACTCTATCTTGGCTCGGGAGGAGGAGTTCTGGAAGCAGAAGGCTGGCCTCCGTTGGCTTCGGGATGGTGACGCGAACACGGCCTTCTTCCACGCTTCCGTCAACGTCAAGCGGCAATCCCTTAAGTTGAATCGCCTGGAGCTCCCCGTCGGCGGTTGGACGGAATCACATGACCACCTCTGTGACTCCATCACCAACCACTTCATGTCTCACTTCCGCAGCTCGGGCGGATCCACCCAATCGACGTCCGAGCTGCTCCGCCTCATCCCTCGCACCGTCTCCGCCTCAGACAACTCTATCCTCTGCGGCCAGGTGACTCCTTCTGAGGTAAAATCCATCATCCTCTCCATGCGCGACTCCAGTGCTGCCGGCCCCGACGGCTTCACGGTTCCTTTCTTCAAAGCTTGCTGGGACGTCATCGGCGACGACTTGACTGCAGCGGTCAACGACTTCCTGGTCGGCACGAAGCTCCCTCGCTCTGCCGGCGCTGCCTGGCTCTGCCTCATCCCGAAGGGCTCGGCGGTCGCCTCCCTCTCTGACCTTCGACCGATCGCACTTTGCTCGGTCTTCGGGAAGCTGCTTTCAAAGGTGCTGGCTAACCGACTCTGCCCTCTTCTTCCCTCCCTGATCTCCCCCGAGCAAACCGCGTTCATCCGTGGCCGGAACATTGCCGACAACATTCTCTTAACCCAGGAGATGGTCCACCGTATCGACCGCAAGCGGAAGGCTCCCAATGCCCTGTTTAAGCTGGACATTCGCTCTGCCTTTGACAGGGTCAGCTGGCGGTTCCTAGATGCAGTTTTGGAAGGCTTTGGGTTCTCCCAGCTATTCCGTCGCCTCGTCGGCAACTCTCTCGACGCCTCTTGGCTCTCTATACTCATCAACGGCGAGCCGAAAGGTTTCTTCAAACCTTCTTGTGGAGTCAAACAAGGTGACCCCCTCTCCCCTCTCCTCTTCTTGCTTGCCATTGACGTACTCAGCCGCGGCCTCACCGATCTGGTTCGCTCTGGCAAGATAGACAAATTCTCCTCCCCTCGGCGCTCTGCTCCTGTCTCTCACACCGCCTTCGCCGACGACTTCACCATATTCACTTCGGCAAGGAAGGAATCGGTCTCCAACCTCGCCGGCCTGCTCAATTCCTTTATGGAGGCTTCGGTGCTTACCCTAAATCCTTCCAAGTCTATAGTAATACACGGGAAGCTTACCCCAAAGGCCTTGGTTCGCTCCACCAAATTGATCCTGGGTTTTAGGCGTGCTCACCTCCCACTGGCCCACCTGGGCTGCTCCCTCGACAGAGGCCGTTCGAAGTCGATCCACTTCCAACCCCTCCTGGAGAAGATGGCTAGCCGCATCGCCTCGTGGAAAAACCGGCTGCTGTCCAAGGGCGGGAAGAAGATACTCATCAACTCCGTCCTCACGTCGATGTCGGCATACGTGTCGGCGGTTCTCCTCCCTCCGAGAACCATCATCAAAGCCGTCGAACGGCTTCTTTCCAGGTTCTTCTGGGGCGGCAACAACAACTCCAGCCGCCATCACTGGGCGGCGTGGGGCAAGATCGCCAAACCTACGTCTTCCGGTGGCATGGGCATCCGCGATCTTGGCTCACAGGTCATGGCGCACTCGGCCAAGCTCTGGTGGCGCCTCTTCAACGTTCGTTCTCCCTGGGCAGACTTCATTCGGAGCAGCTACGTCGACTGCCGAGAGGGAATCCGGTCCTCCGCTGGCGATTCCCCGGGCTGGCGCCGTATGGTCTCTTTCCGCCTTCGGTGGCTTGCCCTTGCGGCGTGGGACGATGACCCGGTCGATCAGACCGGTTCACTGCTCCACCGCATCCGGTCAGGGTGTTGCACTGTGAACCGGTTCGAACCGAACCAAGCGTACACCCTTTTTAACAACCTCTTGCTTCCTCCCCGTCAGCTCTCCTTCCTAAACGACCTCCTCTGGCACCGACTCATTCCTGAGAAGGTTTCAATTTTCCTCTAGCGCCTGCACCACGCCGCCCTCCCCTTCCCAAAAGCTTTAAATTGGATTGGCATCTCGCTCGTCTCGAAGTGTCCCTTTTGCAGCAATCGGGATGAACCGGATCACCTTTTCTGGTCCTGCTCCATCTCCCGCCCCATCTGGACCTGGTTTGAGGTCAAGCTCGATGTCCTCCACTCTTCTTCCACCGACATCTCCAGCTGGTGGGCTTTCAAGACACAGATTAGCTCCTTAGCCTTCACCATTCCAGCCTTCATCTGCTGGACGGTCTGGAAAGCATGGAACGCCGCCACCATCTCTGGCCTTACTGTTTCGGCCAGCGCGCCCTTTTTGGAAACACAGCATCTGCTAAGGAGAGCTTATTTGGCGAGGCGCCGCAAAGACAACATGCTGGAAAACTACTCTCTTTCCCTCTTGGGCCTGTTTTAGGTTTGCCTCCTCCCCCTTGCCATTTCCTTTTTGTGCCAAGTCTTGTACTTTGTGGGGTGGAATATATTTTGTTTAAAAAAAAAAAAAAAAAAAAAAAAAAAAGTGCATAATTAAACTTTTAATATTATTTTAATGTGATAAATATCATCTTAAATTGTGATTAAAATAATATGATATTTTAATAAATCAAAGTATTTTTAAAGTAAACAAATAATAATAAAAGCTTCTATTTTAATTTATTACCTCTTTTCTTTATTTTACTCTACTCTACTCTATTATACTCTACTATATTCTACTCTAGCCTTACATAACTTAGCCTAACCTTCCCTAGCCTGGCTAAGCCAAACCTAGCTCTACTCTACTCTACTATACTCTACTCTAACCTAGCCTAACCTTGCTGTACTCTACTGTAGTCTACTCTACTCAACCCTACTCTACTCAACTCTACTCCATTCTACTCTAGCCTAGCCTTGCTTTACTCAACTTCACTCTTATCTACTCTACTCTACTCAACTGAGCTATGCTCAACTCTACTCTACTTTACATTACTCTACTCTACTCTAACTTAGCCTAGCCTAGCCTAATCTTGCTCTACTCTACTGCACTCTGTTATACTCTACTTTACTCTACTCTACTACACTCTACTCTACTCTATTCTACTCTACACTCCTCTACTATACTCTACATAATCCTTTTCTACTATACTCTACTCTACTCTCGCCTAGCCGTGCTTAGCCTAACCTAGCTCTACTATACTCTGTTCTACTCTACTCTACACTACTCTATTATTCTTTCATCAAACTCTTCTCTACTCTACTCTACTCTACCTTTCTCTACTCTACTCTGCTCTACTCTACTCTACTTTATTCTACTCTCCTTTGTTCTACTAACCTTTATTTTGTTCTACTCTACTTTGTTTTGCTCTTCTTTGCTCTACTCTACTCCACTCTTCTCTACTCTATTTTACTCTACACTAGCCTAGTTTAGCCTAACTTACCCTGGCCTATCCTAGCTCTACTCTACCTTGCTCTACTCTGCTCCATTTTGCTCTACTTTACTTTGCCATGCTTTGCTCTTTTCTATTCTGCTCTGCTCTTGTCTTCTCTGCTTTGCTCTGCTCTACTCTACTTTATTCTACTCTACTCTATTCTAATCTGCTCTTCTTTGCTTTGCTCTGTTTTGCTCTGCTCTACTCTACTTTGTTTTTCTCTACTTTGCTCAACTCTACTCTACTCTAACTTAGCCTAGCCTAGCCTACCCTAACCTAGCTCTACTTACTCCACTCTATTATACTATACTTTACTCTACTCTTTTATACTCTACTCTACTCTATTCTACTATAAATTACTCTACTCTACTTCACATAACCCTTTTCTATTATACTCTACTCTACTCTCTCCTAGCCTAGCATAGCCTAACCTAGCTCTACTCTACTCTATTCTACACTACTCTACACTACTCTGTTATTCTTTCATCAAACTATTATCTACTCTACTCTACTCTAGTTTTCTCTACTCCAATTTGCTCTCTCCACCCTACTCTACTCTGCTCTTCTCTGTTCTACTCTATTTTATTTTGCTATGCTCTGCTCTACTCTGCTCTTCTATGCTCTACTCTACTCTACTCTGTTATGCTCTACTCGACTCTACTCTACTCTCCTCCTCTCACATATCCTCTCTTCTCCCCTCCTCTCTTTTCCTCTCCTCTCCTCTCTTCTCCTCTGCTTTGCTCTAGTCTATTCTACATTGCTCTATTCTAGTCCACTATGCTCTGCTCTAATCTAATCTACTCTGCTTTACTCTTTTCTATTCCAGTCTACTTTACTCTACTGTAGCCTAACAAAGCCTAGCCTACATAATCTCGCCCTACTCTACTTTACTATACTTTACTCTAGCTTAGCCTAGCCTTGCCAACCCTAGCCTAGCCAAGCCTAATCGAGTGCTACTCTACTCTACTCTACTCTTACCTAGCCTAACCTAGCCTATCATAGATTAACCTAGATTTGCTTTGCTCTGTTCTACTCTGCTCTACTCTGCATTACTCTTCTGCTCTGCTCTGCTCTTCTTTCCTTTTCTCTGCTTTTCTCTACACTCCTCTCCTCTCTTCTATGCTACTTTATTCTACTCTACTCAACTCTACTCTATCTATCCTACTATATTCTGCTCTACTCTACTCTACTCTACTCTATACTAGCTTAGCCTAACCTAGCTTAGCCTAGCAAAAACAAGCTCTACCCTACTTTACTCTACTCTCGCCTATGCTAGCCTAGACCAGCCTAATCTAATCTCACCTACCTCTACTCTACTATACTCTACTGTACAACACTCTGCACTACTCGACTATACTCTAACCTAGCTAATGCTAGCCTAACATAACTATGCTCTACTCTAATCTACTCTACTCAACTCTACCCTACTCTGCTATGCTCTGGTCTTCTCTGTTCTAATCTATAATACTCTACTCTGCTCTGCTTCACTACACTATGTACCCTAGCTTAGCCTTACTTAGCCTAGCCTAACATAGCCCTACTCTACTCTACTCTAGCCTAGCTTAGCCTAGCCTCCTAATTACTTAGCCTAGCTTAGTCAAGCATAGCACAGTGAAGCCTAGCTTAGCCTAGCCTAACCTAGCTCTACTCTACTCTGCTTTACTCTACTTTGCTCCACTTTATTTAGCTCTACTTTACTCTACTCTTACTTAGCATAGCCTAGCCTAGCCTAACCTATCCTAACCTAGCTTATCCTATCCTAACTTAACTCTATCCTGCTCTATTCTATTCTCTTCTGCTCTACTCTACTCTGCTCTGCTTTACTCTTCTCTTCCCTACTCTTCTCTGCTCTTCCCTATGATTTTTTGCTCTTCTCTATACTACTTTACTTTGCCCTGCACTGCTCTACTCTTCTCTACTCTACTCTAGTCTACTCTACTCAGCTCTGCTTAGCTCGACTCTACTCTACTCTACTCTAACCTACCTAGCCTAGCCAACTTAACCTAGACTAACCTAGCTCTACTCTACTCAACTCTACTTTACTACTCTACTCTAGCATAGCTTAATATTGTCTAGCCTAACTTAACTTAGCTCAGCTCTACTCTACTCACCTTTACTCTACTCTACTCTGCTCTAACCTTACTTATCTTAGGATACTAACTTTGCTCTATTGTAGTCTACTCTAGCCTTACCTTGCATAGCCTAACCTAGTATACTGTACTCTGCTCTACTCTTCTTTGCCTGTTATACTTTGCTCTACTTGGCACTAACCTACTTTACTCCACTCTACTGTACTTTGCTCTACTCTACTCTACTTTAGAATCATTTAACCTAGCCTTGTCTATCCTAGCATTACAAAGCTCTACATTACACTACTCAACTACGAACTACTCTACTCTGCTCTAGCCTAGCCTAACCAAGGCTAGCTTTACTCTGCTCTACTTTGCTCTGCTCTACTCTACTCTGATCTGCTTTGCTCTGCTCTGCTCTACTCTACTCTACTCTACTCAAACCTAGCCTGACCTGACCTAACTTTATTCTACTCTATTTTACTCTACTCGACTCTAGCATTGCCTACCTAACCTAGCCTAGCCTAGCCAATCGTTGCCTAGCGAAACCTAACTCTGCTATGCTCTACTCTTCTTTGCTCTACTCTACTCTGCCCTTCTCTACATTAGCCAAGCCTAGCCTAGCCTTGCCTAACCTAACGTAGCTCTACTCTAATCAACTCTACTCTACTCCTGTCTAGCCTAACTTAGCCTAGACAAACCTAGCTCTACTCTACTCTACCTAATTCTACTCTACTCTTCTCTACTCTACTCTACTCCACTACACTCTAATCTACTCTACTCAACTTTGCTCTGCTCTACTCTACTCTGCTCTGCTCTACTCTATTATTCTTTACTCTACTTTCCATTCTATACTCTACTCTAGCCTAGCTTAGCTAAGCTGAACCGAGCTCTACACTACTTTATTCTACTCGAGCTTAGCCTAGCCTAGCTTATGTTAGCAAAGCCTAGCCTAACCTTTTTCAACTCTACTCTACTCAACTCTACTCTACCCTACTCTACTCTACTCTACTCTACTCTACACTAACCTAACCTAAATTAGCCTAAACTAGCTCTACTCTACTCTACTCCACCCTACTCTACTCAACTATATAGCTCTATTCTATTCTTCTCTACTCTAACTTACCCTAGCCTAGCCAAGAAAAAACCTACTCTACTCTAATCTAGTCTGCTCTACTCTAGTATAGCCTTGCCTAGCCTTAGAATAGCCTAATCTAGCCCAACCTTGCCTATCCTAATCTTGCCTAACCTAGCTCTACTCTACTCATCTCTTCACTACTCTTGTCTACTTTGCTCTACTGCTCTGCTCTAATCTATTTTGCCTGCTCTGCTCTACTCTACTCTACTCTACTCGAGCCTAGCCTTATCTAGCCTAACCTAACCTAGCCATACTCTACTCTAACGTCCTCTACTCTACTCTTCTCTACTCAACTCTACTCTACTTTACTCTAGCTAAACCTACCCTAACCTAGCTTAGCCTAACCAACACTACTCTACTCTGCTCTACTGTACTCTATTATACCCTACTCTACTCTACTCTAACCTACCCTAGCTTAACCTAGCTCTACTCCATAGTAGCCTACCTAGCCTAGCCCAACCTAACCTTGCTCTACTCTACTCTGCTCTGCTGTACTCTACTCCACTCTGCTCTACTCTTCTCTAGCTTATTCTACTCTATTTTAGTCTACTTTAGTTAGCCTTACCTAACCTGACCTAGCTCTACTCCACTCAACTCTACTTTACTCTACTCTAGCCTAACCTAGTCAAGTACTACTCTACTCTACTAAATTATGCTCTACTCTATTCTTCTTTACACTACTCTACTTAATAATACTTAGCCTAACCTTTACTCTACTCTACTCTACTCTATTCTATGCTACTCCACTCTACTCTACTCTACTCTAAATTACTTTTCTTTTCTCCTCCCTACTCTTTTCTACTCTCTCTAACCTAACATAGCCATTCCAAACCAAGCTCTTCTCAACTCATCTCTACTCTACTCTAACGTAGCCTAACCTAGCTCTATTCTACTCTATTCTACTCTATTCTACTCAGCTCTACTCTTCTCTACTCTACTTTGCTCAATTCTACTATACTCTAGCCTAACCTAGCAATACTCTTCTCTATTCTACTCTGCTCTACTCTACTCTACTCTACTCTAGTCTAGACAAGCTTACCCTAGCTTAGCCTTGCCTAGCTTTGCTTAGCCAAGCTTCACCCAATTAAATCTAGCTCTACTTTACTCTACTCTATTCTATTATATACTACTCTACTCTAACCTAGCCTAACCAAACTTAGCATAACCTAGCTCTCATATACTCTGCTCTACTTTACACTAGTCAATCTTAGCCTAACCTAACTTTACTCTACTCTGCTCAACTTCTCTCTACTCTACTCTACTTTCCTCCACTCTACTCTACTCTGCTCTACTATGCTCTACTCAACTCTACTCCACTTTGCTCTGCTGTGCTCTATTTTGCTCTACTCTACTCTGCTCTAATCTCTCCTCTAGTCTGCTCTACTCTCATTTTCTCTCCACCCCTCTCTTCTACTCTCTTTTCCTCTCCTCTTCCCTCCTCTATGCTACTCTACTCTACCCTACTCCACTCTACTCCACTCTATACTACTCAAATCTACTCTACTCTACTCCACTCTATTCTACTCTACTCTATTCTAATCTATTCTGTTATACTCTACTCAAACCGAGCCAAATTTAGCTCTACTCTACTATACTATACTATATTCTAACCTAACTTACACTAACCTACCCTAGCCAAGCCTACCTTTGCCAAGCCTAGCCTAGCTACCCTACTATAACTCGGCTCTACTCTACACTACTCTACCCAACACTACTCTACTCTACTTTACTCTATCCAAGCCCAACCTAGGCTAGCTTAACCTTGCCTAACCTAGCTCAACTATGCTCTACTCTACTCAACTCTACTCTTCTTTACTTTATTCTACACTACTCTACTTAACTTTACTCTATTTTACTCCACTTTACAGTCAACTCTTATGCTCTACTTTCCTCTACTCTACTCTTCTTTGCTTTACTCTCCTCTACTCTCCTCTGCTCTACTCTATTTACTTTACTCTAATCCACTCTAAACTACTCAACTCTACTCTAATCTACTCTACTATACTCTAATCTACTCTACTCTACTCTATTCTACTTCATTCTACTTTGCTCTTCCTACTCTACTCTACTTTACTCTACTATAGCCTAGCCTAACATAACCAAGCTCTACTCTACTCGGCTCTAATCTACTCTACTCTTCTCTACTCTACTATACTCTGGTCTACTCAGCTTTGCTCTACTCTAATCTGCTCTGCTTTACTCTACTCTGCTCTACTCTGCTCTGCTCTACTCTACCCTACTCTACTCTAGCCTAGCCTGGCCTAACCTAACCTCGCATTACTTTACTCTACTCTAATCTACTCTAATTTACTCTACTCTACTCTATTCTAACCAAGCCTAGCCTAGCCTAACCTTGCTCTACTTTACTCTGCTCTACTCTACTCTACTCTACTCAAGCCTAGCCTAACCTAGCCTAGTATAGCCTAACCTCACTCTGGTCTACTTTACTCTTCTTTGCTTTTCTCTATTATGTTTTACTCTATTATTCTCCTCTCTACTCTGCTTTACTCGACTCTTCTTTGCTCTACTCTACTATGCTGTCTTCTACTCCACTCTAACCTTGTGTAGCCTAGCTTAGCCTAACCTAGCTCTACTATACTCTACTCTATCTTACTCTTGCTTAGCTTGGCATAGCCTTGCCTAACAAAGCTCAGCTCTACACTGTTAGTCTCTACTTTACTCTGCTCTGCTCTGTTCAGCTCTACTTTGCTCTACTCCACTCTGTTCTACTCCACTATGCTATACTCTTCTCTACTATGCCTTGATCTGCTTTGCTCTACCCTATTCTACTCTACTCAACTCTAGCTTAGCCTAACCTAATCGAGCTCAACTCCACTCTACTATGCTCTATTCTACTCTACTTTATTCTAGCATAGCCTAACCTAGTCTACCCTAGCCTAAACTAGCTCTACTCTACTCTACTATACTCTATTACCCTATACCCTACTCTACTATAATCTAAACTACTCTACTTTGCTCTACTCAATTCTACCCTGCTCTATTATACTCTACTCGACTCTACTCTATTCTACTCTAACCTAGCCAAGCCTTGCCTAACCTGTCACAGTGTAGCATAACCTAGTTCTATTATGCTCTGCTATACTCTACTGTACTTTGCTTTGCTTTGCTTTATTCTATACTACTCTTCTCTACTCTTCTCTCCTCTACTATGCTTTTCTCTACTCTACTCTACTCTACTCTAGCTTAGCTTAACCTAGCTTAGCCTAGCCTAACCTACCTCTACTCCACTCTGCTTTATTATACTGTACTCTACTTTGCTCTACATTACTCTACTCTATTCTACTCTACTCTATTCTACTAAAGTCTACTCTACTCCACCATATAACACTCTAACCTAGCCTAGCCTTTCTTGGCATAGTTTAGCCTAACCTAGTTCTACTATGCTCTACTCCACTTATGTCTACTTTGCTTTGCTCTACTCATCTTTGCTCTATTGTACTCTTCTTTACTCTACTCTTCTCTACTCTACTATGCTCTACTTATCTCTACTCCACTTTACTCTAGCCTAGCCTACCCTAACCTGACCTAGTTGTGCTCTACTCTGTTCTTCTCTGCTATACTCTACTCTACTCTGCTCTGCTCTGCTTTTCTCTATTCTTTTCTTGTCTTCTCTACTCTGCTCTACTCTATACTTCTCTTCTCTGCTCTGCTCTGCTTCGCACTGCTCTACTCTGCTCTACTATACTCTACACTACTCTTCTCTATGCTACTCAACTCTAACCTAGTTTACCCTACCATAACCTAAGCAAGCTCTCTCTACTCTACTCTACTCTGCTCTTGCCAAGCCAAGCCTAACCGAGTTTTGCTTCGCTTTGCTCTATTCTGCCCTACTTTGCTCTACTCTACTCTACTATAGTCTACTCACTCTACTCTGCTCTGCTCCCTTCTGCTTGGCTTTGCTCTGCTCTACTCTACCTTGTTTTTCTTTGCTCTGCTCTACTCTACTCTACTCTACTCTACTCTAGCCTAGCCTAACCTAACTTAGCCTGACCTAACCAAGCTCTACTATACTCTACTCTACTTTACTCTAGCCTAGCATAACCTAGCCTAGCTTAGCCTAGCCTAACCTAACTAAGCCTTGCCTCACATAGCTCTTCTCTACTCCACTTTGCTCTATACTCTAATTTGTTCAACTCTATTTTATTCTACTCTACTTTACCCTCCTTTGCTCAACTTTAGCCAAGTTTGGCTTAGCCTAGCCTAATCTAGCCTTGCTCTACTCTACTCTACTCTACTTTGCTCTACTCTTGCCTAACCTAACCCTGCATAGCCTAGCCTTGCCTAGGTTAACTTAGCTCTACTTTACTCTACTCAACTCAACTATACTCTACTCTGCTTTACTATACTCTACAAAACTCTACTCTACTCCACTCCACTCTACTCTACCCTACTCTACTCTAACTGGACCTAACATAGCCAAGCTTAGCCTAACCTCTGTCTACTCTGCTCTACTTAGCTCTACTCTACTCTACTCTATTCTACTCCACTCTAACCTAATCTAGCCTAGCTTAGCAAAGCTTAGCCTAACCTCACTCGACTTTACTATACTCTGCTCAACTCTACTATGTTATGCCATGCTCTTCTCCACTTTGCTTTACTCTACTCTACTCTACTCTACTCTGCTCTGCTCTACTCTACTCTGTTCTACTTTGCTCGATTTTACTCTGCTCTTCTCTATTCTACCCTACTCTAGCCTAACCAAGCTTAACTAAGCTCTACTCTACTCTACTTTAACCTAGCTTAGCCTAGCCTGCCCTAACCTAACCTAGCATAGCTTAGCTTAGCCTAACCTAACTCTACTCTACTCTACTCTACTCTACTCTACTCTTCTCTACTCTACTCTAACCTAGCCTAGCCTCACTTAGCCTAACCTTCCATTACCATACTCTACTCTTCTCTAGCCTAACATAGCCTATCCTAGCTTAACATAGCATTTATTTGCTTTCCTCTTCTCTACTTTGCTCTACTTTTCTTTGCTTTACTCTACTCTACTCTACTCTACACTACTCTACTCTACTATACTTTATTATACTCTAACCTATCCTAGCCTAACAAAACCTAACCTTGCCTTGCCTAACCTAGCCCAGCCTAGCCTAACTTAGGTCAGCTCTACTCCACTCGGCTCTACTCTGCTCATCTCCGCTCTGCTCAGCTCTGCTCTGCTCTACTCTAGTCTACCCTACTCTAGCCTTACCTAGCATAGCCTAGCTTAGCCAAGCCTAACCTAGCTCTTTATTACTCTAGTCTACTCTACTCTATGCTACTATACTCTACTCTTCTATAGCTTAGCCTATCTTACCCCAGCCTACCCTAGCTCTGCTTAACCTAACTTAGCCCAACCTAACTTAGCACTACTCAACTCAACTCAACTCTACTGTACTCTAATCTACTCTACTTTACTCTAATCTACTCTACTCTACTCTACTTTACTCTAACCTAGCGAAGCCAAGCCTAGCCAAACCTTGCACTAATCTACTCTACTCTACTCTACTTTACTCTACCCTAGCCTAGCCTTGCCTCGTCTAACCTAGCCTAGCCTAACATAACACTACTCAATTCTACTCTACACAACTCTTATTTACTCTGTCTTACTCTATATTTCTATTCTCTACTCAGCGCTCCTCCACTCTGCTTTGCTCATCTTTACTATGTACTACTCTGCTCTACTCTGCTCTACTCTACTCTACTATGCTCCTCTCTTCTATACTTTTCTCTGCTCTTTTCTTCTCTGCTCTGCTCTGCTCTGCTTTGCTCTGCTCTGCTCTACTCTACTCTAATTTACTCGACTCTACTCTAACCTAACATAGCCTTGGCACCCTAACCTAGATTAACCTAGTTCTATTCTACTCTACTCAACTTTACTCCACTCTACTACTCTACTCTAGCCTAGCCTAACCTTATGTAGTTGACCTCTACTCTACTCTAACATACTCTACTATACTCCACTATACTCTACTCTACTCTAACCTATCCTATCCTAGCCTTCTCAACTTTATTCTACTCTACTCTAGCCTAGCCTTACATAGCCTAGCTTAATCTGCTTTGCTTTGCACTACTCTGCTCTACCCTTCTCTACTCCATTCTGCTTTGCTCTTTTCTGCTCTACTCTATTGTAATCTACTCTATACTTCTCTCCTCTAAACTACTCTAGTGACGTTTAGCACAACCTTACCTAGCCTAGCCTAACCACGCTCTACTCTACTCGACTCTACTCTACTCTGCTCCCCTCAACTTTGCTCTGCTCCACTCTACAATGCTCTAATCTGCTATACTCTACCTACTTTACTTTGCTCTGCTCTACTCTACTTTACTCTACTATACTATACTCTACTCAAGATAAGCCTAGCCTGACATAACCTTGCTCTACTCTACTCTACTCTACTCCACTGTACTCTACTCGACTCTAGCCTAGTCTAACCTATGCTGCCTAACATAGCTCTTCTCTGTTATGCACTGCTCTACTCTACTCTACTCTACTCCATTTTGCTCTATTCTGCTCTTATCTACTTTGCTATACTCTACTCTACTCTGCTCTTATCCAGTCTACTCTACTTTAGCAAAGCCTAACCTAGCCTAACCTAACTAAACTTAGCTCTACTCTACTCTACTTTACTCTGTTCTACTCTAGCTAGCCTAATCTAATTTAGCATAGCCAAGCCTAGCCTAACCTAGCTCTACTCTACTCTATAATACCCTATTTTATTCTACTCTACTCTATGCTATTCTACTCTACTCTATTCCACTCTTTTCTAACCTAGCTTAACCACACCTAGCTGACCCTAACGTAGCTCTACTCTACTCAACTTTGCTTTGCTCTCCTCTACTAAGCTCTACTCTATTCTTCTCAACTTTGCCCTACTCTACTCTAGTCTACTCTACTCTACTCTACTATACTCTAGACTAGCATAGCCTAATCAAGCTCTACTCTAATATACTCTACTCTACTCTAGCCTACCCTAGCCATGCCAAACCTAGCCTAATTGAGCTCCACTCTACTCTACTCTACTACACTCTAACCTAGCCTAACCTAACCAAGCTCTACTTTACTCCATTCTACCCTAGCAATGCCTGGCCTAGCCTAACCTTACCTAGCCTAGCCTAGCATAGTCTAACCTTACTCTGCTTATCACTATTTTATACTGCTCTACTCTACTCTACTCTGCTCTACTCCACTCTACTCAACTCTGCTCTATTATACTCTAGCTTAGCCTAGCCTAACCTAGCATTACTCTACTCTAATCTACTCTATTAAACTCTACTCTACTCTACTCAAGCCTAGCCTCACTTAACCTCGTCTACTCTACTCTACTCTAACCAAGCCTAGCCTAGTCTAACCTAGCTCTACTATACTCTACTTTACTCTAGCCTAGCCAAGCCTAACCTAGCCGAGCCGAGGCTAACCTCGTACTTCTCTACTCTACTCTTCTGTGCTCTGCTCTACTCTGTTGTGTCTTTCTCTACTATGTTCTACTCTACTCTGCTCTGCTCTACTCTACCATACTCTGCTCTACTTTGCTCTACTCTAGTCTACTCACCTATACTCTACTCTACTCTACTCTAATCTTGTCTATCTTAACCTTGCTCTACTCTATCCTTCTCCACTCTAGCTAGCCTGCTTTAGCCTAGCCAAACCAAGCTCTGTGCTGCTCTGCTTTTCTCTGCTCTATTGTGCTTTGTTATGCTCTGCTGTGCTCTACTCAGCTCTATTCCATTTTGCTTTGCTCTGCTTTGCTCTTCTCTACCCAACTTTGCTCTGCTCTTCTCTACTCTTCCCTGCTCTACTATACTCTACTCTGCTATACTCTACTCTACTATACTTTAATCTACTCTTCTCTACTATAGCCTAGCCTAACTTAGCCTAGCCTTGCCTAGCCTAATCGAGCTCTACTATACTCTAGTCTACTATACTATACTATACTCTACTATACTCTATGATACTCTACTCTACTCTACTTTGCTCCACTCTATTCTACTTGACACCATTCTACTCTTCTCTACTATACTATATTCTACTCTAACCTAGTCTAGCCTTATATAGCCTTGCATAGCTTAGCTTAACCTAGTTCTACTATGCTCTACTCCACTTTGCTCTGCTTTGCTCTACTCTACTCTGCTATACTTTTCTTTATTTTTCTCTGCTCTGCTCCACTCTACTCTATGCTACTCTACTCTACTCTACCCTACTCTAGCATCGCCTAACCTAGCCTTGCCTAGCCTAGCCTAGCCTAACCTAGCTCTACTCTACTATACTCTACTATACTATGCTCTGCTCTTCTCTACTCTACTTTGCTTTACTCTATTCTACTCTACTCTATTCTACTCAACTCTACTCTACTGTATATTACTCTAACCTAGCCTAAGCAAAATTAGCATAGCTTTTCCTAACCTACTCTTCTCTACTCTACTCTACTTTGCTTTGCTTTGCTGTGCTTTGCTCTTTTCTACTCTTCTAAGCTTTGCTCTTCTCTTCTTTGCTCTACTCTGGTCTACTCTGCTCTACTCTACTCTACTTTACTCAACTCTACTCAAGCTTAACCTAGCCTTGCCTAACCTAACATTACTCTACTCCACTATACTCTACTCTACTCTGCTCAACTCTTACCTTCTCACTTCTACTCTATTCTAATCTACTTTGCTCTTCTCAGCTCTGCTCTACTCTACTATGCTCTTTTTCTTCTCTATTCTACTCTACTTTACACCTCTCTATTTGACCCTACTAACTCTAACCTAGTTTACCCTAGCCTAGCATAACTTAGGTTAACCAAGCTATACTCTACTCTACTATGCTCTGCTCTTACCTAGCCTGACATAGCCTTGTTTTGCTTTGCTCTGCTCTACTCTCCTTTGGTTTGCTCTACTCTACTCTACTTTACTCTGCTTTACTCTACTTTTCTCTACCCTACTCATTTCTGCTCTTCTCTTCTCTACTCTACTCTACTCTAGCCTAGCCTAACTTAACCTAGGCTTACTTTACTCTACTCTACTTTGCTCAACTCTACTCTGCTTTTCTTTACTCTCCTCTGGTCTACTCTACTTAACTCTACTCTACTCTACTTTACTCTACTCTACTTTATTCTACTCAACTCTAATCTTGCCTAACCTAGCCTAGCCTAACTTAGCTTTACTCCGCTCTACTCTAGCCTAACCTTGCTCTACTATGCTCTGCTCTGCTCTAATATGCCCTACTCTCTTCTACTCTACTCTATTCTACTCTACATTGCTCTCCTATCCACTACTATACTTTGCTCTACTTCACTCTACTCTACTCTACACTACTCTATTCTACTGTAACCTTACCTTGCCTAACCTATCTTAACTCAACTCAACTCTACACTACTATGCTCTACTACACTCTACTCTACTCTACTCTACTTTATTCAATTCTACTCTAGTCTACTTTAGCCTAGCTAGCCTAGCCTAACTTAGCCTAACATAACTCTACTCTACTATACTCTACTTTTCTTTTCTCTACTCAACTCTGCTATGCTCTACACTACTCTACTCTTTTTTACTTTACTTTACTCTATTCTACTCCACTTTAGCCTAGCTTAGCCAAATCTAGCCTACCCTAGCCTAGCTTAGGCTAGCCTAACTTAGCTTAACCTAGCTCTTCTTTACATTACAATGCCCTAACTTGTTTTTGCTGCTCTACTCCATTCTACTCTACTTTACTCTACTTTGCTCAGCACTACTCTATTCTACTCTTCTCAACTCTACTTAACCCTATTATACTCTAGCCTAGCCTAGTCGAGCCTAACCTACCTCTACTTTACCCTACTTTACCATGCGCTACTATACTCCAGAGTAGCTTAGCCTAGCTTAACCTAACCTAGCCTAACCTAGCCAAGGCTAGCTTAGCCTAACCTATTTCCACTCCACTCTACTCTAACCTAACCAAACCTAGCCTATTTAGCTCAACTCTTCCCTAGTATACCCTAGCTTAACCTAGTTCTACTATGCTATGCTCTTCTCTACTTTACTCTACTCTACCTTACTCTACTCTACTCCAACATTGCCTAGCCTAGCCTAGCCTATCCAGACTCTACTCCACTCCACTCCAACCTAACCTAGCCTAACCTAGCTCTACTCTACTCTACTCTGCTCTACTCTATCCTACTCTACTCTACTCTACTCTATTCTACTATACTTTACTCTCCTCTCCACTACTCTACTCTACTTTGCTTTACTCTACTCTACACTACTCTACTCTACTATAACCTAACCTAGCCTAGACTATCCTAACTCTACTCTTCTCTGCTCTATTCTACTCTACTATACTCTACTCCACAACCTTGCCTAGCCTAGCCTAACCTAACCTAGCTCTACTATACTCTAATCTAATCTAGCCTTGCTTAGCCTAACCTAACTCTATTTTACTCTGCTCTACTCTACTCTGCTCTATTCCACTCTACTCTACTCTGCTCCACTCTACTCTACTCTACTCTTCTCTACTCTATTGTACTCTGCTTGCTCTACTCTACTCTACTATGCTCTACTCTGTTCTATTCTGCTCTTCTCTACTCCAATCTACTCTACTTTAGCCTAGCCTAATCGAGTTTTACTTTACTCTAGTCTACTCTACTCTATTCTTTCTTAGCCTAGCCAAGCCTACCTTAGCCTAGCCTAGCTTAGTCTAACTTAGCTTTTCTCTACTCTACTACACTTTGCTCTACTTTATTCTACTTTAACCTTGCCTTGCCTAACCTAGCTCTACCCTACTTTATTCTACTCTAGGTTAGCCTCTCCTAGCTAACCTAACCTAGCTCTACTCCACTTGACTCTACTCTAATTTGCTATGTTCTACTATACTCTGCTCTGCTTTGCTCTATTCTAGCCTTGTCTACTCTGCTTTACTCTACTCTACTCTACACTAGTCTACAATATCCTACTCGAAATGATCCTATCCTAGCCTTGTTTAGCCTAACCTAATCTAACCTCACATAACCTAGTCAAGCCATACTCTACTCTACTTAATTATTTTCTACTATAACCTAGCTGAGCCTAACTTAACCTTATGCTACTCTACTTTACTCTACTCTACTTTACTCTAACCTAGTCTAGCCTCACCTAGCTTAGCCTAACCAAGCCTAACTTATCCTAACCTAACCTCACCCAGCCTTGCCTAGCTTTACTCTACTTTGCTCTACTATACTCTATTTCATTTTACTCTAGCTTTGCCAAGCTTAACTTAGCTCTATGTTACCCTACTCTGTTATAGCTTAACATAGCCTATACTAACCTTACCCAGCCTAACCTAGCCTTACTATACTCTACTCTACCCTACACTACTCTATTGCAGCCTAGCCTAGCCTAGCTTAGCCTAACCTCACCTAGTCTAGCCTAGCCTTTCTCTACTCTACTCTACTTTGCTATACTCTCTCTATTTTATTCTACTCTAGCCTAGCTAATCTTAACTTAGCTCTATGCTACTCTACTCTACTCTATTCTACTCTAACCTAACTTAGCCCAGCCTAGCCTTGCCTTACCTAGCCTAGCCTAGCCTAACCTTACTATACTCTACTCTGCCCTACTCTAGTCTACTCTACTCTAACATAGCTTAGCCTAACTTAGCTTAGCCTTACTCTACTCTACTCTACTTAACTCTATTTTATTTTACTCTAACTTAGCAAAGCCTAACATAGCTCTATCCAACTTTACTCTCTCTACTTTACTCTACTCAACCTTGCCCTACTCTAACCGAGCAAAGCCTAGCCTAGCTTAACCTATCCTATCCTAACCTAACATCACCTAACCTAGCCTAGGCTTACTCTACTATACTCTACTCTACTATATTTTATTTTACACTTGCCCAGCTTTGCCTAACCTAGCTTTATACTACTCCACTCTAACCTACTCTACTGTAGCTTGACCTAGCCTAACCTAATAAAGCCAAGCCCTAGCAATCCTTATTCTACTCTACTCCACTCTATTCTACTCTACTCTACTTTACCTTATCTACTTTGCTCTACACTAGCTTTGTCATGCCTAGCTTAGGCTAACCTAGATTAACTTATCCTAGTCTAAGCTAGCCTAGCCTAGCTTTGTCAAACCTATTCTAACAAAACCTCACCTAGCCTAGCCTAACCTTTACTTTACTCTACTCTACTCTACCTTGCTCTATTTTACTCTACTCCAACTAACCTAACTTAGCTTAAGTTACCTCCATGCTACTCTACTTAACTCTAGCCAAACCTAGCCTAGCCTAACCTAATGATACTATACTCTGCTTTACCAAACTCAACTCTACTCTACTCCGTCTAGCATAGCTTAGCTTAGCCTAACCTCACTTAGGCTCTACTCTATTATACTCTTCTCTATTTTATTTTATTCTTCTCTATCCTAACTAAGCTTAACTTAACTCTTTCCAAGCCTAGCCTAGCCTGGCCTTTCTATACTCTATATTACCCTACTCTGCTTTATTCTAATCGAGCCTAGCCTAGCCTAGCCAAACCTAGCATAGTCTATCCAAGCCTAGCCTAACCTCACCTAGGCCCTACTCAACCTTTCTCTATTATACTCTATTTTGTTCTGTTCTGCTCTGCTCTGTTCTACTCTACTTTAATCTACTTAGCTCTACTATGCTCTAATATGGCCTGCTCTGCCCAACTCTATTCTGCTCTACTTTGCTCTACTACGCTCTACTATTCTCTACTTTGCTGTACTCTATTCTACTCTATGTCACTCCACTCTACTCTACCCTACCCTACCTTAGTCTAACCCAGCCTTCCCCACGCTAGCCTACCCTAACATAACCTTGCTTAACCTTTCTTAGCCTTACTCTACTCTACTCTACTCTACTTTATTCTACTATAGCCTAGTTATGCCTAACTTAACTTTATGCTACTCCACTCTACTCTAGTCTAGTCTAGTCTAACTAAGCCTTTCTTAGCCTAGCATAGCCTTATCTAGCCTTATTATACTATACTCTATTCTACTCTACTCTATTATACTTTACTCTACTTTACTCCACTCTACTTTATTATACTCTTGCTTAGCTTAGCTTAGCATAGCCTAGCCAAGCATAACCTAGCTTAACATAGCCTAGCCTAGCATAGCCTAACCTATCCTAACCTAACCTCGCCTAGCTTAGCCAAGCCTTACTCAACTCTATTCTACTCTACTACTATACTCTACTGTATTTTATTCTACTCTAACCTAACTAAGCCTAACTTAGCTCTATGCTCCTCTACTCTACTCTACTTCACTATAGCTTAACCTAGCCTAGCCTAGTTAAACCAAGCCTAGCTTTGTCCAACTTTTATTATACTCTACTCTACATAATTCTACTCTACTCTACTCTAGCCCAGCCTAGGCAAACCTAACCTCTCCTAACATAGCCTAACCTTACTCTACTCTACTTTATTTTATTCAACTCTAGCCTAGCTAAGCTTATCTTAGCTCTAAGTTACTCAACTCTACTCTACCATAAGCTAACATAGCCATGCCTAACCTAACTTTGTCTAACCTAGCCAAACTTAGCCCAACCATACTATACTCTACTCTGCCCTACTCTACACTACTCTAATCTACTCTGGCCTAGCCGAGACAAGCCTTGCCTAACCTCTCCTAGTGTAGCCTAGCCTTACTATACCCTACTGTATTTTACTCTACTCTAACCTAGCCTAACCAATCCTAGCCTAGCCTATCTTAGCCTAGCCTAGCCTGGCCTAACCAATCCTAAAAAAACTTCACCTTACCGTGCATAACTTTACTCTGCCCTACTCTACACAACTCCGTTTTATTCTACTCTAGCATAACTAAGCTTAACTTAGCTCTATGATACTCTACTCTACTATACTCTAGCCCAACTAGCCTAACGTAGCATAACCTTCCCTAGCCTAGCTTCATCTTGTACTACTCTACTTCAACTTACTCTACTATACTCTAATCTTGCATAGCCTAGCCTAGCCTAGCCTATCCTCACCTAAGCTCTGCTTTGCTCTCATCTGCTTTGCATTTCTCTACTATACTCTGCTCTACTCTTCTCTTCTCTTCTTTTCTCTTTTCTTCTCTACCATGCTCTGCTCTACTCTACTTTGATCTTCATTACTTTGCAATTCTCTACTCTACTCTACCCTAGTCTAGCCTTGCCTACTCTACTCTACTCTACTCTAGCTTAGCCTACCCTAACATACCTTAGCATGGCCTAGTTTAGCCAAATCTAGCTCTACTCTACTCTACTCTACACTATTCTAGCATCGCATGGCCTAGCAAAGCTTAACCTAGCTCTACTTTATTGTACTCTACTATAGCTTAGCTTAGCCTAGGTTGGCCTAGCCTAACTTAGCTCTGCTCTGCTCTACTCTACTCTATTTTGCTCTGCTCTGTTCTACTACTTTCTGCTCTACTATAAAAAACTCTATTATACTCTAGCCTAGCCTAGCCAAGCCTAACCTAGCTCTACTATACTTTATCTATTCTACTTAGCTCTACTCTACTCTAGCCTAGCTTAGCCTAACTTTTCTTAGCCTAGCCTAGAATAACCTAACCTAACTCTACTATACTCTGGTCTGCGTTACTCTACTTTACTTTCCTCTCCTCTCCTCTCTTCTTCTTTACACTACTCTTCTCTACTCTACTCTTCTCTACTTTACCTTATTCTACTCTACTCTACTCCACTCTACTTTACTTTACTCTACTATAGCCTAGCATAGCCTAACCAAGCTTCATTATACTCTACTCTACTCTACTATACTCTACTTTAGCATATCCTTAGCTAGCCTAGCCTAGCCTACCCTAAGTTATCTCTACTCTACTATACTCTACTCAAATATGCTCTACTTTTCTCTACTCTACTCTACTCTATAATACACTAGCTTAGCTTAATCTAGCTCTACTCTACCCTACTCTACTCTACTTGAGCCTAGCCTAGCCTAGCCTAGCCTTTACTATTCTCACCTAGCCTAGCCTACCTCTACTCTACTCTACCCAACTCTACTCTAGTCTACTCTTCTTTAGCCTAACCTAGCTTAATCAAGCCTACCCTAGCCTAACCTAACTCTACTCTACTCTACACTGCTCTGCTCTGCTCTACTTTGCTATGCATTGCTCTACTCTACTCTTTTACTTTGCTCTGCTCTCGTCGCCTCTCCTCTCCTCTTCTTTACTCTACTCTTCTTTACTCTACTCTTCTTTACTTTACCCTATTCTTCTCTACTCTACTCTACTTTACTTTACTCTACTCTACTATAGCCTAACATAGCCTAACCAAGCTTTATTATACTCTACTATACTCTACTTTAGCAAATCCTTGGTAGGCCTAGCCTAGCCGACCCTAAGCTATCTCTACTCTACTGTACTCTACTCAAATATGCTCTACTTTAATCTACTCTACTCTATCCTTCTCTACTCTACTTTACTATGCTCTACTATGCTCTGCTCTACTCTTTTCTATACTCTAGCCTCGCCTAGCCTAGCCAAGCTTAACTTAGCTCTACTATACTATACTCTAGCCTAGCCTAACCTACCCTAACCTAGCTCAGCCTCGCCTTGCTTTGTCTTGCCTAACCTACCTCTACTCTACTGTGCTATACTCTGCTCTGCTCTACTCTACTCTAACCTAGCCTAGCCTAACCAAAGCAAGCCAAACTTAGCTCTACTATGTTTTACTCTTTTCCACTCTACCCTGCTCTACTTATCTCTACTCGGCTCTGCTATACTTTACTCTACTGTACTCTAGCCATGCTTTGCCTACCATAGCCTAGCCTAACCTTACTCTACTCTACTCTATTCTACTATAATCAAATCTACTCCAACCTAACCTATCCAACCCTAACGTAGTCTAACTTAGCCTAGCCTAGCTTAGCACAATCTAACAGCTCTACTTTATTCTACTCAACTCTACTCTGCTCGACTCTACTATACTCTACTCTCTCCTTTCCTTGCTTAGCTGAGCCTAGCTTAGTCTTACTATTCTTGATTCTTCTCTACTCTACTCTTCTCTAATCTGTTATATTCTACTCTCCTTTGCTCTACTGTTCTCTACAATGCTTTACTTTATTCTAGACTATTCTGCTCTGCTCTACTCTGCTCTACTCTAGTTTGCTCTGCTCTGCTCTACTCTACTCTGTATTGCTCTACTCTTCTTTACTATATACTACTTTAGTTTACTCTAGTCTAGCCTAGCTTATCCTAGCTTAGCCTAACTTAACCTAGTTTAACATAGCTCTACTCTACTATACTCAACTCTACTACTCCACTCTAGCCTTGCTTAGCCTAGCCAAACCTAGCCTAGCCTAAACTAACCTAACCTAACCTAGCTTTGCTCCACCCTGTTCTACCTTGCTCAGCTCTGCCCAGCTCTGGTCTACTCTGCTCTGCTCTACTTTGCTCTCTTCACCTCTCCTCTCCTCTCCTCTCCTCTCCTCTCTTCTACTCTACTCTACTCTACTTTACTCTACTCTGCTCTAACCTAGCCCAACCTACTCTACTCTACTCTACTCTTGCTTAGCCTAGCCTAACTTAGCTCATCTCTACACTGCAATGCTCTACTCTTCTCTACTCTACTCTACTCTGCTCTGCTCTACTCTGGTCTGCCCTGCTCTACTATACTTTGCTCTACTCTACTCTAGCCTAGCCTAGCCAAACCTAACCTAACTTTAATCTACATAGTTATACTCTCCTCTACTTAACTCTAATATAGCCTAACTTAGCCTAGCCTGGCCTATCCTAACCTAGCATGACTCTACTCAACTATACTCTACCTACTCTAATTTATCTAAGCCTAGCTTAACCAAACTAGCTATATTTTACTCTACTCTACTCTAGCCTAGCTTATCTTTGTCTTGCCTAACCTTGCTCTGCTCTTCTCTGCACTGATATACTCTTCTCTGCTCTACTCTTCTCATCTTAACTCTTCTCTGCTTTGCTTATCTCATCTCTACTCTACTACACTCTACTATACTCTTTTCTACCACACTCTACTCTGCTCTACTCTACTATGCTCTTCTTTGCTCTGCATTGCTCTACTCTATTTAACTCTACTTTAGCATAGCTTAGCGTAGCCTAACCTAGTTCCACTCTACTATACTCTACTCTACTTTACTCTATTCTAGTCTAGTATAGCCTAACCTAGGCTAGCCTAGCTTAGCCTCACCTAGCCTAGCCATGCCTAGCACTACTCTACTATACTCCACTATACTTGACTCTACTCTACTCTACTTTACTCTAAACTTACCTAGCCTAGCCTAGTCTTGCTTTGCCTAACCTAGCTCTACTATACTCTACTCTGCTCTGCTCTATTCTACTCTTGTCTAGTCTGCTCTACTCTACTCTACTCTAATATTCCTTGCTCTACTCTACTTTGTACTGCTCTGCTTTACTCAACTCTACTCTCCTCTAGTTTAGCCTTGCCAAGCCTGGCATAACTAAGCTCTAGTCTACTCTACTCCACTCCAACCAAGCCTAGCCTAGCCTACCTTTGCCTAGCCTAGCCAAGCCTAGCCTAGCCTAACTTAGCTCTATTATACTCTACTCTACTCTACCCTACTCTAGTCTACTATTATCTACTTTACTCTATTATTCTCTACTCTTCTCTATAATCCTCTACTCTACTTTACTCTATTATACCCTAGCCTAGCCTAATCAACCTCTACCCTACCCTACTCTACTCTACTCTACTCTAATTTACTCCACTTTATTCTATTCTAACTAAGCCTAGCCTAGCCTAGTTGAACCAAGCTTTACTCTATCCTACTCTATTATACTATAGCCTAGCTTTGCATAACATAGCAAAGCCTAGCCTAGCCTAGCCTAAACTAGCACAAATCCACTCTGCTTTCCTCTACACCGCTTTACTCTGCTTTGCTTTTCTCTACATTGCTCCACTCTACTTTACTCTTCTCTACTCTACTCTAGTTTGCTCTAGTCTGCTCTACTCTTTTCTACTCTGATATACACCACTCTACTCTATTCTAGCCTAGACTTGCCTAACTATGCTCTACTCTATACTTTACTCTACTCTACTCTAGCCTTGCCTATCCTAACCTAGCTCTACTATACTCTACTCTACTGTACTCCACTCTATTCTCTTATACTCTATTCTACTCCACTCTACTCTACTCCATTCTACTCTACTCTTCTCTACTCTAACCTATCCCAACGAAGTAGAGCCTAGCCTAACCTTGCTCTACTCTACTCTACTCTACTCTACTCTACTCTAGCCTAACTTAGCCTAGCAAGGCCTAGCCTAGCCTAACGTAACTATACTTTGCACTACTTGCTCGGCTCTACTCTAGTGTTCTCTACTCTACTCTACTCTTCTCTTCTTTACTCTACTCTGCTTTGCTATGCTCTACTTTGCTCTACCTTACTCTGTTATGCTCTGCTCCAACCTAGCCTAGCTAAACCTAGCTCTACTATACTCTTCTCTACTCTTCTCAACTCAACTCTACTCTACTCTACACTGCTCTTCTCTGCTTTTCTCTACTCTACTCTATTTTGCTCTACTCTATTCTACTATGCTCTGCTTTTCTTTACTCTATTCTACTCTATTATACTTTAATCTACTTTACTCTGTTATACTCTGCTCTACTCTACTCTAATATACTCTATTCTACTCTAGCCTTGTTTAGCATGGGCTAGCATAGCCTAACCTAACGTAGCTCTACTCTACTCTACCAAACTCTACTCTACCCAACTCTATTCTACTCTACTCTAGCTTAGCCTAACTCTACTCTACTTTACTCTATTCTACTCTTCTCTAATTTACTCTCCTCTAATCTACTTTAACTTAGCCTAGCATAGCATAGCCTAACTCCACTTCACTATACTTTGCTCTACTCTAGCCTAGCCTAGCATAGTCGAGCCTAGCTTAGCATAACCTCGTCTAACCTTGCTCTACTCTGCTCTACATTGCTGTATTCTACTCTAATTTTTTATCCTCTACTCTACTCTACTCTATTATGCCCTACTCTATCACACTCTAACCTCACCTAGCATAACCTAGCTTTACTTTACACAACTCTGCTCTACTCTAACATAGCCTAGCCTATCCTTACAAAGCCTAGCCTAGCCTAGTCTAGCCAAACCTAGCTCTACTTTATTATGCTCAACTCTATTTTGCTGTACACTACTCTACTCTACTCTTCTATAACCTAGCCTAGCATAGCTTAGCCTAACCTAGCTCTACTCTACTATGCTCTCCTCTACTTTGCTCTTCTAAACTCTTCTCTATTCTAATTTCTTATGCTCAGTACTACTCTACTTTGCTCTGCTACTCTACTCTTCTCTGCTCTACTTTGCCCTTCTTTGATCTGCTCAGCTCTCTTATACTCTACTCTGCTCTATTATACTCCACTCTAATATTCTTGACTCTGCTCTGCATTGCTATGCTGTACTCTACTCTTCTTTGCTCTACTTTACTCTACTCTGCTCTACTTTGCTCTACTCTACTCTACTCTACTCTAGCCAAGTTTAGCCTATCCTAGCCTGTCTTGCTTAACCTACCTCTACTATACTCTACTCTTATATACTCTACTCACCACTAATCTACTCTACTCTAACCTACTCTACTCTAGTCTAGCCTTGCCTAGTAAAGCCTACTCTAGCCTAGCTTAACCTATCTCTACTTTACTCTACTCTACTCTACTCTACTCTAATCTGCTATATTCTACTTTACTCTTCTCAAACTTAGCCTAGCCTAGCCCTACCTAACCTATCTCTACTTTACTCTACACTACTCTATTCTATCCTACTCTACTCTATCCTTGCCTTTCTTAAGCTTTACTTTGCCCTGCTCTACTCTGCTATACTCTACTCTACTCTACTTTGCTCTGCTCTAATCTGCTCAACTCTTCTCTGCTCTGCTCTACTCTACTCGACTCTACTCTACTCTATTCTTGTAGCCCAAATAAGCTATACTCTACTCTACTCTAATCTACCATACTATTTATACTCTACACTACTCTATTCTACAATGCTCTACTCAACTCTACACTATTCTACTCTAATCTATTTTATTCTACTCTACTTTACTCTACTCTACTCTACTTTAACCAAGCCTAACCTAACATAGCCTAGCCAAGCTTTTCCTAGCTTAACCTAACCTAGCTCTACTCTACTGTTCTCTACTATACTCTTTTCTATTCTTCTCTACTATACTCTTATCTGCACTACTATACTCTACTCTGCTCTATGCTATTCCAATATACTCTAGCCTAGGCTAGGCTAGCCTTGAATAGCCACTCTAACCTCGCCTAGCCTAGCCAAATGTAGCTTAACCTTGCTCTACTCTACTCTAACTTAACAAAGCATAGCCAAACTTAGCTCTACTCTACTCTCCTTTAATATGCCTATCTTTGCTCTACTCTACCCTACTCTTCTCTAGTCTAGTCTAGTCTTGTTTAGCCTAGCCTAGAATAGACTAACCTAGCTCTACTCTACTATACTATACTCTACTCTACTTTACTATACTCTAGCAATGCTTAGCCTAACCTAGCCTACCCTTGCCTAGCCAACCGTAGCCCAACCTAGCTCTACTCTACCTATCTCTACTCTACTCTAATCTCCTCTACTCTACTCTACTATACTCTACTCTACTTAACCTAACCTAGCCTAGCTTAACCTAGCCTTGCCTAACCTAGCTCTACTCCACTCTACCCAACCTTACTCTACTCTCCTCTACTCTATTCTAGCTTAGTCTCATTTAGGCTAGCCTAGCCAAACTTAGCTCTCCTTTGCTCTGCTTTGCTCTACTCTTTTCTACTCATTTCTCTTCCACTTTAATGTTCTCCAGCCTAGCCTAGCCTATCCTAGCTATTCTCTACTCTACACTACTTAACTCTGCTCTAGCCTAGCCTAACCTACCCTAGCCTAATTTTGCTCTACTCTACTCTACTTTAACCTAGCCTTGCCTAGCTTAACCTAACCTAGCTCTACTAACCTTTGCTTTACTCTACTCTACTCTAGCCTAGCCTAGCCTAGCTTAGCCTAGCATAACCTAGATCTACTCTACTCTTCTCTACTCTACATTATTATACTCAACTCAGCTTTGCTCCATTCTACTCTACTCTACTCCAAAGGTCTACTCTGCTCTACTCAACTCTACCTAACTATGCTCTGCTCTACTCTACTATATACTCTTCTCCTCTACTCTCTTCCAGCAAAGCAAAGCCAATCCTAGCCTAACTAAACCTAGCTCTACTCTACTCTACTCTACCCTACCCTAGCTTAGCCTTACCTAACATAGCCTGACTCTCCTCTACTCCACTCTACTTTACTAAACTATATTCTACTCAACTCTACAAACCTCTACTATACTATACTCTACTCTACTCTACTTAACTATTCTCAACTCTACTCCACTCTACTCTACACTACTCCACTCTACTCAACTATACTCCACACTACTCTACTCTACTCTACTTTACTCTACCCTATTCTACTCTACTATAACTTAACATAGGCTAGCTTAGCTTAGACTGATCTAGCTCTACTGTACTCTACACTACTCTACTTTACTCTACTCTACTCTATTCTGCTCTAATCTGCTCTGCTCCACTTTACTTTATTCTACTCAACTCTGATCAACTTTACTTTATTCTTCTCTACTTTACATTTTTCTACTCTACTCTACTCTATTCTACTCTACTTTACGTTACTCTTCTATTCTCTACTCTTTCCTGCTCTGCTCTACTCTGCTATGCTCTGCTCTTCTCTGCTCTACTCTACTCAAGCTTAGTTTAGCCTAGACTAGCTTAGCCAAACTCAGCTCTACTATATAATACTTTAGCTAGCCTAAACTAGCGTTACCTAACCTAGCTCTACTCTACTTTACTCAACTCTACTCTACTATACTCTAAGTTACTCTACAATACTCTACTCCATTTTACTTTACTCTAACATAGCCTTGCCTAGCCTAACTTAACCTAACTTTCCTCTACTCTACTCCACTCCACTCAACCCTAGTCTATTCTATTCTACTCCACTCTACTTTAACCTAGCCTAGCTTAGCCTAGGTAAACTTTGCTTTGCTCTGCTCTACCCTGCTCTGCTTTGCTCTACTCTACTCTGCTCTTCTCTACTTCACTCTAATCTATGCCAGCCTACTATACTCTTGTCTAGTCTAGCCCAACCTAGCTCTACTCTAATCTACTTTACCATACTCTACAATACTCTACTCTTTCCTAGCTTAGCCTATCCAAACCTAACCTAGTCTAACCTAGCTCTACTTTACTCTAATCTACTCTAATCTGTCCTGCTCTACTCTACTCTACTTTACTCAATTCTGCTCTACTCTACTCAACCCTTGTCCACTCTACTCCACTCTACTCTACTCAATAATACTCTAGCTAGCCTAACGTAACCTAATCTAAATCTACTTTGCTTTACTATACTCTACTCTAACCTAACCTTTTATAGCCTCGCCTAGCCTAACCTAACCTTGGCTAGCCTTGCCTAGCATAGCCTAACCTAACCTAGCTCTACTCCACTCTACTCTTGTCTCTTCTACACTAATCACCTCTACTCTACTCTACCCTACTCTACTCTAGCCTAGCCAAGCTTAACTTAGCTCTACTCTACTCTACTATAGACTAGCCTAGCTGAGCCTAACCTAGCTCTACTCTCCTCTATTATGCTCTGCTCTGCCATGCTCTGTTCTACTTTGCTCTACTCTGTTCTGCTCTACTCTACTCCACTCTACTCTATTTTACTCTACTCTAGAAAAACCTTGCCTACCTTACCTACCATAGCCTAACCTAGCTATACTCTACTCTACTCTCCTACTCTAGCCTAGTTTAAGCTAGCCTAGCCTAGTCTTGCCTAGACTTGCTTACCCAAGCATAGTATAGCTTAGCTTAACTTAGCCCAGCTCTACTTTACTTTACCCTACCCAACTCTACTCTACTTTACTCTACTCTACTCAATACTACTCTAGCCTAGCTTATCCTTGCCTAACCTCACCTAGCCATGCCTAACCTAGCTTTGCTTTACTCTACTCTTCTCTACTCTACTCTTCTCTATGCTACTCTACTCTGTGCCACTCTACTCTATTACACTCTACTAAACTCATCTCTACTCTGCTCTGCTCTACTCTACTAAACCCTACTCTTCTCTAGTCTACTTTACTCTACTCTACTCTACTCTAACCTAACCTAACCAAGCCTTATCTAACCTAGCCTAACCTAGCTCTACTCTACTACACTCTGCTCTATTACTCTACTCTAGCATAGCTTAGCTTAGCCTAGCCTAGCCTAACCTAACATAGCTCAACTCTGTTCTACTCTACTTTACTCTACTATATTCTACCTAGCCTAAACTAGCTTAAACTAACCTAACATTATTTTACTCTGCTTTTCTCTACTCTACACTACTCTTCTATACTCCACTCTTCTCTAATCTACTCTACCCTACTCTACTTTGCCCTACACTTCTCTACTCTACTCTATTCAACTCTCCTCTCCTCTCCTATACTCTCCTCTCCTTCCCTCCCATCTCCTCTCCTCTACTCTAATTTACTCTACTCCACTCTACTCTACTCTGCTCTACTCTAACCTAACCTAGTCTAACCAAGCTTAACTCTTCTCTACTCTACTATAAGCTAGCCTAGCCTAGCTTAGCCTAACCTCACTCTACTTTGCTCTAGTCTACTCTGTTCTGCCTTCTTTGCTTTACCCTTCTCTGCTCTTCTCTACTCTACTCGAGTCTACTCTATTCTACTAAACTCTAATTTACATCTACTCTACTCTATTTTACTCTACTCTAGCTAGGCTAGCCTAGCCTTACCTTAACTAGCCTAAACTAGCTATACTCTACTCTACTCTCCCACTCTAGCCTAGCCTAGCTTAGCCTAGCATAGCCTGGCCTAACTTAAGCTAGCTCAGCTCTACTCAATGCTACTCTACTCTATTCTACTCAATTATACTCTACTTTTCTCTACTCTATTCTACACGAGCCTAGATTATTGTAACGTTGCCTATCCTAGCCTTGCCTAACCTAGCTCTATTCTTTTGTGCTCTGCTCTGCTCTACTCTTCTCTGCTATGCTCTGCTCTACTCTGCTCTGCTCTACTCCACTTTACACTACTTTATTGTACTCTACTCCACTATATTCTTCTTTATTATACTCCACTTTACTCTACTATACTCTAGTATAGCTAGGCAAGCCTAACCTTGCCTACACTAACCTAGCCCTACTCTACTATACTCTACTCTATTACTTTGCTCTAGTCTAGCCAACCTTAGCCTAGCTTAGCTAGCTTAGCTTAACCTAGGTTAGCTCTGCTCTACTCCACCCTACTCTACTCTACTCTAGCCAAGCCTATCCTAACTTAACATAACACTACTCTGCTCTGAGCTACTCTACTCTTCTCTTCTTTACTCTTCTCTACCCTACTCTACTCTACTCTATCTGCTCTACTCTACTCTAATATACTCTCCTCTCCTCTCTTCTCCTCTTCTTTACTCTACTCTACTCTTCTCTACTCTACTCTACTCTACTCAGCTCTAGTCTACTCCACTCTACTTTACTCTGCTCTATTATAACCTAGCCTAGCCTAACCTAGCTCTACTATACTCTACTTTACTCTAGTGTAGCCTAGCCTTCCCTAACCTTGCCTAACCTCACTCTACACTGCTATATTCTACTTTACTCTACCATACTCTTCTCTACTCTACTCTACTTTACACTGCTCTGCTCTTCTCTGCTTTTCTCTACTCTGCTCTACTCTACTCTAGCTCAATTTTGCCTAGCCTAGCCTAACTTAGCTTAAACTAACTCTACTTTACTCTACACTAGCCTTGCCTAGCCTTACCTATCTTAGCCTAGCCTACCCTTTCCAAACCTGACTCAACTATAATTTAGTCCAAACCACTCTACTATAATCTACACTACTCTACTCTAGCCTTTCTTAACTTAACTATACTCTACTTTGCTCCACAATACTCACTACTCTGCTCTGCTCTTCTTTTCTCTTCCCTACTCAGCTCTTCTATCCTTTGCTCTGCACTATTCGGCTCTACTTTGCTTTATAATGCTCTACTCTATTGTGCTCTTCTCTACTCTACTGTACATTACTCTATTCTGCTCTGCTCTACTCTGCTCTACTCTACTCTACTCTACTCTACTCTAGCATAGCATAAGCTAGCCTAACCTATCCTAGCCTAACCTAGCTCTACTCCACTTTACTCTGCTCTACTTTACTAATCTAGCATAGCCTTTCTGAGCTTAGCCTAGCTTAGCCTAACTTAGCCTAACCTAACATAACCTAGCTAAGCTCTACTCTACTCTACCCTATTCTTACCTAGCCTAACCTAGCTTTGCTCCACTTGACTCTACTCTACTCTGCTCTGCTATACTCTACTTGACTCTACTTTTGTCTTCTCTACTCAGATCCACTCACCTCTGCTCTGCACAGCTCTACTCTACTCTTCTTTACTCTAGTCTACTCCAACCATGTTCATCCTAGCCTAGCCAAGCATAACCTAGCTATACGTTATTCTATTCTAATCTATTCTACTCTAGCTTAAGTTAGCCTAACCTTGCTCTACTCTGTTCTAATCTGCTCTACCCTACTCTTCTTTGCTCCACTATGTTATACTCTACTCTACTCTTCTCTTCTCTGCTTTGCAGTAGTTTACTCTATTCTACTATATTCTAGCTTATCCAAGACAAACCTAGCTCTACTCTACTCTACTTTATTCTACTCTACTCTACTCTACTCTAACCTAACCAAGCCTAGCTTAGCTTAGCCCAACCTAGCCCTACTATACTTTACACTAATCTACTCTACTCAACTCTATTCTACTCTACTCTACCCTACTCTACTCTACTCTACTCAACTCTACTCCACTCTAACATAGCCTAGCCTAACCTAGCTCTACTCTGCTATACTGTACTCTACCAAACTCTACTCAACTGTAGCCTAACATCTCCTAGCCTAACATAACTCTACTCTACTCCACTCTACTCTGCTCTATTATACTCTCCACTTCTCTAATCTACCTTGTTATGCTTTATTCAACTCTACTCTGCTCTATTCTACTCTGTTCTACTTTGCTCTTCTCTACTCTACTCTACTCTAATCTACTCTACTCTTCTCTAACCAAGAATATCCTAGCCTGGCTTAGCCAAGCCTTAGTTAGCCTAGCCTAACCTTGCTCTACTTTACTCTACTCTACTCTACTCTACTCTACTCTACATTACTCTACTCTACTCTACTCTTCCATGCTCAACTCTAATCTAGCCTAGCTTTGCTTAACGTAGCTCTACTTTACTCTACTCTACTCTACTCTACTCTTCTCTACTCTACTCTGTTTTGCTTTAGTCTGCCCTACTCTGCCCTACTGTGCTCTACTCTATTCTACTCTACTCTATTCTACTCTAAACATTTTCTACTCTGCTTTAGCCTAGCCTAGCCTAACCTAGCCTAACTTAGCCTAGCCTAGTCTAATCGAGATCTACTCGACTCTCCTCTACTCTACCCTAGCTCAGCCTAGCCTAGCCTACCTTAGCCTAGCTTAGTCTAAACTTGCTCTACTCTACTCTATTTTACTCTACTCTACTCTACTCTGATAAAGCTTAGCCTAGCCTAGCTTAACCTTGCTCTACCCTACTCCACTCTACTCTAGCCTAGCCTAGCCTAACTTAGCCTAGCCTATCCTAGCCAAACTTAGCTTTTCTTTGAAATGCTCTGCTCCACTCTACTTTACTTTTCTCTAATCTACTCTACTCTACACTGCTCTACTCTACTCTACTCTGGTCTATTACACTCTGCTCTACTTAGAGCTCCTCTACTCTCCTCTACTCTACTCTACTTTATTATATTTTTCTCTAACCCAGAAAAGTCGAGCCTTGCCTACCTAGCTCTATCCTAATCAACTCTACTCAACAATACTCTACTCTACTCTAGCCTAGCCTAGCCTAACCTATCCTTATCTAGCCTAGCCTAAACTTGCTCCACTATACTCTACTCTACTCTACTCTAACTTTACCAAGACTAGCCCAACCTAACCTCGCTTTACTCTACTCAACTTTAGCGTATCCTAACCTTGCTTAGCTTAGAATAACCTAGCTCTACTCTGCTCCATTCTACTCTTTTCTACTCTGCTCTACTTTGCTCTACTTATCTCTTCTTTGCTCTACTCTACTCTTCTTTACTCTACTTTAGCCTAGCTTAGCTTAGCTTAGCCTAGCTTAGCTTAGCTTAGCCTAGCCAAGCCTAACCTAACTATTCTTTGTGCTACTTGTTCAGCTCTACTCTATTTTTCTCTACTCTACTCTACTCTTCTCTTCTTTGCTCTGCTCTGCTCTGCTTTGCTATGCTATACATTATTCTACTACGCTCTACTCTGCTCAGACCTAGTCTAGCTTAGCAAAAGCCAAACCTAGCTCTACTATACTCTTCTCTGCTCTGCTCAACTCAACTCTACTCTACACTACTCTGATCTTCTCTATTTTGCTCTACTCTATTCTGCTCTACTCTTTTTTGCTCCACTCCATTCTACTCTGTTATACTTTATTCTTCTTTACTCTATTATACTCTGCTCTACTCTACTCCACTATACTCTAATGTACTCTACTATACTCTAGCCCAGTTTTGCCTAGCCTAACCTAACGTAGCTCTACTCTACCCTACCAAACTCTACTCTACCCTATTCTACTCCACTCTATACTAGCTTAGTCTAGCCTGCCTAGCCAAGCCCAACTTAACTCTACCATACTTTATTCTACTCTACTCTATTCTACTCTACTCCAATTTACTCTCCTCTAATCTACTTTAACTTAGCCTAGCCTAGCATAACTAACTCCACTCTACTATACTTTGCTCTACTCTTGCCTAGCCTAGCTTAGTTGAGCCTGGCCTAGCATAGCCTAGCCTAACCTTGCTCTGCTCTTCTCTACATTGATCTATTATACTCTAATTTGTATCCTCTACCCTGCTCTACTCTACTATGCCCTACTCTATCATACTCTAGCCTCACCCTGCATAACCTGGCCCTACTTTACACAACTTTGCTCCACTCTAACATAGCATAGCCTATCCTTGTAAAGCCTAGGCTAGCCTATCCTAGCCAAACCTTACTCTACTTTACTATACTCTACTCTATTTTGCTTTACTCTACTCTACTCTACTCTCCTATAATTAGCCTAGCATAGCTTAGCCTAACTTAGCTCTACTTTACTCTGCTCTCCTCAACTCTACTCTTCTCAACTCTATTCTGTTATGCTCAGCTCTACTATACTTTGCTCTGTTACTCTACTCTTCTCTTCTCTACCTTGCTCTTCTTTACTCTGCTCAGCTCTGCTATACTCTGCTCTACTCTACTATACTCTACTTTACTTTAGTATGTTCAGCTCTGCTATACTATGCTATGCTCTACTTTACTATTCTCTTCTATGCTTTGCTCTACTTTACTCTATTCTGCTCTACTATACTCTACTCTACTCTACTCTAGCCAAGTTTAGCCTATCCTAGCCTATCTTGCCTAACCTACCTCAACTATACTCTACTATAATCTACTTTACTCTCCCTTAATCTACTTTGCTTTAACCTACTCTACTCTAGTCTAACCTTGCATAGCCAAGCCTACTCTAGCCTAGCTTAACCTATCTCTACTCTACTCTACTCTAATCTACTATATTCTACCTATTCTTCTTAAACTAAGCCTGGCCTTGCCCATCCTAACTTAGCTCTACTTTACTCTACTCTACTCTATTCAATTCTACCCTAATCCAGCTTAACCTTTCCTAAGCTCTACTATGCTTTGCTCTACTTTACCATGCTCTACTCTGCTCTACTCTACTCTACTCTACCCTACTCTGCTCTAATCTACTCTACTCTTCTTTGCTCTGCTCTACTCTACTTTGCTCTGCTCTACTCTACTCCACTCTACTCTAGCCTAACTTAGCCTAACCTAACCTAGCACTACTCGACTCTACTTTGCTCTATTCTTTCCTAGCCTAACAAAGCTATAGTCTACTATAATCTAATCTACCATACTCTTTATACTCTACACTACTCTTTTCTACAATGCTCTACTCAACTCTACACTATTCTACTCTAATCTACTTTATTCTGCTCTACTTTACTCTACTCTACTCTAACCAAGCCTAGCCAAGCTTAGCCTAGCTTAACCTAACCTAGCTCTACTCCACTTGGCTCTACTATACTCTTTTCTATTCTTCTCTATTATACTCTGATCTGCACTACTGTACTATACTGTGCTCTACTCTATTCCATTATACTTTAGCCTAGGCTAGCCTAGCCTAGCATAGCCACTCTAACCTCACCTTGCCTTGCCAAGTGTAGCCTAACCTTACTCTACTCTACTTTAGCCTAACCTAACATAGCCAAACATAGCTCTAATATACTCTACTCTGCTCTACTTTACTCTACTTTGCTTTAATATGCCTATCTCTGCTCTACTCTGCTCTACTCTTCTCTGCTCTAGTCTAGTCTAATTTAGCCTAGCCTAGCCTAGCCTAGACTAATTAAGCTCTACTCTACTCTACCATACTCTTGCACTGCCTAGCCTAACCTAGCCTACCCTAGCTTAGCCAACCCTAGCCTAACCTAGCTCTACTCTACCTATCTCTACTCTATTCTACTATACTTTACTCTACCTTACCCTACTCTACTCTGCTCTACTCTATTCTAGCTTAGTTTAGTTTAGGCTCGCCTAGACAAACCTAGCTCTCCTCTTCTCTACTCAACGCTGCTCTACTCTTCTCTTCTCTTTTCTCTTCTACTTTACTGTACTCCAATTTGACCTAGTCTATCCTAGCTCTTCTCTACTCTACACTACTTAACTCTACCTACCCTAGTCTAATTTGTCTCTACTCTACTCTACTCCAATCAACTTTACTCTAGCATTGCCTAGCTTAACCTAACTTAGCTCTACTAACCATTGCTTTACTCTCTTCTAGCCTAGCCTAGCTTAGCTTAGCCTAGCATAACCTAGCTTTGCTTTACTCTGCTCTACTCTACATTGTTATGCTCAACTCTGCTTTGCCCATTCTTCTCTACTCTACTCAGCTCTGCTCAGGTCTACTCTGCTCTGCTCAACTCTACCCAATTATGCTCTGCTCTACTCTACTCTACACTATTCTAATCTTCTTTCCTTTAGCCAAGCAAAGCCCAACCTTGCCTAACTTAACTTATCTCTACTCTACTCTACTCTACTATATCCTAGCTTAGCCTTGCCTAACCAAGCTTGACTCTCTACTCCACTCTACTCTACTCTACTATACTTTATTGAACTCTATTCTACTCAACTCTACTCTATTATACCATCATCTACTCTACTCTACTCTACTCTTCTCTACTCTACTCTACTCTACTCGACTCTACTCCATTATACTCCAGACCACTCTACTCTACTCTACTTTACTCTACTCTACTCTACTCTAACTTAACATAGGCAAGCCTAGCTGAGCTTGATCTAGCTTTGCTCTACTCTACACTACTCTACTTTGCTCTACTCTACTCTATTCTACTCTAATCTGCTCTACTCCACTCTACTCTATTCTGCTCTACTCTGATCTATTTTACTCTATTCTACTCTACTTTACATTATTCTACTATACTTTACATTACTCTTCTCTTCTCTGCTCTACTCTACTCTAACCTAGCCTAGCCTAGCCTGGCCTAGCTTAAACATACTATACTCTACTCTACTCTACTCTAGCCCAACCTAGACTAGCCTAACCTGGCTCTACTCTACTCTACTCTACTTTACTCTACTCTGCTAATCTCTTTTCTATTTTTCTTAACTCTACTCTACTATGTTATGCTCTATTCTTCTCAACTCTACTCTACTCAAGCCTAGTTTAGCCTAGACTAGCTTAGCCTAACTTAGCTCTACCATACCATACTCTAGCCTACCCTAAACTTTCCTTACCTAACCAAATGCTACTTTACTTTACTCAACTCTACTCTACTCTAATTTACTCTATTATACTCTACTCTAACTTTGCCTTGCCTAGTCTAACTTACCCTAACTTTGCTCTAATCTACTCTACTCAACTCTACTCTACTCTATTCTACTCCATTCTACTTTAACCTAGCCTTGTTTAGCCTAGCTAAACTTTGCTCTGCTCTACTTTGCTCTAATCTGCTATGCTCTTCTCTATTCTTCTCTACACTATGTTATCCTATTATACTCTTTCCTAGTCTAGCCCAACCTAGCTCAACTCAAATCTAATTTACCATACTCTACAATACTCTACTCTATCTAGCTTGGCCTATCCTTGCCTAACCTAGTCTAACCTTGCTCTACTTTACTCTACTCTACTCTACTCTATCCTACTCTACTCTGCTCTACTCTACTCCACTCTGCTCTATTCTGCTCTACTCTACTCTACTCTTGTCTACTCTACTCCAGTCTACTCTACTCTATTATACTCTAGCCTAGCCTAACCTTTCCTAATCTAGTTCTACTCTGCTCTACTCGACTCTACTCTAACCTAAACTTGCATAGCCTCACCTTCTTAAACACAACCTTTCCTAGCCTAACCTAACTAAACCTAGATCTACTCTACTCTACTCTACTCTTGTCTGCTCTACACTACTCACCTCTACTCTACTCTAATCTACTCTACTCTATTTTACTCTACTCTAGCCTAACTTAGCTCTACTCTACTCTAGTCTAGCCTAGCCAAGTCGAGCCTAACCTTGTTTTACTCTACTCTACTATGCTCTGCTCTGCTATGTTCTTTTCTACCTTGCTCTGCTCTACTCTACTCTACTCTATTATATTTTACGCTACTCTAGCAAAGCCTTGCCTAGCCTAACCTACTCTACTTTACTATTCTATCATACTCTAGCATAGTTTAGGCTAGCTAAGCCTAGCCTAGTCTTGGTTAGCCTTGCTTACCCAAGCCTACAATAGCTTAGCCTAACTTAACCCAGCTCTACTCTACTCTACTCTAGTTTAATCTACTCTACTCTATACTACTCTAGCTTGGCCTATCCTATCCTAGCCTTGCCCAGCCATTCCTAACTTAGCTCTGCTGTACTTTACTCCTCTCTACTCTAATCTTCTCTACTCTACTCTTCTCTATGCTACTCTACTCTATCGTGCTTATCTCTACTCTACTCAACTCAACTTAACTCTCCTCTACTCTACTATACTCTACTATACTCTAGTCTACTTTACTCTACTCTACTCTACTCTTCTCTAACCTAACATAGCCAAGCCTAATCTAACCTAGCTTAACCTTGCTCTATTCTACTACACTCAACTTTATTACTCTACTCTAGAATAGCTTAGCCTAGCCAAGCCTAGCCTAACCTAACCTAAGCTAGCTCAACTCTATTCTACTCTACGTTACTCTACTCTATTCTACTCTACCTAGCTTAACCTAACCTAGTTTTACTATACTCTACTTTTCTCTACTCTACATTACTCTTCTATACTCCACTCTTCTCTTCTCTACTCTACCCTGCTCTACTTTGCTCTACACTTCTCTACTCTACTCTATTCGACTCTCCTCTCCTGTCCTCCCCTCCCCTCTCTCTCCTCTACTCTACTCTACTCTACTCTACTCTGCTCTACTCCAACTAGCCTAGCCTAACCTAGTTCTACTTTTCTTTACTCTACTCTAGGCTAGCCTAGCCTAACTTAGCCTAACATCGCTCTACTTTTCTTTACTCTACTCTGTTCTACTTGCTTTGCTCTACCCTTCTCTGCTCTTCTCTGCTCTACTCTAGTCTACTCTACTCTAGTCAACTCTATTCTACTCTACTCAACTCTACTTTACTCTGCTCTACTCTACTGTACTCTACACTACTCTAGTCTACTTTACTCTACTCTACTCTACTCTAACCTAGCCTAGCCAAGCCTAATCTAACCTAGCTTAACCTTGCTCTACTCTACTACACTCAACTCAACTACTCTACTCTAGAATAGCTTAGCCTAACCTAACCTAACCAAGCTCAACTCTATTCTACTCTACTTTACTTTACACTATTCTATTGTACCTAGCCTAGCCTAGCTTAACCTAACCTAGCTTTACCATACTATACTTTTCTCTACTCTACATTACTCTTCTATACTCCACTCTTCTCTTCCCTACTCTACCCTGCTCTACTTTGCTCTACACTTCTCTACTCTACTCTATTCGACTCTCCTCTCCTCTCCTTTACTCTCCTCTCCTTCCCTCCCCTCTCCTCTCCTCTACTCTACTCTACTCTACTCCACTCTACTCTACTCTACTCTACTCTACTCTAACCTAGCTAAGCCTAACCTAGTTCTACTCTTCTCTACTCTACTCTAGGCTAGCCTAGCCTAGCTTAGCCTAACATTGCTCTACTTCGCTTTACTCTACTCTGTTCTGCCTACTTTGCTCTACCTTTCTCTACTCTTCTCTGTTCTACTCTAGTCTACTCTACTCTACTCAACTCTATTCTACTCTACTCTACTTTATTTTACTCTATTCTAGCCTAAACTAGCCTAGCCTTACTTTACCTAGCCTAACCTAACTCTATTATACTCTACTCTCCTACTCTAGCCTAGCCTAGCTTAGGCTAGCATAGCCTAGCCTAAGCTAACCTAGCTCAGCTCTACTCAACTCTACTCTACTCTATTTTATCTATTATACTCTATTTGGCTCTACTCTATTCTACACAAGCCTAGACTATCTTGACCTAGCCTAGCCTTGTCTTGCCTAACTTAGTTCTGTTCTTTTGTGCTCTGTTCTGCTCTACTCTGCTCTATTATGCTCTGCTCTACTCTACTCTACTTTACACTACTCTATTGTACTCTACTCCACCATATACTTCTATATTATACTCTACTTTACTCTATTATATGCTAGCCTAGCTAGCCAAGCATAACCAAGCTCTACTCTACTATACTCTACTCTATTATTTTACTCTACTCTACTATACACTAGCCTAGCTAGCCAAGCCTAACCTTAGCCTAGCCTATCAAGCTTAACTTAACCTAGTTTAGCTCTGCTCTACTCTATCGACCTCTACTCTACTCTACTCTAGCCTAACCTATACTAACTTAACATAACACTTCTATGCTCTGATCTACTCTACTCTGCTCTGCTCTACTCTGCTATTCTCTTCTCTTCTCTACTCTACTCTACTCTACTCTATCTGCTTTACTCTACTCTAATTTACTCTCCTCTCCTCTCCTCTACTCTTCTCTCCTCTCCTCTCCTCCCTTTTACTCTACTCTACTCTTCTCTACTCTACTCTACTATACTCAACTCTAGTCTACTCCACTCTACTCTACTTTACTCTGCTCTATCCTAAACTAGCCTAGCCTAACCAAGCTCTACTTTACTCTACTCTACTCTACTCTAGCTTAGCCTAGTCTATCCTAACCTTGCCTAACCTCACTCTACACATCAATACTCTACTTTACCCTGCCTTAATCTTCTTTAATCTACTCTACTCTACACTACTCTGCTCTTCTATGCTTTAATCTACTCTGCTATACTCTACTCTACTCTGCTCTACTCTACTATAGAGCTTAGCCTAACCTAGCTCTACTTTACTCTACTCTAGCTTAGCTCAGCCTTACTTATCTTAGCCTAGCCTACCCTTTCCTAACCTAGCTCAACTATACATTAGTCCAAACTGCTCTACTCTAATCTACTCTACTCTACTTAGCCTTTCCTAACATAACTCTACTCTCCTCCACTCTATTCTACTCTACTATGCTCTACTCTTCGTTTCTCTTCTCTACTTTGCTCTCCTATCCTCTACTCTGCACTGTTCTACTCTACTTTGCTCTATAGTGCTCTACTTTACTGTGCTCTCTCTACTCAACTCTACTCTACTCTACTCTACTCTACTCTGCTCTACTCTACCCTACTCTACTCTAGCTTAACATAAGCTAGGCTAACCTACCTTAGCCTAAACTAGCTCTACTATACTTTACTCTACTCTACTATACTAATCTAGCATAGCCTTGCTTAGCTTAGCCTAGCCTAGCCTAACTTAGCCTAACCTAACATCACCTAGCTATGCTCTACTCTACTCTACTCTATTCTAGCCTAGCCTAACCTAACTTTGCTTTGCTTGACTCTACTCTACTCTACTCTACTTGACTCTACTTTGGCCTTCCCTACTGAGCTCCACTCTGCTCTGCTCTGCACAACTCTACTTTACTCTTCTCTACTTTAGTCTGCTCTAGCCAAGTTCAGCCTAGACTAGCCGAGCATAACCTAGCTATACGTTATTCTACTTTACTCGATTCTACTCTAGCTTAGATTAGCCTAACCTTGCTCTACTATGTTCTTATCTGCTCTACCATATTCTTCTTTGCTCTACTATGCTGTATTCTACTATGCTCTGCTCTTCTTTGCTTTACACTACTCTATTCTACTCTATTCTACTGTACTCTAGCCTATCCTAGCCCAACCTAACCCTACTCTACTCTACTTTATACTACTCTACTCTACTCTACTCTAGCCTAACATTCATAGCATAGCTTAGCCCAACCTAGCCCTACTATACTTTACACTGCTCTGCTCTACTCAACTCTATTCTACTCTACTCTACTCTACTCAACTCTACTCCACTCAACTCTACTCCACTCTAACCTAGCCTAGCCAAACCTAGCTCTACTCTACTATATTGTACTCTTTTCAACTCCACTAAACTCTAGCCTAGCATCTCCTACCTAACCCAACTCTACTCTACTCTACTCTGCTCTGGTCCACTCTACACTTTTCCACTCTCCCTTGCTATGTTTTGTTCTACTCTTCTCTACTCTACTCTACTCTTCTCTACTCTACTCTTCTCTACTCTATTCTACTCTACTCTACTATACTCTTCTCTAGCAAACCTATCCTAGCCTGGCCTAGCTAAGCCTTGCCTAGCCTAGCCTAACCTTGCTCTACTCTACTCCACTATACTCTACTATACTATAATGCACTCTACTCTACTCTACTCTGCACTACTCTACTCTAGTATACTATACTCTACTTTAATCTAGCATAGCTTAGCTTTGCCAAACCTAGCTCTACTTTTTTAAGCTCTGCTATACTCTACTCGGTTCTTCTCTACTCTTCTTTGCTTTACTCTATTCTACTCTACCCTCTCTACTCTACCTTATTCTAGTCTGCTCTACTCTACTCTGAACTTTTCTACTCTGCTCTAGCCTAGCCTAGCCTAACCTAGCCTAACCTAGCCTAGCTTAACCTAGCCTAACCAAACCTAGCCTAACCTAATCTAGCTCTACTCTACTCTCCTCTAATCTGCTCTAGCCCAGCCTAGCCAAGCCTACCCTTGCCTAGCTTAGTCTAAGCTAGCTTTACTCTCTTTTATTTTACTCTACTCTACTCTACTCTAAAAAAGCTCAGCCTAGCCTGGGCTAACCTTGCTCTACCCTACTCTACTCTACTCTAGCCTAGCCTAGCCTAACTTTGCCTAGCCTATCCTTACCAAACCTAGCTTTTCTCTTAAATGCTCTACTCCACTCTACTTTTCTCTAATCTGCTATACTCTACATTGCTCTACTCTAGTCTACTCTAGTCTGTTGTGCTCTGCTCTACTTAGATCTCCTCTACTCTCCTCAACTCTACTCTACTATATTTTACTCTAACCTAGAAAAGTTTAGCCTTGCCTACCTAGCTCAACTCTAATCTACTCTACTCTAGCCTACTCTAGCCAAGCCTAACCTAGCCTTAACGAGCCTTAACGAGCCTAGCCTAAACTTGATCCACTGTACTCTACCCTCATCAACTTCGACCTAACCTAGCCTAGCCCAACCAAACCTCGCTCACACTGCTCTACTCTACTCGAGCCTAGCCTAACTTACTTTAGCCTAGCCTAGCCTATCCTAGCTCTACTATACCTTACACTACTTTATATTATTCTACTCTACACTAACCTAGCCTAGCCTAGCCTGACCTAGTTCTATACTTCTCTACTCTACTCTACTCTATATTACTCTAGCCTAACCTAGCCTCGCCTAGCTTAGCCTATCTGAGCTCCACACTACTCTACTCTACTCTGCTATACTCTATTATACTTTTCTCCACTTTGCTATGCTATGCTCTGCTGTGCTCTGCTCTCCTCTCTTCTACACTACTCTACTCTGCTCTAGTCTACTCTGCTTTGCTATGCTCTACTCTGCTATACTCTCTTCTACTCCCTTCTATTAAACTCTACACTACTCGACTCTACTGTACTGTACTGTACTCTACTCTAGCCTAGCCTTTCTGAGCCTAGCTTATCTTATCGCAGCCTAGCCTAACCTAACCTAGATCTACTCCACTTTACTTTACTCTACTCTAAGCTACTTTACTCTACTCTACTGTACTCTACTCTAACCTAGACTAGCCTAGCCCAACCTAGCTCCACACTACTCTACTATATTCTACTTAACTCTACTCTACTCTACACTACTCAAACCTAGCATAACTTTTCCAAGCCTAGCCAAATCAAGCTTTACTCTACTCTACTCTACTCTAATCTAGCATAGCCTAGCCTATCCTAGCCTAGCCTAGCATAGCCTAACCTGGCCTAGCCTAGCTTAGCCTAGCCTAGCTAAACCTAGCTCTACTCTACTCTACTCTGCTCTACTCTATTCTACACAACTTTACTCTACTCTACTATACTCTATCCTAACCTAGCATAGCCAAGCTTAGCCTAACATAGATTTGCTTTACTCTACTCTGCTATACTCTTCTCTATTATTCTTTGCTCTACACTACTTTACTCTGCTCCACTTTGTTTTGCTCTCCTCTACTCTACTATATTCTATTTTACTCTACTCTATTCTAGCCTAGCCTAACCTAGCTCTACTCATCTTTACTCATCTCTACTCTAGTCTAATCTACTTTACTCTAACTTTGCCTATCCTAACCTGTCTAACCTAGCTCTACTATACTCTAGTCTAGTCTAGCCTAGCCTAGCATACCCTTGCATAGCCTAACCTAACTAAATTCTACTCTGATCTACTCTACTCTACTCTTCTCTATTTTTCTCTACACTGCTCTCCTCTACTCTACTCTACTTTACCCTACTCTGCTTTGCTCTACTATAATTTGTCTTAGGCTAGCCTACCCTCGCTCTACTCTACTCTACTCAACTCTAGCCTTGCCTAGTCGTGCTGACCCAACCCTAGCCTAGTCTTACCTAACATAGCTGTACTCTGCTGAAATATGCTCCACTATAGTCGACTCTACTCTACTATACTCTACTCTACTATACAATACCCTACTCCACCCCTCTTTATTGTTCTCCACTCTTCTTTACTTTGCTCAAGTCCACTCAATTTTACTCTACTGTATTCTAGCCTAGCCTAGCCTAGCATTGCCTAAACTAGCCTAGCCTAGCAAAACTAAGCTCTACTCTTCTCTGCTCTACTTTGCTCTATTATGATCTACTCTACTCTACTCTGCTCTATTATACTCTACTCTAATTTTATCCACTTCACTCTACTCTAGTCTCCTATGCTCTACTCTACTCTACTTTAGACTATCCAAGCCTAACCTAACGTAGCTCTACTTTACTCTACTCAACTCTAATTTAGCCTAGCCTCGCCCCACCTAGCCTAGATTAACCCTCTCTACACTACTCTACTCTACTATACTATATTATACACTACTATACTCAACTCTACTCGACTCTAAAATAGCCTAACTATACCTAGCCAAGCCTAGCTTAGCCTAACCTAACTCTACTCTGCTCTGCTCTGCTCTACTCTACTCTGCTCTGCTCTGCTTTGTTCTACTCTACTCTGTTACGCTCTGCTCTATTTTACTCTTCTCTTCTCTACTCTGCTTTGCTCTTCTGTATTCTGCTCAACCCTACTTTGCTCTTTCCTTGCATAGCCAAACTGAGCTCTACACTACTCTACTCTGCACTACCCAACTACACTCTAGCCTAGTTTAGCCTAGCCTATTCTAGCCTATCCTAGCCAAACCTAGCTCGATTATACCCTACTCTACTCTTGTCTAGTCTGCCCTACTCTACTCTACTCTACTCCACTCTTTTGTTCTATATTCTACTCTACTTTTCTTTACTATGCTTTGCTTTACTCTAATCAGCTCTCTTCTTTTCTCCTTTGTTCTCCTCTCATCTCTTCTACTCTACTCTACTCTATCCTACTCCACTCTACTCTACTCTACTCTACTCTATTCTAACCTAGCCTAGCTTAACCTAGCTCTACTCTACTCTACTCCATTCTATCCTTACCTAGCATAGTATAACTTAACCTTGCTCTGCTCTGCTCTACTCTACTCTGCTCAGGCCTTGTTTAGCCTAACCTAGCTTAAATAAGCTCTAATCTACTCTACTCTACTCTAATCTACTCTACTATACTCTAGCTTAGCCTAACCTAGCTCTACTCTACTCTATTCTACTCTGCTCTATTGTACTTTACTCTATTCTAGCAAAGCCTAACCTAATAGAGCTCTACTCTTCTTTGCTCTACTTTACTCTACTCTGCTCTACTTTTCTCTTCTCAACTCTACTCTCCTTTGATCTGCTCTACTCTACACAACTATACTCTGCTCTGTACTATACTCTGCTCTGCATTACTTTACTCTACATTGGTTTTCTCTACTCTACTTTATTTTACTCTACTCTAGCCTATCTTAGCCTTGCCTTACCTTGTCTAGCCTAACTTAGCTCTACTCTACTCCACTCTCCTACTCTAGCCTAGTCTAACCAAGCCTAGCTCAGCTCTACTCTACTCTACTCTATTCTACTCCACTCTACTCTACTCTATATTATTCTACACTTGTCTAGTTCTTAAACTAGCCTAGCCTAACCTAGCTTTGCTCTTCTGTACTCTACTTTGCTCAACTCTACTTTGCTATGCACTACTCTACTTTCCTCTACTATACTCTAGCCTAGCATTACCAAGCCTAACCTAGCTTAGCTTAACCTAGCTCTACTCTACTATACTCTACTCTATTACTTTACTCTTGCCTAGCCATGCTTAGCCTAACCTAGCTTAGCTTTGCTTAACATAACTTAGTTCAGCTCTGCTCCACTCAATGCTAATTTACTCTACTTTACTCTAGCCTAGCCTAGCCTAACCTAACATTCCTCTACTCTTCTCTACTCTGCACTACTCTACTCTACTCTACTCTGCTCTACTCTTCGCTACACTACTTTTCTCTACTATACTCTAATCTACTCTCCTCTCTTTTGCTCTACCCTCCTCTCTTCCCTTCTCCTCTTCTCTCTGTTACTCTACTCTACTCTACTCTTCTCTACTCTATTATACTCTACTATGCTATATTCTACTCTACTCTACTCTAACATCACCTAGGCGAACCTTACTCTACTCTACTCTACTCTAGCTTAGCTTAACAAATCCAAGCCTAGCCTAACCTCACTCTACTCTACTTTACTCTCCTCTACTCTGCTTTGCTCTAATCTACTCTACTCTACTCTACTCTAGCCTAGTTTAGGCTCATCTAGCCTAGCCTAGCCTAAAAAAGCTCTACTCTACTCTACTCTAGTAGACACTAGCCTAGCTTAGCCTAGCCTTCCCTGGCCTAGCTTACCCTTGGCAAACTTAGCTCTATAATACATTACTCTACACTACTCTGCTCTACTCTACTCTAACCTAGCTTAACTTAGCTCTACCCTACTCTACACTTCTCTACTCTACTCTACTCTGCTTTGCTATACTTTTCTCTTCTCTACTCTACTCTATTGTGCTCTACTCTACTATGCTCTACTCTGCTATACTCTACTCTGCTCTACTCTACTCTACTCTACTCTATTCTACTCTACTCTACTCTACTCTTACCTAGCATAGCCTTGTCTAACCTCACCTAGCCTAACCTAAACTAGCTCTACTCTACTTTACTCTACTCTATTACTTTAGCTTAGCCTAGTAAGCTTAGCCTTATTTAACCTAACCTAACCTAACTCAACTCCACTCTACTCTACTCTACTCTACTATACTCTACTCTAGCTTAGCCAAGCCGAACCTAAACTAGCTCTACTATGCTCGAGCCTATGCTACTCTATTCTACTCTACTCTGCTCAGCACTGCTCCTTCCTACTTTGGCCTTCTCTTAGCTCCACTCTACTCTGCTCTGTATTACTCTACTCAACTCTACACTTCTCTACTCTATTCTACTCTAGACTAGTTTAGCCTAGCTAAGTCGAGCATAACTTAGCTATACACTATTCTAATCTACTTTACTCTTTCTCTTCTCTAACTTAGGCTAGCCTAGCCTATCCTAACTTATACTAGCCTAGCTTAACCTTGCTTTACTCTACTCTGCTCTACCCTTCTCTTCCCTGCTCTACTATGCTATGCTTTACTATACAATGCTCTTCTTTGCTTTGCTCTACTCTAGCTCTACTCTAATCTACTCTGTTCTACTCTACTCTACTCTAGCCTGGCCTAGCCTATCTTATCCTAACTAGCCTAGCCTAACCTAGACCTACTCTAATTTACATTACTCTACTCTACTCTACTCCACTCCACTCTAGTCTACTCCACTCTAACTTAACCTAGCCTAGCCTAGCCTAACCTAGCTCTACTCTACTCTACTCTGGTCAAATCTAACCAAGCATAGCCTAACCAAACCTAACTCTACTTTGCTCTACTCTTCTCTATAATACTCTGCACTTCTCCACTCCACCTTGTTTTACTCTGCTCTACTATGCTCTACTCTACTCTACTCTGCTCTACTCTACTATACTCTACTCTACTCTAGCTTAGCCAAACATAGTCTTGCCCAGGCCAGCCTAACCTTGCTTTACTCTACTCTATTATACTCTACTATAAACCAACATACTCTACTCTACTCTACTTTACTCTACTTTACTTTACTCTACTCTAATCTGCTATATTCTGCTCTATTCTATTCTACTATACTCTACTCTAAACTATTCTACTCTACTCTAGCCTAGCATAGCATAGCCTAGCCTAGTATAGTCGAGCTCTACTCTACTCTACTCTACTCTAGCCTAGCCTAGCCTAGCCTAGCTTAGCTTAACTTAACTCTACTCTACTCTACTCTAACCTAGCTTAGCCTAGCCTAGCCTAACCTTGCTCTACCTTACTCTACCCTACTCTAGCCCAGCCTATCCCAGCTTAGCCTAACCTATCCTAGCTTTTCTCTACTTTGCTCTACTCTTCTCTACTTTACTCTTCTTTCTCTAATCTGCTTTATTCTGCACTAATCTACTCTACTCTACTCTCCTCTACTCTTCTCTAGTCTGCTCTACTCTATTTTAGTCTAACCTAGCCTCGCCAAACCTAGCTTTACTCTACTCTACTCTACTCTACTCTACTATACATAACTCTACTCAACTCTAATCTACTCTAACCTAGCTTAGCCTAACCTTGCCTAGCCTAACCTAGCATTGCCTAACCTAGCTTAATCTAACTCCACTCCACTCTACTCTACTCCAACCTAACCTAGCTCTACTAAGCACTTTTGTAGCCTAGCCTAGCCTAGCATTACTTAGCCTAACCTAGCTCTACTCTACTCTACTCTACCCTTTCGTACTCTACTCTGCTCATCTCTTCTCTTCTCTACTCTACTCTACTCTTCTTTGCTCTAAACTCTACTCTATTCTACTCTGCTATACTCTACTCAACTCTACTCGTCTCAAGTCTGCTCTGCTCTATTCTACTCTACTATGCTCTCTTATACTCTAGCCTAGCCTAGCCTAACTTAGCTTTACTCTACTCTACTCTAGCCTAGCCTAACTTAGACTAGCCTAGCCTAGCCTAATCGAGCCTTACTCTACTCTACTCTACTATACTCCACAATACTCTACTCTACTCCAACATAGCCAAACCTACCCTAAACTAACTCTAACTTAGTCTACTCTACTTTACTCTACTCTACTCTACTCTAACCTAACCTTGCTTAGCCTAGCCTAACTTAGCCTCTCTCTACTCTACTCTACTCTGCTCTACTCTACTCTGCTCTACTATGCTTTTCTCTACTCTGTTATCTTCTACTCTTCCCTACTTTGCTATGCTCAACTTTTCCTGTTCTCCTCTCTCCTCTACTATACTATGCTCTGTGCTAGTCTGTTCTACTCTACTCTGCTCTATTCTACTCTACTCTACTCTACTCTCCTCAACTCTCCTCTACTCAACTCTACTCTACTCCACTATATGCCAATCTACTCTACAATAGCCTAGCCTAGCTGAACCTAGCCTATCCTATCCAAGCATAACCTAGCTCTACTCTACATTACCTTACTTTACTCTACTCTACTCTACCATAACCTAGACAAACCTAACCCGACCTTGCTCTACTCTACTCTACTATTCTCTATTCTACTCTAGCCCAACCTAACATAGCCTAGCCTAACATAACTCTAATATACTCTACTGTACTTTACCTGCTCTGTTTTTCTCCACTCTGCTCTGCTTTGCTTTGCTCTTCTCTGCTCTATTCTACTCTACTCTAGCCTAGCCTAGCCTATCCTTGCTCAACTCTACTCTACACTACTCTACACTACTTTACTCTACTCTACTCTACTCTACTCTACTCTAACCTTGCTTAACCTACCCTATGCTACCCTAGAGTAGCCTAACTTAGGCCAACCTAACATAGCTCTAATCTACTCTACTCTACTCTACCTTACCCTACTCTACTTTACATTACACTTCTCTACTCTAACCTAGCCTAGCCTAACCTATACTAACTAGCTCTGGTCTACTCTACTCTACTCTACTCTTTCTACTATAATCTAGCCTAGCCTAGCCTCGCTTACCATAAACTAGCTTTAATCTAATCAGTCTTGTTCTGCTGTACTCTACTTTTCATTACTCTGCTCTACTCTCCTCTACTCTGCTATGCTCTCCTCTGCTTTACACAACTCTATTATGCTCTACTCTACTATACTCTACTCTTCTCTTCTCTATTATACTCTACTCCCCTCTTCTCTCTTTTCCTCTCTTCCCCTCTACTCTACTCTACACCACTCTACTCTACTCTACTCCACTCTAATCACTCTACTCTAATTTACTCTACTCTTCTCTACTCTATTCAACTTTTCTCTACTCTACTCTACTCAAACCTAACATAGCCTTGTCTAGCCTAACTTAATCTAGGTCTACTCTACTCTTCTTTACTCCACTCTACTCTAGCCTAGCCTAACCTAACTTAGGTCTACTCTATTCTACTCTACTCTACACCACTCTACTCTATCTTAGCCTAACCAAGCCTTACCTAACCAAGCATAACCTAGCTTTGCTCTATTCTACGCTACTCTATTCTACTCTTATCTTCTTTCCTCTACACTACTCTGCTCTACTCTATTTTACTCTACTCTATCTACTCTTCGACTCAATTATGCTCTACTACACTTTGCTATCCTTTACTCCCCTTTACTATACTCTATTCTATTTTACTCTACACTACTCTACTCTAACCTAGCCTAGCCTAGCTTAACCTAGCTCTACTCTTCTTTACTCCACACTACTCAACTCTACTCATATCCAGAGTTGATTTGCCTAACGTAGCTCTACTCTACTCTATTATACTCTACTACACTCGACTCTACTCAGCTCTACTCTACTCTACTATACAATACTCTACTCCACTCCACTCTACTATGCTCTACTCTACTCTACTCTACTCTACTCTGCTCTACTCTACTCTAACCTAGCCTAACCTAACCTAATTCTAGTCTACTCTACTCTACTCCACTCTACTCTACTCTAGCCTATCCTAGCTTAACATAGCCAAGCCTAACAAAACTTAGCTCTACTCTTCTCTACTCTGCTCTGTTCTACTCTGCTCTGCACTACTCTACTTTACTCCACTTTATACTACTTAGCTATCCTATGCTCTACTCTACTTTGCTCTGTTATGCTCTAGTCTACTCTACTTTACTCTACTCTACTTTAGCCTATCCTAACCTAACCTAACCTCACTCTACTTTACTCTACTCTTCTCTACTTCACTCTCATTCAGCCTAGCCTATTCAAGCCTAGCCAAGCCTAGCCTAGCTCCACCTATCTTAGATTATCTTAGCTCTACTTTGCTCTACTATAAGTTACTATACTATGCTCTACTCTACTCTACTATACTCTACTCTACTCTACTCCACTCTGCTCTACTCTAACTAGCCTAACCCAAAAAACCAAGCCTAGCTTAGTCTAACCTAGCTCTACTCTACTCTGGTCTTCTCTACTCTGCTTTGCTCTACTATTTTCTACTCTACTATGCTATGATCTGCTCTACTTTGCTCATCTCTGCTCTAATCAAATTTGCTCTTTTTTACTCTACTCAACTCTACTATTCATTGTGCTTTCCAAGCCTAGCCTAGCCTAACTAAGCTCAACTATACTCTACTCTACTCTACTCTACTTAACTCTAGCCTAGCCTAACCTACCCTAACCTAGCCTAACCTAGCTTAACTTAGCTCTACTCCTCTCTACTCTACTCTACTATACTCTACTATACTCTACTACTCTAACATAACCTAGCCTAGCTTAGCCTATCTTAGCTCTACTCTACTCTTGTTTACTCTAGCCTAGCCTAGCTTAACCTAGCTCTACTCTACTCTATTATGCTCAAATTTTCTTTTTACTACTCCACTTTACTCTACTCCAGTTCAGTCTACTTTGTTGTACTCTTTTTTACTCTACTCTACTTCACTTTGTTCTGCTCTGCTCTACTCTTTTCTACCCTACTCTACTCTACTTTATTGTATTCTAGCATAGTTTAGCATAGCCTAACCTAGCTCTACTCTACTCTTCTTTTCTCTACTCTGCTCTACTCTACTCTACTCTACTGTACTCTATTCTACTCTACACTACTCTACTCTACTATACTCTTTTCTACTCTAACCTAGCATTGCTTAGCCTAGCCTAACTAAGCTTTGCTCTACTTTACTCAACTCTAACTTATCCTAGCCAAACCTAGCCCATGCTAGCCTATCATAGCCTAACCTAGCTCTACTCTATTATACTCTACTATATTTTTCTCTACTCTACTCTACTCTACTCTGCTCTACACTGTTCAACTCCACTCTACTTTACTCTATTGTACTCTCACCTAGCTTAGCCTAGCCTAGGCTAACCTAGCTCTACTTTACTCAACTCTAGCCTGTCTTAGCCTAGCCTAAACTAGCATAACCTAGCTCTACTTTACTCTTCTCTACTATACTTTGCTATACTCTTCTCTATCTTGTTATGCTCTATTCTACTCTGCTCTACTCTTTTCTCCTCTACTTTGCTCTATTTTACTCTATTCTACTCTACACTACTCTATTCTACTCTAACCTAGCCTGGCCTAACTAAGCTTTACTCTGCTCTGTTCTACTGTACTCCACTCAAGTCTACTCTACTCTACTATACTCTATTCTACTCTACTTGAGTCAACTCTTGCCTAGCCTAGCCTAGCCTACCCTAGCAAAGCCTAACCTATCCTAGCTCTACCTATCTCTACTTTACTTTTCTTTACTCTTCTCTACTCAACTCTACTCTGCTCAACTCTACTTTGCTCTGATCTGCTCTACTCTTCTTTACTCTACTCCATTCAAGCCTAGCCTAGTCTAATCTAGCCTACCCTAGCAAAGATTAGCCTTGCCTAGCTTAGCCTAACCTAGCTCTGCTCTACTCTATTACCCTCTACTCTTCTTTTTATTACTCTACACTACTCTACTCCATTAGACTCTACAATGCTCTACTCTGCTTTGCTCTCTCTACTTTGTACTCTAGCCTAGCTTAACCTAGCATAACATAACTCCACCTTACTCAAACATATCTTAGCCTTCTTAGCTCAACTCTACTCCAGCACAGTCTAGCCTAATTATGCTCTACTCTACTCTACTCTACTCTGCTCTACTCAACTATACTTTATTCTACTCTTACCTAGCCTAACCTAGCTTATCTTAGCCTAGCCTAACCTAGCTTAACTTAGATCTACTCTACTCTACTTAACCTAATCGAGCCTAGCCTAGCCTAACCTAGCTCTACTTTAACCTACTCTACTCAAGCCCAACCTTGCCAAGCCTATCCTAGCCTAGCCTAACTGAGCTCTACTCTACTCTGCTCTGCTCTACTCAACTCAACTCTACTCTTCTCTATTTTACTCTTCTCTAATCTACTCTGCTCAACTCTATTATGCCCTTCTCTACTCTACACTACTCTACATACCCAACAAAAACCTAGCCAAGAATTGCATAGTTTATCCTAACTCAATCTAACCTTACCTAGCCTATGCAAGTCTTACTTTACTCTACTCTACTCTATTTTATTCTACTCTAGCAAAGCTAAGCTTAACTTAGTGCTATGCTACTTTACTCTACTCTAGCCTTATCTAGCCTCATTGAGCCTAACCAAGCCTAACCTATCCTAACCTAACCTTGCCTTGTATAGCCTGGCCTTACTCCACTCTACTCTACATTACTATACTCTATTTTATTCTACTTTAGCTTAGCTAAGCATAACTTACCTTTATGCTTCTCTACTCTACTCCATTCCACTCTAGCCTAACCTGGCATAGCCTAGGATAAATTCTCCTAAGCTCTACTTTACTTTACTATACTTTACTTTACTCTACTCTGCTCAATTTTATCTACTCTAGCCTGGCCAGGTCTAACTTAACTCTATGCTAATCTACTCTACTTTATTCTACAATAGCCTAACCTAACCTATTCTACTCTACTCCACTCTAGATTAACATAGCCTAGCCTGGCCCTGCCTTATTATACTTTACTCCACCAAACTCTACTCTTCTCTACTCTACTCTAGCTTAACCGAACCTTGCCTAGCTTAACCTAACCTCACTTAGCCTAGCCTAATTTTCACTCTACTCTACACTACTCTATTTTATTCAACCCTAGCCTAGCTAAGCCTATATTAGCTCTATGGTACTCTACTATAGTCTACTCAACTCTAACCTAACTTAGCCTTGCCTAACCAACCTTAGTATAACATAACCAAACTTAGCCCAACCATATTATACTCTACTCTACCCTACACTACTCTACTCTACTTTAGCCTAGCCTACCCGAGCCTTAGTCTACTCTACTCTATTTTATTCTACTCTAGCCTAGCTAAGCATAACTTAGCTTTACTATTCAACCTTACTCTACTCCAGCCTATCCTAGCCTAGCCAAGCCTAGCCCTACCCAACTTTTCTATGCTCTACTCTACTCAACTCTACTTTACTCTACTCTACTCGACTCTAGCTTAGCCTACCCTAGTTCAACCTAGCCCAGTATAGCCTAGCCTAGTCTAGTCTAATCGAGCCTATCTTAGCTTAACCTAACTTAGCCTAGCTTAACCTATCCAAACCTAACCTTGCTTAACCTAGCTTAGCCTTACTCTACTCTACTCTACACTTCTCTATTTTATTCTACTCTAGCCTAGCTAAGCTTAACTTAGCTCTATGCTACTCTACTCTACTCTACTCTAGCCTAGCCTAGCTTAGCTTAGCCTAACTTTGCTATACTCTACTTTAACGTACTTTACTCTACTCCACTCTTTCCTAGCCTAACCTAGCCTCAAGTAGGCTCTACTCTGCTCTACTCTACTCTGCTCGTCTTTACTTTGCTCTGCTCTTCTCTGCTATACTTTACTCTTCTATAATCTAGTCTAGCCTCTCCTAGCTTAACCAATCCTAACCTAACCTCTACTAGCTTAGCCTAGCCATACTTTATTATATAGTACTCTATTTTATTTTTTTTAGCTTAGTTAAGGCTAACCTAGCTCTATGCTACTCTACTCTACTCTAGCCTAACATAGCCTATCCTAACCTAGCCTAGCCTAACCTACCTAGCCTAGCCTTTCCTAGCCTTACTATACTCTACCTTACCCTACTCTACTCCACTCTGGCCAAGCCTATTCTCCCCTAGTCTAACCTAGCCTTACTCTACTCTACTATACTTTACTATACTCTATATAGTTTATTCTAATCTAGCTAGCTAAACCTAACTTAGCTCTATCTTATTCTACTCTAGCCTAACCTAGCCTAGCCAAGCTTAGCCTAACCTAGCCTAGCTTAGCCTAGATTTATTATACTCTATTCTACCCTACTCTAGTTCACATTATTCTAGCCTAGCCTAGCCTTACTCTACTCTATTCTACTTTACTATACTCTATTTTATTTTACTCTAGCCTAACTCAGCCTAATATAGCTCCATCCTACTTTACTTGACTCGACTCTACTCTACTATACTCTACTGTACTCTTCTTTACTCCACTATACTGTACTCTACTCTACTCTACTCTACTCTACCCTACCCTACTCTAACCTAGCCTGGCATATCCTAGCCTAACCTAACCTTGCCTAGCCTATCCTAGCCTTCAACAAATCTACTCAACTCTACTATATTTTGTTTTTCTTTTACCTAGCTATGCCTAACCTAGCTTTATACTACTCTTCTCTACCCTAATCTACTCAAGCCTAACCTAGCCTAGCTTAACCTAACATTGCCTAGCCTTTCCCAACCTTACTATACTATAGTCTACTCTACTCTACTATACTCTACTCTACTTTGCTCTACTCTACTCTACTCTATTATAGCTTTATCTAGCCTTGCCTAACATTGCCTAACCTTGCCCAGCCTACCGTAGCTCGCCTAGCCTAGTCTAGCCTAGCTTAGCCTAGCCTAGTCGAGCCTAGCCTAACCTATCCTAACCGAACCTCTCGTAGCCTTGCCTAACCTTACTCTGCTCTACTCTACTCTACTTTACTCTACTCTACCATACTCTATTTTATTATTTTGTAGCCTAAGCCTAACCTAGCTCTAGTTACTTTACTCTACTCTACCCTAGCAAAACTTAGCCTATCCTAACCTAACCATACTATACTCTACTTTACTCTAGCCTAGCCTAGCTTAACCTCTCCTTAGCTCTACTCTACTGTACTCTACTGTATTCGACTGTAGCCTAACCTAACTTAGCCTAGCCTAGTGTAGCCAAACCTAACTAGCCTAGAACAACCTAACCTAGCCTAGTAAATCTTTATTATATCTACTCTACCCTAGTCTACTATATTCTACTCTTGCCTAGCTTAGCCTATTCTAACCAAGCCTAGCCTCGCCTAACCTAACCTAAGCTCTACTAAAATTTGCTCTACTCTACTATACTCTACTCTGCTCTATTCTAATCTGCTCTGCTTACTTTGCTCTACTCTACTCTGCTCTATGCTGCTCTACTGTGCTCTACACTGATCTGCTCTATTTTGCTCTACTTTGCTCTACTCTTCTCTACTCTACTCTACTATGCTCTATTCTATTGCACTATACTCTACTCCATTTTACTCTACTCTAGCCTAGCTAAGCCTAACTTAGCTCTATGATTCTTTGCTACTCTACTCCACCCTAACTTTATCTTGCCTATCCTAGCCTAACCTAGCCTAGCTAAGCATAGCCTTATCATATTCTATTCTATCCAACTCTTCTTTACTCTACACTACTCTACCCTAACCTAACCAAGCCTTGCTTAACCTAACCTCACTTTGCCTAGCCTAACCTTACTCTACTCTACTCTACTCTACTCTATTTTATTCAATTTTAGAATTGCTAAGCCTACCTTAGCTTGATGCTATATTGCTCAACTCTACTCTACCCTATGTTAACTTAGCATTGCTTAACCTACCATTGCCTAACATAACCAAACTTATCCCAGCCATACTATACTCTACTCTACCCTACTCTACTCTACTCTAGCCTAGGTAAGCTTAACTTTTTTTTATACTACTCAACTTTACTCTACTCTAGCATATCCTGGCCTAGTTTAGCCTAAGCAAGCTTAGCCTTACCCAACATTTCTATACTCTACTCTACACAACTCTACATCACTCTACTCTACTCCACTCAACTCTAACTTAGCCTGGCCTAGCACAGCCTAAACTAGCTAGCCTAGTCTGACTTAGCCTATCTTAGCCTAGCTTAGCATAGCTTAGCATAACCTATCTTAACTTGACCTCACCTAACTTAGCTTAGCCTTACTCTACTCTACTCTATACTACTCTATTTTATTTTACTCTAGCCTAGCTAAGCCTAACATAGCTCTATGCTACTATACTCTTCTCTACTCTACTCTAGCCTAACCTAGCCTAGCTTAGCTTAGTCGAGCCTAACCTTGTTATACTCTACTTTAGCCTACTCTAGTCTACTATACTCTTACCTAGCCTAACCTGACCTGTGCTCTACTTTACTCTGCTCTTCTCTACTATTCTATGCTATACTTTGCTCTTCTCTGCTCTACTCTACTCTTCACTGCTCTACTCTACTCTGCTCTACTCTACTCTGCTCTACTCTATTTTGCTCTGATCTACTTTGTCCTACTCTACTCTGCTCTATTGCTCTACTCTACTCTGGTCGAGCCAGGCCAACCTTAGCCTAGCCTAACTGAGCTCTACTCTATTCTACTCTACTCAAGCCTAGCTTAGCCTAACATACCTTAGCCTAGCCTTGCATAACCTAGGTTTACTCTACTCTATACTACTCTACTCTACTCTACTCTAGTCTCAACTTGCCTAGTCAAGCCTAACCTTGCTCTTCTTTACCCTGCCCTACTCTAGCCTATCCTAGCCTAGCTTGGACGTGCCTAACTTTGCTCTATCATTCTCTATTTTTGTCTACTCTAGCCTATCCTAGCCTAGCCAGGCCTAGCTGTACTCTACTCATCTCTAGCATACCCTAGTCTAACATAACCTAGTTTTGCTCTACTCTACTTTGCTCTTTTATTCTCTACTCTACTCTTCTCTACTCTACTCTGCTCTGCTCTACTCTATTCTACTCTAGTCTACTCTACTTTGCTCTTCTCTACTCTACTGTACTCTACACTGCTCTACTCTGCTCTACTCTAGCCTAGCCTAGCCTTATCATGCCAAAACTAGCTTTACTTTACTCTTCTACTCTTCTCTTCTCTACTCTACTCTACTCTACTTTTCTTTATACTAACCTAGCCTACCATAGCCTATCCTAATCTAGCTCTACTCTACTCTCTTCTACTCTACTCTATACTACTCTATTATACTCTACTCTAACCTAGCCTAGCCTTTCCATGCCTAACCTAACTTTACTTTACTCTGCTCTACTCTACTCTACTCTTATCTACTCTACTCAACTATACTTTACTTTAGCCTTGCCTAGCCTTACCTAGCCTACCCTAGCCTAACTTATCCTAGCTCTACTCAACTCTCCTCTACTCTGTTCTACTCTACTCTACTATACTCTACTCTACTCTACTATACTCAAATCGAGCTTTTCTTAGCCTAGCCAAACCTACCTCTACCCTACTCTTCTCAACTCTACTCTACTCTAGCCTAGCCTAGCCTGGCCTAGCATAACATTACTCTTCTCTACTCTACTTCGCTCTTCTCTGATCCTCTCTACCTTGCTCTACTCTACCCTTCTTTACTCAACTCAGTTCAACTCTGCTCTACTCTTCTCTTCTCTGCTTTGCTCTACTCTACTCTACTCTACTCTTTTCTATGCTAGCTAGTTTAGCATAGCCTAGCCTAGCATAGCCTAGCCTAACATAACTATACTCTACTCTTGCCTAACCCAGCCTAGCTTAACCTTCCTTATCATAGCCTAGATTGACCTAGCTCTACTCTATGTTACTCTACTTTACTCTACTCTACTCTACTCTATTCTACTCTACTCTAACTTAGCCTAGCATAACCTAGTCAAACCTCACTCTACTCTACTCTACTCTTGTTTAGCATAACCTAACCTAACTTAGCTCAATTGTACTCTATACTACTCTGCTATACTACTCTACTCTGCTCCTCTTTACTATACTTAACTCTACTATGTTCTATTATACTCTAGCTAAGCCTAGCCTAACCTAGCTCAACCCTACTCTACTCTACTATACTCCACTATACTCTACTCTACTCTACTCTATTCTACTCTAATATTCTCTACTCTCCTCTATCCTAGCCTAACAAAGCTCTAGTCTAGTCTAGTCTAGTCTACTCTATTATACTCTACTCTACTCTATTCTACTCTACTCTATTCTACTTTACTCTATTCTAACCTAGCCTAACCTAACCTAGCCTAGCCTATCTCAACCTAACCTAGCTCTACTTTGCTCTACTCATCTCTGATCTACTCTCCTTTGCTCTACTCATGTCTATTCTACACTACTCTTCTCTACTCTATTATGCTCTACATTTCTCTATTCTACTCTTCTACTCTACTCCACTCTGCTCTACTCTGCTTTGCTCTGCTCTGTTTTATTCTACTCTTTTCTACTCTACTATACTCCACTTTGCCCTACTTTACTATACTCTACTCTACTCTAGCCAACCTTAACCTTGTTCTACTCTACTCTACTATACTCTACTCAACTCTAGCTTAACTTAGCCTAACCTAACCAAGCTCTACTCTACTCTACTCTACTTTAACCTAGCCTAACCAAACTCTACTATACTGTACTGTACTCGAACAAAGCTTAGCCTAGCCAAGCCTAACCTGGCTTTAATCTACACTACCTTAGCCTAGCCTGACCTAGCTTTGCTCTACTCTACTGTGCTCTATTTTGCTCAATTCAACTCTACTCTACACTTCTCTACTCTGCTCAACTCTACTATACTTTACTCTATTATACACTATCCTAACCTAACCTAAACTAGCCCTTCTATACTCTATTCTACTCTAGCCTTGCTTAGGTTAGCCAAACCTAACCTAACTCTACTCTACTTTACTCTAGTCTACTCTACTCCACTTTATTCTACCTTACTATACTCTTCCCTACTTCGCTCCAGCCTAACTTAGCCTAGCCTAGCTTAAGCTAGTCTAACCTACTCTACTCTAATCTATTATACTATACTCTACTCTACTCTACTCTAGCCTAGCTTTGCCTAGATTAGCCTAAAATAACCTAACCTTGCTCTTCACTACTATGCTCTACTCCAACCTGCTCTATTCTACTCTACTCAACTGTATATTTCTTTGCTCTGCTCATCTTATTCAACTCTACTCTACTATGCTTTGCTCTGCTCTGCTCTGCATTACTCTGCACTCCTCTCCTCTACTCTATTTTACTCTTCTTTATTATACCCTACTATACTCTATTTTACTCTACTCTACTCTATTGCAGCCTAGCCTAGCTAAACCTAACCTTGCTCTACTCTACTCTACTCTACTCTACTCTAGCCAATCTTAGCCTAGTCGAGCACATGCTAGCCTAGGCTAGCCTAACCTAGCTCTAATCGATTATACTCTACTCTACTCTACTCTAATATACTCTACTATACTCAAAGCTAGCCTTGCCTAGCCTAACCAAGTTCTACTCTACTTTACTCTACTCTACTCTACTCTACTCTAGCTTAGCCTTGTGCTTCCAAGCCTAACCTAGCTTTGCTCAAACTAGTTCTGCTCTGCTTTGCTATTCTTTCTTATGCTCTGCTCTGTTTTGCTTTTCTCAGCTCTAGTCCACTCTATTATGGTCTACTTTACTCTAATCTACTCTACTCTACTCTATACTCTAGCTTAGGCTAGCTTAGCCTAGCCTAACCTAGCTCTACTCTACTCTACTCCACTCAATGCTTGCCTAACACAGCTTGGCCTACCATTGTCTAGCCTAACCTAGCCTAGCTGAGCCTAGTTTAGCCTAACCTAGCTCTACCAACTTTACTCTAGTCCACTCTGCTCTACTCTACTTGACTCTTCGCTACTCTACTCTAAAATAGCATAGCCTTACCTTGCCTAACCTGGCCTAACCAAACCTAGCCTAGCCTAACTTAACTATACTTTGCTCTACTCTGCTCTGTCCTACTCAGCTATGATCTACTATACTCAACCCTATTCTGCTCTACTATGCTATACTCTACTCTACTATACCGTAGCCTGGCCGAGTATAACCAAGCTCTACAGTAATCTGCTCTGCTCAGTAATGCTTTACCCTACTCTGCTCTTCTCTACTCTATTGTACTCTACACTACTATACTCTACTCTACTCCTTTACTCTATACTCTATCCTAGCCTAGCCTATCCTAGTTCTACTTTACTCTACTCTACATTACTCTACTCTTATCTAGCCTAGCCTAACCTTGCCAACCATAGCCTAGCTTAGCCTAGCCTAACCTTGCTCAACTCTATGCTACACTACTCTACTCTAATATGCTATACTCTACTCAACTCTAACCTTGCCTAGCCTAGCCTAGCCTAACCTAGCTTTGCTTTGCTCTACTCTGCTCTACTCTGCTCTACTCTACTCTTCTCTACTATGCTTTGCTCTGCTCTACTATGCTCTACTCTACTCTCCTTTGCTATGCTCTGCTCTACTCTCCAATGCTCCACCCTACTCTAGCAAACTTAGCCCAGCTTAGCCTAACCTAGCTTTACTTTACTCTACTCTACCCTACTCTACATTTGCCAAGCCTAGCCTAGTTTGGCAAAGCCAAACCTAGCTCTACTCATCTCTACTTTGCTTTATTCTACTATACTCTACTCAACTCCACCCTACTCTACTATGCTTTACTCTACTCTACTCTACTCTACTCTATTCTATTCTACTTTACTCCACTCTACCCCAACTTCACCTCACCTTACATAGTCTAGCCTAGCTCTACTCTACTCCAATCTACTTTGCTCTACCATATTCTACTCTACTCTAGCCTTGCCTAGCCTAGCAAGCTTAACCTAGCTCTGGTGAACTCTACTCTACTCTACTTTTCTCTTCTCTGCTCTGCTCTCCTTGGGTTTGCTCTACTATGCTCTGTGTTATACTACTTGTCTCTACTCTACTTTACTATACTCTGCTCTACTCTACTCTGCTCTACTCTACTTTACTCCACTCTACTTTACCATACCATACTCTACTCTACTTTACTTTAGCCTTGCCTAACCTTTCTTAGCCTAACCTAACTCTACTCTACTCAACTCTACTTTACTCAACTATACTCTACACTACACAACTCTAGACAAGCCTAGCTTAACCAAGCTTTGCTCCACTCTACTCCACTTTGCTCTACTTTACTTTGCTCTTCTCCGCCCAACTCTTCTCTACTCTACCCTATTATATTCTTGTTACACCCCATTTTTTTCTTAGGCTGATTTTTGGCATATTTTTTTTTTTTTTTTACATATAGACAGCTCAGATCGTCCCATACCAACCTGAGTAGCCTACGAAAAACATAGGATATAACACATCATTACACACCTACTTTCCTTAACAATGTGGATCCCATCTCCCGGGTACACCGTCAAATCAGGTTCATGACTCCTGAATTAACAGATGGACTCGCGCAATGTTACTCCTACTAGACCCCATACTCCTAACCCATACCGGTAGGAGAACCGATCTAATAGAAGTCTGAATCCCCACGGTTAAGTTCCATAGTCATGTAATGACCTCACCATCAAAAATAAAATACATAACATCCTCAGATAAAATATGGCACTCCACACACTATACCACCAAGACAATAAAGTAAAACAGTGAATGGAAACTACATCACAAGAATAAGATCCAAGTCCAACAAATACAATATCATCCAACTAGATACATAAGTCAGAATCACCCTCACATATTACATGACATAAGAATAACAGTCTCCCTGAATACATCCAATAGTATCAATCACACTAACCAAAATGTCTCAGAAAATCACAGATCAGATATCCTCCACTAGCCTGCTGACCACGATCCCACCTAATCTGGGTGGCGTCAAGGCTGTCGAGCCGCTGGAAAAATATAGATAATAAAGGAGTGAGCTATGCCCAGTAGGAAAGACAGCTAGTAAAAACTCACATGCAAGAGAAGGATAATAGCAAGAGTATAGGAATACAGCATAACAATGTAGGGTGGAAAGGCACTCTCAGTCCCAGACTCTGACCAACCACAGTCACCCCCAGTCACAACAGAGTAGCTCTCCTCTGTGCTCCCAGGCAGCACGCTAGCGGGACACGCCCATCTCTGCACACGCATGGCGCCTAGGCAAAGCATGCCAGCGGGACACGCCCATCTCTGTGCACGCATCACAACGCCTAGCACCCGACACCGCAGTGTCTCTCGTCAATCAATCTTCTGGAGACTATAGACAGAACCAGTCACATAGATCTCTAGCCAACGTGAGACACCCCTGCCACCCTCAGGCACGCAGGCCTACACACTTGACTAGCCACGACGAGTCACCCCTGCCACTGCCACTCTCAGGCGCGCAGGCCTACACTCGTGGACCAGAAGAGATCGACTCAGCCACCGTCCCAAGAAGTCCTCTCCCAACAATTTCCATAGAAGCCACGCCCCTACAGCCATTGCCAAGCTCTAACTCCAAGATTCGGCAACATGTGTCCAGATACAACAAGGCGCATACCAGTCCACATGTATACTGTGAAAGTTAAGTCTGCACCGCACAGTTACCTACCACAACTACCCTAAAACATCATACAGGGCCTATGTTAGTCCGGTCCAGTATGCCAATCCATGAAATATGCCAACACTGAGTAAATTGACTTAATTCATGTCATTGCCATCCAAGCAACACAAACTGTACCAAAATTCTGACTATTCTGGCAACACCCAAGTGTCACACTTCCTTCCAACTGATCCAGCTGCACTGAATTTATGGGTAATTTCCAACAGTCAATTTCAACTTGGCTACGTGATTTCCAAAAATCACCTCTTCCTCACTTCAGGAAATTTTAATTTCCAAAATAAAGTTCTGCCCTTTATCCATTTTCCGAAATTTGGAATAAATTTCCGAATAAAATTTAAATTCCACATATATCCTTTTTCCGAAAATTCGTCCGCGCTGAATCCCGCTGAACCGGTTTTCGCTGCCGGTTCGGAACCCTCACGCTGAACCGCGACACCGCCGAACCAAATTCTTTAATAATCCGTTAATCGGTCGATGCTTAAATAAATATAATTATTAATAAATATTATATAAATACCATTAATTACTTAAATAAATTCGTAATTAATCTAAACCCTTCTCCTTCCTCGGTCCGACGCCCACGAACCCTAACTGAAGCAATCGCCGACTAATCCAATTCCTTCCGTCGATTTCCGGCGAACGCGAACAAGGAGAAACAAAATTCGATGTTCGTACTATCCTAATGTTTCAATAATGCCACTAATTTAAAATTTCCGCCGAAAGAGTTCGCCCGTACACCATTGCCGTAAGATTAATCCAACAATTAATTAACTAATTCAATGGCAAACTGATAATACAAATCCCTAACATGTTCCTAAGCATTAACTAAATTTTCCGGCGAAATGGGAAATTTTCCAGAAATGCAAAAATTGTAAAAGACGCAGATTAGCATTCAACTAAGTCCGATTTTTCATCCACATGCTTGTGTTCATTAAGCAAAATATTCCATGCTTTTAATTTCTACTAATTAACTAATTTAAAACTGAATTTCCTACCTTTGCTCGTCGCCGGCGACGGTGAAGCTCGCACGCGATCAACCGCAGCTCCTCGTCGAACGAAACCGGTACCAAAATGCTCGCCTCTGTCCCGCGAACCTCCGGTTACCAAAAGCCCCTTGGAAGGCTGCCGGAAAATACCGCCGTTTGCCGCGAACACTTCGCCTCTAGCCGCCGTTCGAAACCCTAACAGCCGAACCGTTTAGGTTAAATACCCAGCATAAACCGGTAATAACCCGTTAAGACCCATTAAGCACCGGTTGACCTTCCAAAAACACCGCTTAACACCCGATCAGCCGGTTAATCTCCACCGCTGATCTCGCCCGTCCGATCCGCTTATCCGCGGCTTATCAAAACGCACGCGCAAACGCACCTCGGCGAACCGCCCCGCCTTCGCTGAACCGTTCCGGTCCGGTTCATGCTCGGTAAAAGAAAAAATCCAAATTCCGGTTTTTAAAAAAAATCTCGGTGCTCCGAAAAATCCCCAGAAAATTTCAGAAATTCCAATAGCCTCCAATTGAGCTCCTGGCTCATCCTACTGTCGATCTAAAATCATCCAAGCCACAATTCGAATTATTGAAGATTAAACCTATAATATTTTACCGGGTATAATAATCTCCCCACCTTATCAGGAATTTCGCCTTCGAAATTCAGCAAGAAGTTTCGGCCACTTTTCCGCAACATCCTGCTCTAGCTCCCAGGTTGCCTCCATTTCGTCATGTCTATTCCACAGAACCTTGACCATAGGAAACGACCTGTTCCTCAGCTGCCTGCTGCTCTCCTCGAGGATGCGAACTGGCAGTTTCATATAAGAAGAATCTGGTGCCACTTGCAAACCAGGAAGATCATCACCGATACAATGAGAAGGATCTGGCACATATCTCTTGAGATTCGAAACATGAAACACATTGTGAATCCCAGACAGATGCTCAGGAAGTGCCAACCTGTAAGCCACTTCACCAATCCTCTCCACCAGAAAACACTCCTCAAATTCCTGTACATCTTGACTTCTCCAGGGTGCATAGCCAAAGTTCCATAATGAGCCTGTCGAAGGATCCTCTCCCTGAACTCCTGATGTGATGGCACACACCAGCGACCCCTGAAAGTCAAAATGTCGTTTCTGAGAGCAAAGTCTCCTCCCAATCCCTGCGATGCCAACTCAACTTCTCCTTCAGCTCTTCATCACAAAGCTGAAGATCACGCATCTCAGATAACCAGTCAGCCCGAATAGTCAACGAGCTGAGTCTGTGAACCAGTCTCTGAACAGACAACTGTTCCTGACATCTTTCAACATCCCAATCCAAGTTTAGTATAGAGTCACAGGCTAACATAGTATGCATAACTGCGTGCCTGCTCAAAGCATCAACAACAGGATTAGCCTTACCCTCGCAGTAATTTATCACCAGCTCATAGTCTTTTATCAATTCCAACCATCTCCTTTGCCTCAAATTCAGTTCCTTCTGAGTGAATAGATACTTGAGACTCTTGTGATCAGAGAAGCAATCTACGGACACTCCATATAAATAATGCCTCCATATTTTTAAGGCAAATATGATAGCAGCTAACTCCAAGTCATGAGTGGGATAATTCTTCTCATGATCCTTCAGTTGTCTCGAAGCATACGCCACAACCCTGCCATCCTGCATCAGTACAGCTCCCAAGCCTATATGTGAAGCATCAGTGTACATCTGATAAGGCTTCCCTTGAGTGGGTAAAATTAATACTGGAGCGGTACTAAGCCTCTGCTTCAGCTCTAGGAAACTGTTCTCACAACTCTCTGACCACTCAAAAGATTTTCCCTTCCGGGTCAGTTGTGTCAGTGGAGCGGCCAGTCTAGAAAAGTGAGGAACAAATTTCCTATAATAACCTGCCAGACCAAGGAAACTCCGGATCTCAGTGATGGAAGATGGTCGTTTCCAGTCAATAATAGCTCGTATCTTGTTAGGATCAACAACCACGCCTTCTGTACTGACAATATGTCCCAAGAATGTTACTGAGTCTAGCCAAAAAGAACACTTGGAGAATTTTGCATACAGCTCATTCTCTTGCAATACTGTGAGCACTGTCCTCAACTGATCTGTATGAGCCTCCCTATCTCTGGAATAAATCAATATATCATCTATAAATATGATCACAAACTGGTCCAAGAAGGCATGAAAAACTTGATGCATCAGATTCATAAACACTACTGGAGCATTAGTCAATCCAAAAGGTAACACTGTGAACTCATAATGTCCATATCTAGTACGGAAGGCTATCTTGGGTATATCAGAATCTCTAATCCGGATCTGGTGATAACCCGAACGCAAGTCGATCTTGGAGAACACAGTTGCCCCCTGCAGCTGATCTAGTAAATCATCAATACGTGGTAAAGGGTACCGGTTACGAATCGTAACCTTATTCAATTCCCTATAATCCACACACAGCCTCATACTACCATCTTTTTTCTTGACGAATAAGACAGGGGCACCCCAAGGTGAACAACTGGGGCGTATGAGTCCCTTGTCTAATAAGTCCTGCAACTGAGTCTTCAACTCTGCTAGCTCGGCTGGAGCCATCCTGTAGGGAGCTCTAGCAATAGGAGCTACTCCTGCCTCCAAATCAATCGAAAACTCCACTTCCCTAGTTCGTGGAAGTCCAGGCAATTCCTCTGGAAAAACCATAGGGAAGTCTCTCACCACTGGAATATTTGACATAAGGGTAGTGGTGGCTTGGCTATCTGTCACATAAGCCAACCAACCAGTACAACCCTTCCTCACTAGTCTCTCTGCCTGAAGAACTGAGATCAGGGGAATCTGCCTGTTCAGACCAAAGTATATCACATCCTCCGAACCAGGCACCCTGATCCTAACCTTCTTCTTGCAACAATCCAGAACCACTGCATGGTAGCACAACCAATCCATCCCCAAAATGATGTCGAACTCTGTTAGCGGCACACATATCAACTCTGTCATGAACTCGTGTCCACTAATCAGAATAAACCCATCAGTCTTCTAAATAGTGGGAATCTCTTTCCCATCAGGAAGCCTAACCAGTAAGGGTTCTTTTAAATAACCCTTGGATCCTGATATCTGATTCCAGATCTTCTCAACAATAAAAGAATGAGATGCACCAATATCAAACAAAGTCACGCACTGTACGTTGCCAAAATAAAGCATACCTGTGATCACTTCTGGTGACTCTGAAGCCTGCTGCCGAGTCAAAGCAAATACTCTGGGCTGTCCCCCAGATGAACCAACCGGTCCTGTGATCCTCTTTTTCTTCCATAACGGGCAGTCGTACCTTTTGTGTCCTGGCTGCTGACAGTGGTAGCAAATAATCCCCCCAGTCCGAGTACCTGTCTGCTGCACTGGCCTCTCGGAAATAGGCCGTGGCTGGACCACGCCCTCCTGGGTACCTCGATGACCTCTGTGTCTCTTGTCCTTTTTGTTCTGTTGGGCATTTCTGAATCCCTTCCTCTTGTTGTGAGCCTCTCTCTGGGCCTCCATCCGGATGTCAATAAGCTCAACGGATCTCGCAGCCTCCACTAAGTCACGAAATCTGGCAAACCGGCTCACAACCAACTGACGCTGCAGCATAGGACGAAGTCTCTCCAAGAACATCTCACATCTGTGCTCCTCATATGGTACCAACTCTGCGGCATACCTCGCCAGATATGTGAATCTCGATAAGTAGTCGTTCACTGACATCTGGCCCTGCCTGAGGTGTATAAGGTCCCTCCTGGACTGAGACATGGCAGAAGCCGGAATGTAGCACTCCCTGAATGCCTCAACAAAGTCCTCCCAAGCTATCTCGCTGTTCTGGGCCTCCCCAAACACAGCGCGCCGCTGGCCTCTCCACCAGGTAGCAGCCTCTCCCTCAAATACTAGAGCAGCAAGTACTACCCTCCTGTCGAGTGGACATCCCAAAGCATCAAACAGCTCAAGCATATGAGCCATCCAGTCATCTGCCATCGCTGGGTCAGCTGACCCACTGAAACTCCGCGGACACAGCCGCATAAAGGCATCGATCCAACGATCCACGGCTGGCTCAACTGGCAATGCTGGGATCGTCTCCGGGGTAGAAGTAGCAGATACAGGTGTTCCTCTAGCTGCTCCACGAACGGAAAGTCTCCTGGTATCAGCCATACTGTCAAAGCAACTAATCTGGCATTAGAGTCGTCATTTGGCCTTTGGCATACGGACTACCATAGTATAATAAAATGACCAACAGTTCTCCCCACCTTGGGTTGAACTTCTATACATGTCTAGCCCCACTATCCTAACCTAGGGCTCTGATACCACTCTTGTTACACCCCAGTTTTTTTTTTTTTTTTTTTTTTTTTTTTTTACATATAGACAGCTCAGATCGTCCCATACCAACCTGAGTAGCCTATGAAAAACATAGGATATAACACATCATTACACACCTACTTTCCTTAACTATGTGGATCCCATCTCCCGGGCACACCGTCAAATCAGGTTCATGACTCCTGAATTAACTGATGAACTCGTGCAATGTTACTCCTACTAGACCCAATACTCCTAACCTATACTGGTAGGAGAACTGATCTAATAGAAGTCTGAATCCCCAAGGTTAAGTTCCATAGTCATGTAATGACCTCACCATCAACAAAAAAAAATATATATATAACATCCACTGATATGAAATGGCGCTCCACACACCATACCGTCAAGATAGAAAATAAGATAGTGTATAAAAATGTAACTCATATGAAAAGTCACAGTCCATCAAATACCACATCATCCATCCGAGTACATGAGTCAGAATCACCCTCACATAATACAAGACATAAGAATAACAGTCTCACTGAATACATCCAACAGCAACAATCAACTAACTAAAATGTCTCAGAAAATCACAGATCAGATCTCCTCCACTAGCCTACTGATCACGATCCCACCTAAAGCTCGGTGGCGTCAAGTCTGCCGAGCCACTGGAAAAATATAGATAATAAAGGAATGAGCTACGCCCAGTAGGAAAGACAGCTAGTAAAAAAAAACTCTCACGCAAGAGAAGGATAATAGTAAGAGTATAGAAATACAGCATAACAATGTAGGATGGAAAGGCACTCTTAGTCCCAGACTCTGACCAACCACAGTCACCCCCAGTCACACCAGAGTAGCTCTCCTCTGTGCTCCCAGGCAGCATGCCAGCGGGACACGCCCATCTCTGCGCACGCATGGCACCTAGGCAAAGCATGCCAGCGGGACACGCCCATCTCTGTGCACGCATCACAACGCCTAGCACCCGACACCGCAGCGTCTCTCGTCAATCAATCTTCTGGAGACTATAGACAGAACCAGTCACATAGATCTCTAGCAAACGTGAGACACCCCTGCCACCCTCAGGCACGCAGGCCTACAAACTTGACTAGCCACGACGAGTCACCCCTGTCGCTGCCACTCTCAGGCGCGCAGGCGTACACTCATGGACCAGAAGAGATCGACTCAGCCACCGTCCCAAGAAGTCCGCTCCCAACAATTTCCATAGAAGCTCACGCCCCTACAGTCACTGCCAAGCTCTAACTCCAAGATTCGGCAACATGTGTCCAGATACAACAAGGCGCATACCAGTCCACATGTATACTGTGAAAGCTAAGTCTGTACCGCACAGTTACCTACCACAACTACCCTAAAACATCATATAGGGCCTATAGTAGTCCGGTCCAATATGCCAATCCATGAAATATGCCAACACTGAGTAAACTGACTCAATCCATGTCATTGCCATCCAAGCAACACAAACTGTACCAAAATTCTGACTATTCTGGTAGCACCCAAGTGTCACACTTCCTTCCAACTAATCCAGCTGCACTGAATTTATGGGTAATTTCCAACAGTCAATTTCAACTTAGCTACGTGATTTCCAAAATCACCTCTTCCTCACTTCAGGAAATTTTTATTTCCAAAATAAATTTCTGCCCTTTATCCATTTTCCGAAATTCGGAATAAATTTCCGAATTTAAAATCCGCATATCCTTTTTCCGAAAATTCGGATTAATTTCAGAATTAAATTTTTTTTTTTTTTTCCGCTTCTCTCTCATCCTTGCCGCACTTCCCCTGAACCGGTTCTCGTCGCTGGTTCGGAACCCTTACGCGCTGAGCCGAGAACCCCGTCGGCCGAAGTTAATAATCCGAATTCGGGCCGACGCTTAACATATAAATATTAATAATTAAAATAATTATTCACTTAATAATCAGACTAATCCCTAATTAGCCCTAATTCATCCTCTTCCTTCGCCCGTTGCCCGAGAAATTCTAACCGTCGACTTTCCGGAAGTCTCCGTTTTCCCCGTCGATTTCCGGCGACCGAACGCAAGGAAACGCTAGCCTAAAGCTCGTACTAGCCTAAAAATTCCATATAATCAAGTCGCGAAGCTAAATGTCCATGCAAAAATTTTCGCCGAAGTGTTGTCCGATCCAACTATGCCAATTCATGAAATTAAAATCATTCTAGCATTCAGATAACCTGAATAATGGCAATATGATAATATCAAAACCTAAGGCATGCTTCTATGCACAGAAATTCCAATTCGGCGGAAATTTTATATATTCTTCTTCATAAAAAAAAGAAACCCTAAAATGCTAAAATCAATAAATTGCATTAATCAATTTCAAAAACCCATATCCGCATGCTCAAGTAGCTATTTGCAAAATAATCCATATTTTTAATTTGCTAAATAACTAATTTAATCTGAATTTCCTACCTTTGCTCGCCGGCGACGGTGATGTTCGCACGCGATCAACCGCAGCTCCTCGCCGAACGAAACCGGTACCAAAATGCTCGCCTCTGTCCCGCGAACCTCCGGTTACCAAAAGCCCCTTGGAAGGCTGCCGGAAAGTACCGCCGTTTGCCGCGAACACTTCGCCTCTAGCCGCCGTTCGAAACCCTAACAGCCGAACAATTTAGGTTAAATACCCAGCTTAAACCGGTAATAACCCGTTCAGACCCATTAAGCGCCGGTTGACCTTCCAAAAACGCCGCTTAACACACGATCAGCCGGTTAATCTCCACCGCTGATCTCGCCCGTCCGATCCGCTTATCCGCGGCTTATCCAAACGCACGCGCAAACGCACCTCGGCGAACCGCCCCGCCTTCGCTGAACCGCTCCGGTCCGGTTCACTGGCGGTAAAAGAAAAAAAATCCAAATTCCGGTTTTTTTAAAAAAAAATCTCGGTGCTCCGAAAAATCCCCAGAAAATTTCAGAAATTCCAATAGCCTCCAATTGAGCTCCTGGCTCATCCTACTGTCGATCTGAAATCATCCAAGCCACAATTGAATTATTGAAGATTAAACCTATAATATTTTACCGGGTATAACAACTCTACTATACCATATTATACTATACTCTACTATGCTATAGTCCACTCCACTCTACTTTACTCTACTCTACTCTACTCAACCCTACTCAACTCTAACTTAGCTTAGCCTAAGCTAGCTCTACTCTAATCAACTATGCTCTACTCTACTCTACTCTACTATGTCACACTCTGCTCTGCTTTACTCAGTTCTACTCTAGTCTACTTTGCTCTACTCTATCTTATTCTACTGTACTTTTGCCTAGCCTAGCCTAACCAAGCCAAGCTCTACTCTACTCTACTCTACTTTACTTTAGCCTAGCTACCATAGCCAAGCCTAGCCTTACCTAACTTAGGCTAACCTAGCTCTACTCTACCCTACACAACTCTACTCTATTCTACTATGCTCTAACCTAGCCTAACCTAGCTCTATCCTAATCTACTCAACTTTAGCCTAGCCTACCTTGCATATCTTATCCTAGCTTAACCTAGCTTTTCACTGCTTTGCTCCACTCTACTCGGCTTTCCTATGCCATGCTCTATTATGCTCTACTCTACTCTACTCTGCTCTAGTCTCTTTTGCTCTCCTCAACTCTACTCTACTCTACTCTACTCTACTCAACTCTACTCAACTCTACTCCACTCTAGCCTTGCCTAACCAAAACAAGCTCTACTCTACTCAACTCTATTATAACCTAACCTAGCCAAGCCTAATCAAACCTAGCTATACTCTACTCTACTCTAGCATAGCCTACGTAGCTTAGCCAAGAATAAAGTAGCTCTGCCCTACTCTACTCATTTCTACTCTACTCTTCTCATCTCTTCTCTGATCTACTTTGCTCTGCTTTACTCTGCTATGCTCTCCTCAATTCTATTCTACTCAACTCTACTCTACTCTGCTCTAATGTACTCTAGCCTTGCCTAGCCTAACCTATGTCAACTCTACTCTACTCTAGCCTAGCCTAGCCTAACCTCACTCTACCTTACTCTACTCTACCCTACTCTATTCTACTCTACTATACCCTACTTTAGCCTTGCCTAACCTACCTAGTAATACTTTACTCTACTTTACTCTACTCTACTCTTCTACATGTTTCTCTATCTTCCACACTCGACTCTACTCTGGTCTTCTCTAATGTCCTCTCCTCTCTTATGCTCTACTTTGCACAACTCTGATATGCTCTATTTTGCCATGCTCTCCACTACTCTCTTATACAAAACTCCATCCTACTCTACTCTACTATGCCCTACCCTAGCCTACCCTACCCTATTAGAACCCAGCTTTGCTTAACCTAGCTATACTATACCTTACTCTACTCTACTCTACTCTACTTTAATCTTGCTTAGCTTAGCCAGACCTTGCTCTAATCTATTATACTCCACTGTACTCTAGTCTACTCAACTGTACTCTAGCCTAACCTAACCTAAGGTAGCCAAGCCTAGCCTAACCTAACTCTATTATGCTCTGCTTTGCTCTATTTTGCTCTGATCTACTCTATTCTACTCTACTTTGCTATTCTGAACTCAACTCTAACCTTCTCTATTCTAATCTACTCTAACCAAGCTTGGCCTAGCCTAGCCTATCCTAAATTACGTCTACTGTACTCTACTCCACTCTACTATACTTGACACAACTTTCCTTTAGTCTACTCCACTCGACTCTATTGTAATCTACTCTACTCTTCTCTATTTTAACCTAGCTTAGCCAAGTCCATCCTAATCTAGCTCTACTCTACTACTCTACTCTACACAAGCCTAGCATAGCCTAGCCTAACCTAACTCTGCTCTACTCTACTCTACTTTTCTCTACTTTACTCTATTGGTCTCTACTTTACTCGGCTTTGCTCGGCTCTACTCTTCTCTGCTCTACTCTGCTTTGCGTATCTATGCACTGCTCTACTCTGCTCTACTCTCTCTACTCTACTCTACTCTCCTCTCCTCTCCTCTACTCTCCTCTCCTCTACTCTACTCTACTCTACTCTACTCTACACTAATCTATGCTACCTACTCTACCCCAAACTAGCCTAGCATAATCTAGCTCTACTCTACGATAGTCCACTCTACTCTACTCTAGCCTAGCTTAGCCTAGCCAAGCTTATCCTAGCCTACTTAGCCAAGCCTTGCCTAACCTAACCTAGCTCTACTGTATTCCACTCTACTATACACTACTTTACTCAACTTTACTCTACTATGCTCTATCCTTGCCTAACTTAGGCTAACCAAGCTTTGCTCTACTCTACCATGCTCTACTCTACTTTTCCCTATGCTACTCTACTCTGCTCTACTCTATTTTACTCTACTCAACTCTACTCTTCTGCTCTGCTCTACTCTCCTTTACTCTGCTCTACTCTCCTCTACTCTACTCTATTCTACTCTACTAAACTAGACTATACAGTACTATACTCTACTACACTCTACACTACTCTACTCTACTCTACTCTACTCTACTCTATGCTACTTTAGCCTAGACTACACTAGCCCAACAAAGGTCTACTATATTATACTCTACTCTCTTTATTCTACTCTACTCCACTCAAGCCTAGCTTAGCCTAGCTCAGCCAATCCTAGCCTACCCTAGCCTAACATAGCCTTTTATGACCTCGCTCTACTCTACTTTACTCTGCTCTACTGTACTCGACTCTACTCTAACCTACTCGAAACCTAGCCTAGCCAAGCTTTACTCTATTGTACTCTACTCCACTCTAAGTAGCCTTACCTAGCACAGCCTAGCCTAGCCTAAGCAAGCCCACCTCTAAGCTTGCCTAGCTTAACATAACATAGCTTAGCTTAGCCTAATATTGCCTTTTTCTACACTACTCTACTCTGCTTTACTCAACCCTACTCTACTCTTTTATACTCTACTCTACACTAATCTACTCTACTCTAGCCTTGCCTAGCCTATCTTAAGCTAACCTAGCTCTGCACTTCTCTAGTCTACTCTAATATACTCTACTCTACTATACTCAACTCTTCATTAGCCTAGCTTTGGCTAGCCTAGCCTACCTAAGCTAACCATACCCTAAGTTAGCCCAACCTAACCTTGCTTTATTCTACCTTATTCAACTTTACTCTACTTCACTCTTATCTACTCCACTCAAGTTTGCTCTACTCTACTCTACTCTAACCTAGCCTGGCTTAGCTCTACTCTACTCTTATCTACTCAACTCTATTCTACACAACTCTACTCTACTTTAAACTTGCTTGGCCTAACCCAGCTTAGCATAGCCAAGCCTAACCTAGCTCAGCTCTACTCTACTCAACTCTACTCTACTTTTCTCTATTCTACTCTACTCTACTTTTTGATTCTCAGCTCTTCTGTCTTATGCTCTGCTCTTCTCTGTTCTACACTGCTCTATTCTACACTGCTCTGCTCTACTCTGCTCTACTCTACTTTGCTCTGCTCTGCTTTGCTTTGCTCTGCTATGCTATGCTCTACTCTACTCTACATTACTCTACTCTGCTCTTCACTACTCTACACTACATTGCTCTACTCTACTCCAATCTACTGTACAACACTCTACTCTAACCTAGCGTAGCTTAACAAAATATAACTTAGCTAAACCTAGCTCTACTCTACTATACTACTCTACTCCAGCCTAGCCTAGACTAGCCTAACTAAGCCTAGATTAGGTGTAATCTACTCTACTCTACTCCAATCTACTCTTACCTTGCTTAGCCTAGCCTAGCCTAACTTAGCTTTACTCTACCCCACTCTAGCCTAGCCTTGCCTAGCCTCACCTCACTCTACTCAACTTTGCTTTACTCTTCTCTGCTCTGGTATGCTCTGCTCATCTCTACTATGCTCTACTCTACTCTACTCTTCTCTACTCTACCATATTCTTTTCTACATTTCTCTATTCTACTCTGCTCAATTCAACTCTACTCTTCCTTACTCTGGCCTAGCCAAGTATAATCGATCTCTACTCTACTCTACTCTTGTTTAGCCTTGCATCGCCTTACCTCGCCTCGCATAGCCTAGCCTTGCCTAACCTAGCTCTACTCTACTCTACTCTACTCTAGCCAAGCCTACTATAACCTAACCTAGCTTAACCTAAGCTAGCTCTACTCTACTCCAATCTACTTACTTCACTCTACTCTACTAGGCTATGCTCTACTCTGCTCTAACATAGCCTAGCCAAGCCTTGCCTAACCTAGCCTAGCCTAACTTAGCTATACTCTTCTCTACTCTGCTTTACTCTAACCTGCTCTACTCTTTTCTACTATACTCTTCTATGCTCTACTCTACTCTACTCTACTCTAGCCTAGCCAAGCTTTGTCTAACATAGCCTAGCCTAACCTTGCCCTAATCTACTCTACTTTACTTTACTCTCCTCTATTCTACTCTACTCTACTCTACTCTTGCCTTCTTGGCCTACCCTAGCCTAGCTTAATCTAACATAGCTTAGCTAGCCAAACCTTGCTCCACTCTATTATACTCTACTCTACTTTACTCAACTCAACTCTACTTTAGCCTCATTTAGCCTTGCCTACCTACCCTAACTTAACCTAGCCTAGCCTAACCTAACTCTACTCTACTTTACTCTATTATACTTTATTCTAGCTTATCCTAACTTAACTACACTCTACTCTACTCTCCACCCTGTTCTACTTTACTCTACTCTAGCTTAGACTAAGCTAGCTTAGCCTAGCCTAACTTAGTCTAACCTTGCTCTACTCTACCATACTATACTCAACTCTACTCTACTACAACCTAACCTAGCCTAGCATAACTTAGCTCTACTCTACTCTACTTAAGCCTTGCTTAGCCAAACCTAACCTAGTCTTACCTAGCCTAGCCTATCTTAGCCTAACCTGAATCTACCCTACCTTCCTCTGCTAAGCTCAACTATACTCAACTCTGTACTACTTTATTCTAACCTATCCTAGAGTAACCTATCCTAATTCTAATATACTCTACTCCACTCGACTCTAGCCTAGCTTAACTTAACCTTGCTCTGCTCAGCTTTGCTTTGCTCTGCTCTGCTTTACTTTACTCTATTCTTCTTTACTCAACTCTACTTTACTTTGCTCTTCTATACTCTGCTATACTCTACTCTACTCTTTTCTACTCTACTCTACTCCACTCAACTCTACTCTACTCTACTCTAACCTAACCTAGGTAGCCTAATCTAACTCTACTCTACTCTACCTTAAACTAGGTTAGTCATGCTAGCCTTGCTTAGCTTAACAAGCTCTGCTCTGTCTATGCTACTATGTTCTTCACTTTCTGCTCTTCTCTACTCTACACCATACTGCTCTATTCTACTCTACTTTGCTCTATTCTACTCTGCTCTGTACTCTAGCCTAACCTAACATAGCTCTACTATACTCTACTTTACTTTATTAGAACCTAGCCCAGCTTAGCCTACAATAGCCTAGCCCAACCTAACCTAGCTCTACTCTACTCTAATCTATACTGCTCTACTATACTCTACTAGGCTTTGGCCAACTCTACTCTAACCATTCCTAGCCTAGCCTAACCTTGCCTAGCTTAATTTAGGTCTACTATTCTCTGTTCTACTCTTTTCTACTCTGATCTACTCTACTTTACTTTACTCTATTCTGCTCTACCTACTCTACTCTTCTTTACTCTACTCTACTCTACTCTAGCCTAGCCTAGCATAACCTAACTTAGCCTAGCTTAACCTAGCTATACTCTTCTTTACTCTACTCTAATCTACTCTAGCCTGGCCTAACCTCCTTAGCTTAGCCTAACCTAGCTTAGACCAACCAAACCTAGCTCTATTCTCCTCTACTCTACTCTATTCCACTCTCCTCTAGCCTGGCATAACCTAGCTTAGCCTACTCTAGCCTAGCCTAACAAAGCCTTAACTAGCTCTACTCTACTTATCACTACTATACTCTACTCTAACTTAGCCTAGCATAGCCTATCCAAACCTAGCTCTACCCTACTCCTCTCTATTCAACGTTACTCTAGCACAGTCTGGCCTCGTCGAGCCAAGCCTAACCTATCTCTACTCTGGCCTGCTCTGCATTGCTTTACTCTACTCTGTTCTACTAAGCTCTGATCTGCTCTGGTCTTCTCTACTCTACTCTATTTTTCTTTGCTCTACTCTACTATAATCTACTCTATTGTAGCCAAGCCTAGCCTCACCAAGCTCTATTCTACTCCACTATACTCTATTCTACTCTACTCTACTCTTTTTTGCTCTACTCTATTGTACCATAGCTTTGCCTAGCCAGGCCTTAGCTTGCCTAACCTAGCTCTACTCTTCTCTGCTTTACTTTGCTCTACTCTAATCTGCTCTGGTCTACTTTTCTCTACTCTACCTTGCTGTCCTCTACTCCACTAAGCTCTTTTTCTCTCTACTTTGGTTTCCTCTTCTATGCTCTGCTTTGCTCTAAACTTCTCTACTCTCCTATGCTCTGTTATGGTCTGATTAGCTCTACTCTGCTTTACTCACCTCTCCTCTCCTCTCATCTCATCCTGTATACTTTACTCTCCTCTACTCTACTCTTCTATACTCTGGCCTATTTTCTATGCTACTCACATCTACCCTACTCTACTCTGCTCTACTCAATCCTAACCTAGCCTTGCCGATGTTAGGCTACCCTAGCCTACCCTAGCCTAACATAGCTCTACTCTACTCCACCCTACTCTACTATACTCTACTCTTCTCTAGCTAAGCCAAGATTAGCATAGCCTACCCTAGCCTAACCTAGCTCTGCTCTACTCTCTACTCTTCTAAGTTCTACTCTACTTTGCATTACTCTACTCTATTATGCATTACTCTGCTATGCTCTTCTTGTCTGCTCTACTCTATTCTTATCTACTCTACACTATTTTGTTCTTCTCTCCTCTTCTCTCTTATACTCTACTATACACTGCCTGCTCTCCTCCACACTACTCTACTCTACTTTACTTTACTCTACTCTAGTCTAGTCTAGTCTACTATACTCTACTCTACCCAAGCCTAGCCTAGCTCGCCTAAACTTGCTATACTCTCCTCTACCCTACTCTACTCTACTCTATCCTACTCTATTATACTCTTGCCTAGCCTAGCCTAGACTACCCTTACCTAGCCTTGCTTAGCCTAACCTAGCTTTGCTCTACTCTACTGTGCTCTTCTCTTCTTTTTATTGCTCTGTTCTACTCTACACTCTACCCTGCTCTGTTTTTCTTTCCTCTGCTTTGCTCTGCTCTACTATACTATACTCTTCTCTACTCTACTCTACTTTATTATACTCTATCCTATCTTAGCTTAGCCAAACCTAGCTCCACTCTACTCTACTCTACTCTACTATACTCTAGCCTAGCCTAACCCAACCTAACTACCAAGCTTATGCTTGCTTAACCTGGTTCTACACAACTCTACTCTTCTCCACTCTACTCTGTTCTACTCTACTCTACTCTACTCAAACATAGCTCTGCCAAACCTAGACTACCTAGCTATACTCTACTCTAGTCTAGCCTAACTTAACCTAGCTCTTCGCTACTCTGCTTGCTCTACTATATTATACATTCTTAGCTTTACTATGCTCTATTATGCTCTGCTTTACTCTGCTCTTCTTTACACTTCTCATCTCTGCTTTACTTACTCCACTTTACTCCACTCTACTCTACTATGGTCTACTCTATTCTACTCGGTGCTACTCTACTCAACTCTTCTATCCTAAACCCTGCTCTACTACACTCTAATCTACCCTACACTACTTTACTTTACTCGATCCTAACCAAGCCTAGCCAATGTTAAACTACCCTAGCCAAGCCTAGCCTAACATAACTCTACTCTACCCTACTATACTCTACTCTTCTCTAGGCAAGACAAATTTAGCCCAACCTACCCTAACCTAACCTAACTCTGCTCTACTCTACTCTGCTCATTTATGCTTTACTTTTTATTACTCTACTCTTCTCTACATTACTCTATTATGCTCTTCTTCTCTACTTTACTCTACTCTGATCTACTGTTCTTTTCTGCTCTTCTCTCCTCTTATCACTTCTACTCTACTCTACACTACTCTCCTCCATAACTACTCTACTCAACTCTACTTTACTCTACTCTACTCTAGTTTACTCTACTCAACTCTATTTAAGCCTAACCTAACCTTGCTCTACTCTACTCTACCCTACTCTACTATACTCTTCTCTATTCTACTTCGTTATACTCTTGCCTAGCCTAACCTAAACTACCCTAGCCTAGCTTAGCTTACCCTAACCTAACTTTGCTCTACTCTGCTGTGCTCTTCTTTACTTTTAATAGCTCTGCTCTACTCTACACTCTACTCTACTCTGTTCCACTTTGCTCTACTCTCCTCTACTATACTCTGCTCTACTCTACTCTACTATATTATACTCTAGCCAAGCCTAGCTTAGCATAACCTAGCTCTACTCTACTCTATGCTTCTCGACTATACTCTAGCCTAGCTTAGCCTAACCTAACCTAACCAACCAAGCTTAGCCTAGCCTAAACTAGTTCCACTCTAATCAACTCTACTCTGCTCTACTATACTCTACTCTAACCTAGCTCTACCTAACCTAACCTCGCTCTACTCTATTATACTCTACTCTACTCTACTCAACTCAACTCTACTCTAGCCTTGCAAAGCCTAGCCTACCATACCCTAGCTTAACCTAGCCTAGCCTAACCTAGCTCTACTCTACTCTACGATACACTATTCTAACTTAGCCTAGCCTAGCTTATCCAAACTTACTCTACTCTACTCTACTCTGTTCTATTATAATCTAGCCTAGCTTGGCCTAAGCTAGCTCTACTCCACTCTAATCTACTATACTCTACTCTAACATAACATAGCCTAACCTGGCCAATCCTAGCCTAACCTAGCAAAACCTAGTGCTACTCTACTCTATTCTACTCTACTCTACTCTACTCTTCTCTACTTTACTCTACTCCAACCTAGCCTAACCAAGTTGTACTATACTGTACTCTACTCTACTCTACTCTCCTCTACTCTCCTCTACTCTCCTCTACTCTACTCTATTCCACTCTAGCCTAACCTAGCCTAACCTAGCCTAGCAAAGCCTAGGCTAGCTTAGCATTGGTCTGCTCTGCTTTACTCTGCTTCAGTCTTCTCTACTCTACTCTGCTCTACTTTGCTCAACATTTCTCTACTCTATTCTTCTCTACACTACCTTATTATACTATGCTATACACTTCTCTACTTTGCTCTACTCTGCTCTCCTCTACTCTGCTCTCCTCTACTCTACTCCACTTTACTCTACTCTACTATACTCTCCTCTAACATAACCTAGCCTAGCTTAGCCTAACAAAGCTCTACTCTACACTACTCTACTCCAGCCTAGTCTTTCCAAACATAGCTCTTCTATGCTCTGCTTTCCTTTACTCTACTCTGCTTTGCTCTACCATACTTTACTCTGTTATGCTCTGCTTTGCTCTACCCTACTTTACTCTACTATACTCTATTAAACTCTAGCCTTGCTTAAACAAACCTAGCTATATTATACTCTACTCTACTCCAGGCTAACTTAGCCTAGTCTAGCCTAGCTCTACTCCACTCTACTCTACTTTATTCTACTCTATGCTCCTCTAACCTTGCCTAGCTTAGCATAGCCCACTATAGTAGAGCCTAACCTAGCTCTATTATGCCTTGATCTACTCTGTTGTGCTATGCTTTACTTTTCTCTACTCTGCTTTGCTTTACTCAACTATACTCCACTCTACTCTTCTCTGGTCTGCTCTGCTACACTTTGCCTTACTCTACTCCACTTTACTCAACTTTACTCTAGCCTTGCCTAGCCTAAACTAGCCAAGCCTAATCGAGCTCTTCTCTGCCCTACTCTTCTCTACACTACTCTACTCTACTCTACTCTAGCCTAGCTTTGCCCAGCCAATCTTAGCCTAGCCTTGCTTAACCTAACTCTACTCTTCTCTACTCTACTCTACTATATTATACTCTACTCCACTCAAGTCTGCTCTACTCTAACCAAGCCTAGCCTTGTCTTTCCTAGCTCTACTCTTCTCTACTCTACTCTAACTTACCCTTGCTTAGCTTAGCTTAGCCAATCCTAGCCTAACTTAGCTCTGTTCTACTATGCTTTGCTCTGCTCTACTCCATTCTACTCTACTTTGCTCTTCTTTACTATGCTCTACTCTACATTACAATACTCTACTCTACCTTACTCTACTTTATTATACTCTAGCCTAACCTAGCCTAATCTAGCTCTACTCTACTCTACTCTTGCCTAACCTAACCTAGCCTAGCCTTGCCTAACTGATCAAAACCTAACTCTTCAGTACTCTACTCTCCTCCACTCTACTCTACTCTACTCTACTCTACACTACTCTACTCTACTATATTCTACTCCACTCTACGCTACTCTACTCTACTCTATTATTCTATAACCTAGCTTAGCTTAGCCTAACCTAGCTCTGTTGTGTTCTACTCTACTCTTCTTGGCTCTACTCTACTCTACTATGCTCTTCTCTATTCTGCTCTACTCTACTCTATTTTTTTCTAGTTTGCTCTACTCTGCTATGCTCTACTCTGCTATACTCTACTCTCCTCTATTCTACTCTACTCTAGCCTAGCCTAACCAAGCTCTACTTTACTTTACTCCACTCTACTTTAATATACTGTTCTTTAGCCTATCTTAGCCAAGCCTAACGTAGCTCTTCTCTACTCTTCTCTACTCTACTCTACTCTACTCTAACTAGCCTATCCTCACTTAACCTAGGTCTACTCTACTCTACTCTACTCTTTCCTAGCTTAGCCTAACCTAAGCTAGCCCTTCTATGGCCTAGCCTAGCTTAGCCAAAACCTAACTTTGCTCAGCTTTATTCTACATTGCTCTATTCTACTCTACTCTACTATATTTTATTTTATTCTACTCAAATCTACTCTGCTCTACTCTACTCTACTCTATTGTATTCTAGCCTAGCCTAACCAAGCTCTACTCAACTCAACTCTACTCAATGTTAGCTTAACCTGAACTAGCTTACCCTATCATAGTCTAGCTTAACCTAACTCTACTCTAATTATACTGTAATCTTATCTTCTCAGCTCTATTCTTCACTACTCTATTCTTCTTTGTTCTACTCTGCTAAGCTCTATTATTCTCTACTCTACTCTACTCTACTCTACTAAACTCTACTCCAATCCACTATAGCCTAGCCTATCCTAGCCAAACCTAGCCTAACCAAGCTCTACTCTACTCCAACCTAGCCTTGCCTAGCCTACCCTAGACTAGCTTAGCATAGCCTAGCCTAGCCTAACCATGCTCTACTCTACTCTGCTAAACTCTACTCTAATCTACTTTACTCTAACCTAACCTTGCCTAGCCTTGCCTAACCTAGCTCTACTCTACCCTACTTTAGCCTAGCTTAGCCTAACCTAGCCTTGCCAAGTTGACCCTAGCCTAGCCTAGCTTACCCTAACTTAACTCTGCTCAGCTCTACTTTGCTCTGCTCTACTCTATCCTACTTTGCTCAGCTCTACTATGCTCTACTCTACTTTGCTCTATTTTACTCTAGCCCAGCCTACCCTAACCTAACCAAGCCCTACTATACTCTACTCATTCCCAACATAGCCTAGCTTAGCCTACTCTAGCCTAGCCTAGCCTAACTGAGCTCTTTTCTACTATACTCTACTCTACTCTACTCTTGTCTATCCTAGCTTAACCTTGCTCTACTCTTCTCTACTTTTCTCTACTCTGCTCTCTGTTTTACTCTTCTCTACTCTACTCTATTCTACTCTACTCTACTTTTCTCTACTCTACTCCACTCTACTCTACTATAGCCTAGCCTATCCTAGCCTTAAAAAAGCACTACTCTACTCAACTCTACTCTAACCTACTCTACTCTGCTTTTCTCTACTCTAGCCTAGCCTATCTTAGCATAGCCTAGCCAAGCCTAGCCCAACTTAAACTAGCACTACTCTACTTTACAATATTATACTCCACTTTCCTCTACTCTACTCTAACCAGGGCTAGCCAAACCTAACCTAGCTCTGCTCTACTCTACTCTACTCAACCCTATACTACTTTACTCTATTATGCTATGTTCTACTCTGCTCCACTCTACTTTATTCCATTGTTTTTTTTAAAACTCTTTTATACTCTACTCTACTCTACTTTACTCTACTTTCCTCTACTCTACGCTACTCTAGCCTAGCCGAGGCTAGCCAAGCCTAGCCTTGCCTAACCTCAGCTCATTTTAGCTCAGCTCTGCTCTACTCTAACTTTCTCTACTCTGATGTACTCTACTTTGCTCTACTCTATGCTACTCTTCTCTACTTAGCCCTTCTCTACTATACTCATCTCTGCTCTACTCTACACTAATCTACCCTACTTAACTCTATTATACTCTATTCTATTCCACTCTACTCTACACTAATCAGCTTTAGCCTAGCCTAACTTAGCTCTACTCTACTCAGCTCTGGTCTGCTCTACTCTACTCTACTCTGATTTTCTTTAATTTATTATACTCTACTCTATTCTATTCTGCTCTACTTTACTCTATTCTGCTCTGCTCTACTTTACTCTCCTCTATTCTACTCTGCTTTACTCTACTCTATTCTACTCTACTTTACTCTACTCTGTTTTTCTCTACTCTACTCTAATCTACTCTAGCCTAGTTTAGCTTAGGCTAACCTAGCTCTACTCTATTGTACTTTTCTTTACTCTAGTATACTCTGTTCTAACCTAGCCTACCCTTCCTTATCATAGCCTAGCTTAGCCAAGAATAACATAGCTCTACTCTACTTTGCTCTACTTTATTCTACTATAATGTACTCTACTCTACTCAAATCAAACATAGCCTAGCCTAGCCTAACCTAACCTAGCTCTACTTTATATTACCCTACAAAACTCTATTCTACTATACTCTAGCTTAGCCTAGCTTGAGCTAGCTCTACACTACTCTACTCTAATTCGCTCTACTATGCTCTGCTCTGCTCATTGCTCTACTTTACTCTACTATACTCTACTCTTCTCAACATTATTAAACTCTACTCTACTATACTTTAGCATAGACTAGCCTAGCCTAGCTAAGTCTAACCTTGCTCTTCTCTACTCTACTCTAGCATAGCCAAGCCTAATGTTGCTCTACTCTAGGATAGTCTACTATACTCTGCTCTAGTCTGCTTTGTTCTACTATGCTCTAGTCTGCTCTGCTCTACTCTTCTCTGCTTTACTAAACTCTACTCTACCTTACTATATGTTATCCTAGCCTAGCCTAACCTTGCTTTACTCTACTCTATTCCACTCTACAATACTGTACTCTAGCATAGCCTAGCCTACCTATCCTACCCTAACCTAGCTATACTCTACTATATTATACTATGCTCTACTCTACATTCTTCTATTCTATTCTACTCTACTTTACTCTAGTCAACTCTACTTTGACCTAGCCCAACCTAGCTTAGCCTAGCTAAGCTCTACCATACTTTACTCTACTCTAGCTTATCCTAGCCATGTTTAACATGCTTTGCTTTTCTCTACTATGTTATGCTCTACTTTGCTCTACTCTTCTCTACTCTGCTCTACTCTACTCTGCTTTACTCTTCTCAACTTTGCATTGTTCTACTCTACTCTTATCTAGTTTAGACTAACCTAACAAACCTCTAATCTACTATACTCCGCTCTAGTTTTGCCTAGCCTATCCTAGCTCTGCTTGCTCTACTCATTTCTACTCTACTCTACTCCACTCTACTCTGCTCAACTCTGCTCTACTCTGCTCTACTCTACTCCACTCTACACTAGCCTAGCCTAGCCAATCCTACCAGCTTAGTCTAACTTAGCTTAGCCTAGCCTTACTTAACCTAGCTCTATTTTGCTATGCTTTACACTGCTCTGCTCTTCTCTTCTCTACTCTACTCTACTTATCTCTACTCTACTCTACTTTAACAAAGCCTAGCCCTACCTACCCTAGCCAAGCATGACTTAGCCTAAGCTAGCCTTGCCTAACCTAACCTTGCTCTACTCTACTCCACCTTACCCTACTCACTCTACTCTAGCCTAGCCTAACCTAGCTTAGCTTAGCCTAGCCTAACCTAGCTCTACTCTACTATACTCTACTATACTCTACTATACTCCACTATACTCTACTAAATTCTACCCTACTCTACTCTACTCTAACCTAGCCTAGACTAGCTCTACTCTACTCTACTCTGCTCTGCTAAATTATGCTCTGCTATAATATGCTCAACTCTACTATACTATACTCTTCTCTACTCTGCTATGCTCTGCTCTTCTCTACTCCACTCTTCTTTGCTCTACTCTACTCTACCCCACTCTAGCCTTTCCTAGCCTATCCTAACTAAGCCTTACTCTACTCTACACTACTTTACTCTACTCTATTCTATCCTTACTTAGCCTACCCTAGCCTAACCTAGCCTAACCAAGCTCTACATTACTCTACTCTACACTACTCTACTCTATTCTATCCTTGCCTAGTTTACCTTAGCTTACCCTAGCCTAACCAAACTCTACATTACTCTACTTTATACTACTCTACTCTACTCTCTTTATTCTACTCTACTGTAAACTAATATAGCCTAACCTAGCTCTACTCTACTCTAGCCTAGCTTAGCTTAGCCTTGACTAGCCTCACCTAACCTCATCCAGCTTAGCCTACCCTAACTCTTCTCCACTCTGCTCTACACTACTTTGATATGCTTTACTCTGTTCTTCTCTACTCTACTCTACTCTACTATTTTTTAGCCTAGCCTAGCCTAACCTAGCTCTACTCTACTCTACTCTAAGCAAGCCCAGTATAGCCTACCCTAGCTTAGCCTAGCCAAACCTAGCTCTACTCTACTCTATTCTACTCTAACTTAGCCTAACCTATTGTACTTTAAAATTTTCTACTCTAGTCTTCTCTTCTCTACTCTACTCTACTCTAGCCTAGCCTAGCCTAACCTAGCCTAACATAGCCAAGCCTAGCCTAAACTTGCTCATCTCTACTCAACTCTACTCTACTCTACTCTATTTTACTCTGCTCTCCTTTACTCTACTCTACTACAACCTAAACTTGCCTAGCCTAACAAAGCCTAGCCTAGTATAGCTAAGCCTAGCTTTACTATATGCTACTCTACTCTACTCTAGCCTTGCCTAGCCTAACCTAGCTCTGCTCTACTTTGCTTTCCTCTACTTTGCTCTACTCTTCTTTGCTCTGATCTGCTCTACTCTATTCAGCTCTACACTACTCTATTCTACTCTACCATACTCTATTAAACTATAGCCTAGCCTAGCATAGCATTGCCTAACCTTACCTAGCTCTTATCTACTCTACTCTGCTCTGCTCTACTCTAACTTAGCCTAGCCTATCCTAACCCAACCTTGCTTTACTCTACTCTACTATATTCTATCCAACTCTCTAGCCTAGCCTAGGCTAGCCTAACCTAGCTCTGCTCTGGTCTACTTTGGTCTTCATAGCTCTACTCTACTATGCTCTACTATTTTCTTCTCTCCTCCCCTCTTCTCTGCTCTCCTCTTCTCTCCTTTCCTCTCTTCTCCTCTCCTCTCCTCTACTTTGCTCTACTCTACTCTACTCTACTCTACTCCATTCTTCTCTACTCTACTCTACTATACTCTACTATATTCTACTCTACACTACTCTACTTTATCCTTGCCTAGCATAGCCTAATCTAGCTCTACTCTATTCTACTATTCTTTACTCTACTCTACTCTGCTCTAGCCTAGCCTCACTAACCTACCTTATCCAAGCCTAACCTAACCTAGCTCAACTCTACTCTACTCCACTGTATTCTACTCTAGCCTAGCATACCCATGCCTATCTTAACTCTGCTCTACTCTATTCTACTCTACTCTATACTACTCTGACCTACTACAATACACTCTATTCTACTCTTCTCTACTCTGATTTACTCTACTCTACTCTTCTCTACCATACTCTAACCTTGCCTAGCCTAGCCTGGCCTAACTAGCTCTACACTACATTACTATACTCTTCACTACTACTATAGCATTGCCTGGCCTAGCTTAACCTAGCTTAGCTAATCTCTACTCTACTCTAGTCTACTCTACTCTGCTTTAGTCTACTCTACTTTACTTTATTATAGCCTAGCCTATCCTAACCTAGCTTTACTCTACCTTACTTTGCTCTACTCTGCTCTACCCTACTCTACTGGACCTACTCTAGCATAGCTTAGACTATCCAAGCAAAAACCTAGCTTAGTCTCCTAACTTAGCTCTACTCTGCTCCACTCTACTCTATCCTTCTCTTCTCTACAGTACTATGTTATGCTCTACTCTACTCTGCTTTTCTCTGCTTTGCTCTACCCTACTTTACTCTACTATACTCTATTATACTCTAGCTTAGCCTAGCCGAACCTAGTTGTACTTTACTCCACTCTACTCTAGCCAAACCTAGCGTATCGTACCCTAGCCTAGCCAAATTAAGCTATCCTTACTTTACTCTAATGTACTCTACTAAATTCTACTCTTACTCCACTCTACTCTACTCCACTCTACCCTACTATACTCTAACCTTGCTTAGCCTAGCCTAACTTAGCTCTACTCTACTCAACTCTACCCTAATTTAGCCTAGCTTAACCTAGCTCTACTCCACTTTACTTTTCTCTACTTGCTCTACTCCATTTTTTTTTGCTCCACTCTACCATGCTTTGCTCTATTCTACTCTGCTCTACTGAGCTATGCTCAGTTCTACTGTATTCTGCTCTTCTTTACTCTATTCCACTCTTCTTTATAATAGCTTAGCCAAACCTTGCCTAGTATAGCTTATCCTTGCAAAACCTACCTTAACCTTGTTATACTCTACTCTACTCTACTCAACTCTACTATACTCTACTCAACTCTACTATACTCTACTCTACTCTACCCTACTCTACTCTACTCTAACCTTGCCTTGCTTAGCCTAAGCTAGCTCTACTCTACTCTTCTCTACTTTGCATTACCTGACTCTGCTCTTCTCTGCTCTGCTCTGCTCTACTCTACTCTACTCTGTTATACTCTACTCTACTGCACTCAGCTCTGCTCTGATCTACTCTACTCTACTCTGCTTTGCTCTGCTCTACTCTACACTATTCAACTCTCCTCTAGCCTAGACTAGATTAAATTAGCTAGGATCTACTTTACTCTAGCTTAGCCTAGCCCATCCTAACTTAGCCTAGCCTAGCCTAGCCTAGCTCTACTCTACTCTACTCTACTATACTATACTATAGTATACTCTATTATACTCTACTCTGCCCTACTCTACTCTACTCTAACCAAGCATAGCCCAACCTAGCTTAGATAAACTTAGCTCTACTATTCTCTTCTCTACTCTACTCTACTCTATTCCACTCTTCTATGCTTTCTCTACTCTATTCTACTCTACTTTAGCCAAGCCCAGCTAAGCCTAACCTAGCCTTACCTAATTGAGCTCTACTCTACTCAACTCAACTCTACTCCAATCACCTCTACTATACTATACTCTACTCTACTCTACTATACTCTAGCATAACCTAGCTTATCTTAACCTAGCTCTACTCTACTCTATTTTACTCTACTCCTTAGTAGCCTAGCTTAGCTTAGCCAAGGCTACCATAGCCAAGCCTTACTTAACCTAACTGTACTCTACTCTACCCTACCCTACACTACAATACACTATTTTATTTTACTCAACTCTACTACACTCTACTCTAATCTACTCTACTTTACTACCTCTACTCCAATTTAACTTAGCCTAGCCTAACCTTGCTCTACTTTACTCTACTCTACTCTATTCTATTCTACTTTAAGCTAACCTAGCCTAGCATAACCTAGCTTTACTTAGCTCTACTCTTCTCTACTCTGCACTACTCAGCTTTGCTTTACTATACTTTGCTCTACTTTGCTCCACCTTACTCAGCACTGCTCTATTATGCTCTGCTCTACTCTACTCTGCTCTGCTCTGCTCTACTCTACTCTACTCTACTTCAGCATAGCCTAACCTAAAATAACCATGCTCTACTATACTCTACCCTACTCTAGTATACTCTAATCTAGCCTAGCCTAGTGCCACCTAGCCTAGATTAACCAAGCTCTACTCTACTCTACTCTATTATACTATATTATACTCTATACTACTCTACTCTACTCTACTCCACTCTACTCCACTCTAACATAGCCTAGCCTTGCTTAGCCTCACTTAGCTCTACCCTACTCTGCTCTACTTTCCTTAATTCTGTTCTTCTCTACTCTACTTTTCTTTTCTCTTCTCTACTCTACTCTACTTTGCTTTGCTCTTTTCTACTCTTCTAAACTCTACTCTACTAAGCTCTGCCTAACCTAATATGGCTCTACTCTACTCTACTCCACTCTACCCTAGCTTAGCCTAGCCGATCCTGCCCTAGCCTAGCTTAGCCTAACCTAACCTAGCTCTGCTTTACTCTACTCTACTCAATATTACTCTACTCTACTCTAACCTAGCCCAACTTAGCCTAGCCTAACACTGCTTTATTGTACTCTACTCTACTCTACACTATTATACTTGACTGTAGACTATTCTAGCACAGTGTGGCCTAACCTATCCTACCCTAACTTATCCTTACTCTACTCTGCATGACTCTACTCTCCTTTTCTCTACTCGACTTAACTCCACTCTGCTCTGCTTTTCTCTACTCTTCTTTACTCTACTTTACTCTACTCTACCTCACTCTAGCCTAGCCTGGCCTAATCTAGCCTACCCAAGCCTATCATAGCCTAACCTTGCTTAGCTTAACCTAGCTCTACTCTACTCTGCTCTACTCTACATTGCTTTGCTCTACTCTACTCTAACCTAGCCTAGCCTTATCAAGCCTAACTTAGCTCTATTCTTTTTAACTCTACTCTAACCTAGCTTAGCCTAGCCTTACCAAAACTAAGCTTGCTCTGCTTTGCTCTAACCTTCTCTTCTTTATTCTACCCTACTCTTTTTTACTCTGCATTGCTCTACTATACACAGCTGTGCTCTACTCTATGCTACTATACTCGACTCTACTCTACCCTCGCCTAGCTTAACCAAACCAAGCTCTATTATACTCTTCTCTACTCTACTTTACTCTACTCTACTATACTCTAGCCAAGCCTAACCTTGCTTAACCTAGTCTAGCCTAACCTAGCTCTACTTTACTCTACACTACTCTATTCTACTCTACTCTACTAACCTCTAGCCTAGCCTAGCCTAACCTAGCTCTGCTCTGCTCTACTCTACTCTGCTCTTCTCCACTCCACTACACATTGCTTTGCTCTACTCTTTTCTACTCTACTCTTCTCGACTTTACTCTACTCTATTATAGGCTAGCCTAACCTAGCCTAACTTAATCTTGCTCTACTCTACTCTACTCTACTCTATTATACTATAATATACTCTATTATACTCTACTCTACCCTACTCTACTCTAACCTAGCCTAACCCAACCTAACTTAGCCAAACCTAGCTTTACTCTTCTCTTCTCTACTCCAGTCTTCTCTACTTTACTCTGCTCTACTTTGCTCTACTCTATTCCACCCTACTCTAGTCTTGCATAGCTAAGCCTAGCTTAGCCTAGCCTAATTGAGCTCTACTTTACTCTGCTCCACTCTCCTCTACCATACTATACTCTACTCTACTATACTCTAACCTAGCCTAGCTTATCCTACCCTAGCTCTACTTAACTCTACTCAACTCTACTTTACTCTACTCTACTCTCCTCTACTCTACTATACTCTATTATAACCTACCCTAGCCTAGCCTATCCTAACCTTGTTTATCTTAGCTTAAACTAGCTTTTCTTTTCTCTACTCTAATCTGCTCTACTTTTCCCTATTATACTCTTCTCTATTCTGCTATGCTTTTCTCTGCTCTACTATACTCTTCTCTATTTTACTCTGCTCTACTCCTCTCTCCTCTCTTATCCTCTCCTCTACTCTCTTCTCCTCTACTTTACTCTAGTCCACTCTACTCTACTTTACTCTAATATACTTTACTCTACTTTACTCTATCCTACTATACTCTACACTGCTTAACTCTAGTGAAGTCTCGCCTAGCCTACCCTAGCCTCGCCTAGCCTAGCCTAGCCTAGCTCTACTTTACTCTACTATAATCTACTCTACACTACTCTACTCTACTCTACTCTATTCTACTCTATCCTATTCTAGCTTATCCTAGCCTAGCATAACCTATCTCAGCTCTGCTCTACTCTACTCTACTCTACTCTACACTACTCTATTTTCTCTACTCTATTTTACTCAGCTAACCTCTCCTCTCCTCTACTCTACTATACTCTGCTCTACCCTTCTCTACTTTGCTCTACTCTACTCTACTCTGGCCTAGCATAGCTTAGGATAAGCAAACTCTACTCTACTCTACTTTATTCAACTCTACTTTACTCTACTCTACTCTACCTTATGCTACCCTACTCTAGCTTAGCCTAGCTTATGTTAGCCTAGCCTAAACTAACTCTACTCTACTATACTATTCTCCATTCTACTATACCTTACTCTACTCTATTATCCTCTACTCCACTAAAACCTAGCTTAGCCTAGCTTAACCAAGCTTTACTATACTCTACTCTGGCCTAGCCTTACCTAGCCTAGCTTAGCCTTGCCTAACCTAAGCTTGCTCTACTCTACTCTGCTCTATTATGCTATGATCTACTCTACACTACTTTGCATTGCTCTGCTCTTCTCTACTCTTCACTGCTCTGCTCTTTTCTACTCCACAATGCTTTGCTCTGTACTCTAGCCTCCCCTAGCCTAGATTAGCCTAACATAGCTATAATCTACTCTATTCTAGACTAGGCTAGCCTAGCCTATTTTAACCTAGCCTAGCCTAGCCTTGCTTAGCCTAACCTAGGTCTACTCTACTCTACTTTACTTTACTCTGCTCTACTCTACTCTACTCTAACCTAGCATTTCTTATCTTAACCTAACCTGGCCTAGCTTAGCTTTGCCTAGCCTAGCCTAGTATAACATTGCTCTACTCTACTCTACTCTACTTACCTCTACTCTACAATGCATTGCTCTACTCAAATCTACTCTACTTACTCTAGCCTTGCCTCGCTAAGCCTAGCCAAGCCTTACCTAACTTAGCTCTACTCAACTCTACCCTGCTTTACTCTACTCTACTATACTCTACTCTAGCATAGTCTGGCCTACCCTAACCTTACCTAGCCTAGCCTAGCTTAGCCTAACCAAACCTAGTTCTGCTCTACTCTACTCAACTTTACTCTACTCTACTATACTCTACTCTACTCCACCTTACTTTAACTAGCTTTGCCAAGCCTAGCCTAACCTAGCTCTACTCTACTCTATTGTACTCTACTCTACTCTAGCCTAGAATAGTCTAAACTAACCTATCTCTGCTCTACTCACTCCACTATTCTCTATTTTATTTTGCTATGCTTTTTTATTCTCTGCTCTTCTCTCTTCTGCTCTCCTCTTCTCCTCTCTACTCTGCTTAGCTCTATACTATTCTATTCTACTCTACTCTACTCTACTTTACTTTACTCTACTCTACTATGCTCTGATCTGCTCTACACTATTCTACTCTATTCTTCTTTGCTCTACTCCACTATACTCTACTGTACTATGGCCTAGCCTAGCCTAACTTAACATTGTTTAGCCTAGCTCTACTATACTCTACTCTACTATATTACTCTACTTTAACCTAGCCTAGACTAGCCTAACCTAGCCTAAAGTAACTTGACCTAACCTAGCTTAGCTTTATTCTACTCTACTCTACTCTTGTAAGCTTAATCGAGCTCTACTCTACCATACTCTCCTATGCTCTACCCTACTCTGTTATGCTCTACTCCCTTCTACTCAGCTCTGCTCTCCTTCCTTCACCTCTCCTCTCCTTTCCTCTACTCTACTCTACTTACTATATTATACTCTTCTCTAACCTAGCTTACCTAATCTAGCTCAACTCTACTTTGCTTTATGCTACTCTAGCTTAGCCTAGCCTAGCTTACCTAGCCAAGCTTTTCTCAGCTCTACTCCTTTCTGTTTGTTTTTGCTCTGCTCTACTCTACTTTACTGTATACTACTCTACTCTACTTTACTCTAGCCTAACCTTGTCTAGCCAAACCTAACCTAGCTCTGCTCTACTCTACTCTGCTCTAATATACCTGACTCTAGCCCAACATAACCTAGCATTGCCTAGCCTAGCCTAACCTACCTTAGCCTAACTTAGCTCTGCCCTACTTCTCTCTGCTCTGCTCTGCTTAACTCTACTCTGCTCTACACTACTCTACATTACTTTACTTTATTCTTCTCTACTTTAGCCATGTTGAGGCTAGCCTAGCATAACCTAACCTAGCTCTACTCTAATCTACTCTACTCAAGCTAGCATCACCTTGCCTAGCATAGCTTAGCCTAACTTAGCCTAACTTAGCTCTACCCTCCTCCACTCTACTCTATTATCCTTTATTCTACTCTAATCTACTCTAATCTATTGTACTCCACTCAACTCTAATTTAACCTAGCCTAGCTTAGAATAACCAAGCTTTACTCTACTCTACTTTATTCTACTTTTCTTTGCTCTACTCTATTCTACTCTATGCTACTATTTTCTACTCTACTTTGCTCTTCTTTGATTTGCTTTACTCTATTCTACTCTACTCTACTCCATTCTAGCCTAGCATTGCCTAGCATAACTGAGCTCTAGTCTTCTCTAAACTACCTTCTCTACTCTACTCACAATAGCCAAGCCTTGGTCTAGGCTAACCATACCTAACTCTACTCTACTAACCCAACCTTGCTTAGCCAAACCTAGATCAGCTCTTCTCTGCTCTACTTTTCTCTACTCTACTTTGCTCTACTCTTGTCTACTTTATCCATGTTGAGCCAAGCCTATCCTAACCTAACCTAGCTCTACTCTAATCTACTATACTCTAGCTAGCCTCACCATTCCTAGCCTAGCTTAGCCTTGCCTCGCCTATCCTTGCTCTACTCTACTCTACTCTACTCTATTATACTCTATCATACTCTACTCTACTATGCTCTACTCTACTCCACTCCACTCTACTCTACTCTACTCTAACCTAGCCTAGCTTAGCCTACCGACGCTCCACTTTGCTCTGCTTTGCTTTACTCAGCTCTACTGTACCCTACTGTTCTCTTCTCTATTCTTTTTTGCTCTACTTTGCTCTAATCCTCTATACTCTGTTCTACTATACTCCATCTTAGCCTAGCTTAGCCTAGCCTAGCCTAACTGAGTTATAGTCTACCCTACGCTACTCTTCTTCACTCTACTCTACTCTAGCCTAGCCTAACCTAACCAAGCTCTTTTTTACTCTACTCTACTCTACTCTAGCCTAACCTTGACTAACCTAGCTCTACTCAACTTTATTCAACTATATAATACTCTACGATACCCTAGCCTAGCCTAGCCTAGCTTATCCTAGCTCTAATCTACTCTACTCTACTCTATTCTACTCTACTCTAGTCAATTATATCCTAACATCTTCAAGCCTTGCCTAGCCTAACATAGCATAACCTAGCTTTACTCAGCTCTGCTCTATCGTTCTCTACTCTGCTCTGCTCTACTCTACTCTGCACTGCTCTCCTCTCCTTTACTCCACTCATCTCTACTATGCTTTGCTTTCCTCTACTCTACTCTACTCTTTTTTGCTCTGCTTTGTTGTCCACTACTTTACTCTACTCTACTCTACTCCATAATACTCTACTTTACTTTGCTCTACTCTACTCAAGCCTAGCCTAGGCAAATAAAGCCTAGCCTACACTAACACAGCTTTGTCTAGCACAGCTTAGCCCTACCTTAGTCTGCTCTTCTTGTTTAAGCTCTAATCAACTCTATTCTACTCAGCTCAAATCTCCTATACTCTGTTCTACTCTACTCTACTCTAGCCAAGCCTAGCCTAACCTAACCTAGCTTTACTCTGCTCTACTCAACTCAACTCTACTCTACTCTACATTAGCCTAGCTACTTTGCTCTACTCTACTCAGCTCTGCTCTACTCTACTCTACTCTATTCTACTCTACTCAACTCCACTCCACTCTACTCAACTCTAGCCTAGCTTAACCTAGGCTAATTTAGCTCTATTCTGCTCTACTCTACTCTACTCTACTCTACTCTAGCTTACCCTTGCCTAGCCTAGCCAAACCTAGCATAACCTAACCTAGCCTAGCCTAGCCTAACCTACCTCTACTCTACTCTACTACACTATTCTCTAATATATTCTACTATACTTTATTCTACTCTACTCTGCTCTTCTCATCTATAACCTAGCCTCGCCTAACCTAGCTCTACTCTACTCTACTCTTCTCCACTCTAGCTTAGCCTTAGCTAACTCTACTCTTCTCTGCTCTGCTCTAGTCTGCTTAGCTCAGCTCGGCTTTACTCTGCACTTCTCTACTTTGTTCTATTCTACTCTAGCATGGCCTAACCTAACCTTACTCTGCTTTACTCTTATCTATTCTACTCTAGCTTAGCCAAATCTTGCCTTACCTAACCTGGCTCTACTTTATTCTTCTATACTCTACTATACTATACACAACATTACTCTACTCTACTCTATTCTATTCTACTCGACTCTATTCTACTATAACCTTGTCTTGCCTAGCCTACCTTAGCCTAACCTAGCTGCTCTTCTCTACTCTGCTCTATTTTGCTCTAGCCAACTCTACTCGCTCTACTCTACTCTACTCTACTCAACTCTACTCTAGCCTAACCTAACCTAGCCAATCTTAACAAAGTTTTACTCTACTCAACTCACCTCCACTCTACTTTGCTCTACTATACTCTAATCTACACTGCTTTAGCCTCACCTAGCATACCCTAACCAAGCTTAACCTAGCCTTGCCTAACCTAGATCTACTCTAATCTTCTCTACTCTACTCTATAATACTCTACTCCACTTTACTATACTCTTCTCAAAACTACTCTACTACTCTACTATACTCTAATCTATCCTATTCTAACCTAGCTTAGCCAAGCCTAGGCTGACTAGCTCTACTTTACTCTACTCTACTCTAGCCTAGCCTGGCCTAGCCAAGCCTTGCCTAGCCTAGCCTAACCTATCTCTACTCTACTCTACTTTGCTCAACTCTACTCTACACTAATTTTCTCTGCTATGCTTTGCTCTCTACTCTACTATACTATACTCTACCCTATTATACTCTCAGATAGCCTAGCTTAACCTAGCTCTAATCTACTCTAATCTAACCTTGTCTTACCTTGCCTTGCTTAGCCTAAGCTAGCTCTACTCTACTATTCTTTGCTCTACTCTTCTATGCTCTACTCTATTTTGCTGTACCCTACTCTACTTTGCTCATTTTTGCTCTGCTCTTCTCTACCTTTCTATGTTATACTCTACTCTACTATGTTCTACTCTACCCTACTCTACTCTACTATACTATAGCCTAGGCTAGCCTAACCTAATAAAACTTAACTAAGCTTTACTATACTCACTCTACTCTATTTAGCCTACCCTGGCCTAGCTTAACCTAGCCTACTAGCCTAGCATAGCTTAACCTAACTCTACTCTACTTTATTCTACTATACTCTACTCTACAATATTCTACTCTACTGTACTTTACTCTACTCTATTCTACTCTCTTATACTCTACTATACTCTTTGCTGCCCTATCCTATCCAAGCTTAGCAAGGCCTAGGCTAACCTAGCTCTATTCTACTCCACTCTACTGTAGCCTAGCCTAGCCTTATCTATCCAACCCTTGGCTAGCTTAGCCAATCCTAACCAAGACTAACCTAGCTCTACTCTTCTCTACTTTGCTATACTCTACTCTACTCTACTTTTCTCTGCTATGCTTTGCTCTACTCTACTCTATTATACTCTACTTTATTCTATTGTACTCTAAAATAACATAGCCATGTGTAGCCTAACCTAGCTCTAATCTATTCTACTCTACTCTACATTACTCAAGCTTAGCCTAGAAAATCCTAGCCTTTCCTAGCCTAACCTAGCCAAGCCTAGCCTATCCTAACTTAGCTCTAGACTACTCTACTCAATAATGCTCTAGCCTAGCCTAACCAAGCCTAGCTTATCCAAGCTTAACTAGCTTTACTCTACTTTGCTCTGCTCTGCTCTACTCTAATCTGCTCTACTTTGCTATACTTTTTGATGCTTTGCTCTAGTCTATTCTTCACTACTCTATTATACTATAATCTAGGCTACTATACTATATTCTACTCTAGTTTACTCTACTCTACTATACTATATTTCCCTCTACTCTACTTTACTCTACTTAAAGTAACCTAGCCTTTCCTAGCATAGCTTAAACTAGCCCTACTCTATTCTACTCTCTCTACTCTACTATACTCTACTCTCTTTTGCTCTACTCTACTCTTCTCTATACTGCTCTACTCTACTCTACAATGCTCTACTTTTCTCTGCTCTACTCCATGCTGCCCTACTCTACTCTTCTCTATTCTACTCTACTCTAGCCAAGCTTAACCTAAACAAGCTCTACTCTACTCAACTATACTCTACTCCAGCCTAGCCAAGCCTAACATAGCCTATCCTTACATATCATAGCCTAGCCTAACCTTGTTCAAATCCACTCTACTTTACTATACTCTACTATACTCTACTCTACTTTACTCTACTATACTCTAGACTAGCCTAGCTTAGCCTTGCCTAGCTTTTCCTAGCCTAATAAAGCTCTACTCTACTCTACTCTACTCTACACTATATTATTCTACTCTACTCTCCTCTACTCTATCCTATCCTACCCTAGCCTAGTCTTGCATAACCTAGCTCAGCTCTACTCTACTCTTCTCTGCTTTGCTCTACTCTCCTCTGTTCAGCTCTACTCTGCTCTGCTCTTCTCTACTCTACTCTACTCTACTATGCTCTGCTCTTCTAAGCTCTACTCTACTCTGCTCTGCTCTCCTCTACTCTACTCTACTCTATTATAATAGCCAATCCTAACCCAGCCTAACCTAATTCTACTCTACCTTACTCTACTCTAGCTTAGCATAGACTATCTTAGCCTTGCCTAACCTAGCCAAGCTAAGCCTAACCTAACCTATCTCTATTATAATCTACTCTACTATACTCTAGCCAGACCTAACCAAGCCTATCTAAGCTTAACTTAGCTCTACTCTACTCTGCTCTACTCCTCTCTACTATGTTCTGCTCTATACTTCTCTACTTTTCATTGCTTTGCTCTACTTGACTCTGTTCTCCTCTATTCTATTCTACTCTAGCATAGCCTTTCCTAGGTTAACTTAGCCTACCCATACTCTACTCTATTCTAACCAACTCTAATCTACTCTACTCTACTCTATCGAAGCCTAACCTAAACAAACCTAACCTACCTAAGCTAACGTAGCTCTACTCTACTCTACTCTGCTCTATTCTCCTCTATACTACCCTACTTTACTCAACTCTACTCTACTTTATCCTAGCCTAGCATAGCTTAGCCTTGCCAAGCTTAGCCTAAACGAGCTCTACTCTACTTTACTCTCTCCATTCTACTCTACTATACTATAATCTACTTTACTCTACTATACTATACTCTACTCTACTCTACCATACTCTACCCTACTCTACTATACTCTACTCTAGCTTAGCCTAGCATCACTTGAGCAAGCTCTAATCTACTCTACTCTACTCTACTCTACCCTACTCTACTCTACTCTAACCTAGTTTAGCCTATCCTAGCCCACCATAGACTACCCCAACCTAGCCTTCCCTAGCCTAATTGAGCTCAACTCTACTCTACTCCACTCTACTCTACTATACTCTACTTTACTTTTCTCCATTATAACCTAGCCTAGCTTAGCCTAATTAAGCTCTACTACACTCTACTTTACTCTTCTACTCTACTGTAGCTAGCATTTCCTAGCTTAGCCTAAGCTAGCTCTGCTCACTATGCTCTACTCTGCTATGTTATGCTTTACTCTACTCAACTATTCTCTACTCAGCTCTGCTCTTCTCTGCTTTGCACTGATCTATACTCTAGCCTAGCTCAACCTAACTTAGCGGTACTCTACCCTACTCTCGCATAGCCTAGCATAGCCTAGCTTACCCTAGCCTTGCCTAGCTTAGCCTTGCATAACCTAGCTTTAATATACTCTACTCTAGTCTACTCTACACTACTGTACTCTGCACTGGTCTCTTCTACTCCATTATAACCTAGTCTAGCCTAGCCAAAGCTAACCTAGCCTAACCTTAGCCAACCTAGACTTACCTAGCCTAACTTAGCTCTTCTCTGCTCTGCTCCACTCTACTCTGCTTATCTCTACTCTGTTCTACTTTGCTTTATTATACTCTACTCTATTCTAGCTTTCCTTAGCCTAGCCTAGCCTAGCTTAGCCTAACCAAGCACTACTCTATTATACTCTACTCTACCCATCTCTACTCTACTCCACTCTACTCTACTCTTGCTTATCCGAGCCTACCCTGGCTTAACTTAGCCTATTGCTTAGCCGAACAAAACCTAGCTCTATTTACTCTACTCTACTCTATTCCACTACACTCTACTCTGCTTTACTCTACTCTAAGCTAGCCTAGCCTAACCTAACTCTACTATACCCTACTTTACTTTACTATAATCTATGGTACTCTAGCCTAGCTTAGCATTAGTCTAGCCTAGCCTAGCCCAACCTAGCCTAACCCAGCCTAGGCAAACCTAGCTTTGCTCTACTATTTTCTACTCTGCTCTGCTCTACTATAAATTGCTTTGCTCTACTCTGCTCCTTTGCTTTACTAGATTCTACTCTAGCCTAGCATAACCTAACATAATCTAGCTCTACTCTACTTTACTCTACTATAATATTCTCTACTCGTACTCTACTCTACCCTACTCTTATCTAGCCTAGCCAAACCTAGCTCTACATTATTCTACTCTTTTATACTCTGTAACACTCTACTATACTCTACTATACCCTACTCTTCGCTACTCTACTCGACTCTTTCCAAGCCTAGCCTAACCTATCTTTACTCTATTTTACTTTACTCCACTCTAGCCTACCCTAACCAAACATTGCTCTGTTCTTCTTTACTTTGCTTTACTATCTTCTACTCTATTCTACTCTACTCTATTCTATTCTACTCTAGCTTAACCTTGCTTAGCCTAGCCTAACCTAACCATGCTCTACTTTACTCTACTCTATCGTACTTTAGCCTAGCCAAAGCAAGCCTTGCCTAGCATAACCTAGCTCTATTATACTATACTATACTATGCTCTACCCTCTCTACTCTACTCTACTCTACTCTACTCTACTTTACTCTACTCTATTCTAATTTAACCTTACCTAGCTTAGGCTTGCCAAACCTAGTCTAACCTAGCTCAACTTTGCTCTGCTTTCCTCTTCTCTACTCTACTCTACTATGGTATGTTCTACTCTATACTACTCTGTTCTACTCTCATTCGCTCTGCTCTGCTCTACTATAATTAAGTCCACTCTACTCTACTTTATTATACTCTAGCCTAGCCTTCCTAGCCTAATCTAACCTAGCTCTAATCTACTATACTCTACTCTATTCTATTTTAGCTTAGCATAGCCAAGCCAAACCTAGCTTAGCATAGCCTCACCTAACCTACCTCTACTCTACTCTACTCAACACTAGTCTAACCTAGCCAAGCCAAGCCTAGCCTAAACTAGCTCCTCTTTACCCTAGTCTAGCATAGCCAAGCCTATCCTAACCTAACCTGGCTCCACTCTACTCTTCTCTTCTCTACTCTATAATGCTATGCTCAACTCTGCTTTTTTCTGTTATGCGTTACTCTATACTACTCTACTCTACTCTACTCTACTTTGTTAGGCTCTGCTCTTCTCTACTCTACCCTACTCTACTCTTGCCTCGCCCAGCATAGCTAGCAAAACCTAGCAATACTCTACTCTACTTACTCTTCTCTAATCTACTCTAGCCTATCCTAGCCTTCCCTAGCCTTGTTGAGCCTCGCTTATCCAAGCCTAAATTAACCTAGTTCTACTCTATCCTACTCTATTATACTCTACTGTACTCTACTCTAGCCTACTCAAACCTAGTCTAGCCTAGCATAACCAAATCTAGCTCTACTATACTCTACTCTAGCATAACCTAGCCTAGCATAACCTAACCTTCCCTGGCTCTGCTCTGCTTTACTTTGCTCTACTCTACTATGCTCCACTCTACTCTACTCTGCTCTACTCTGTATTTCTCAATCATGCTTTACTCTATTCTCGACTACTCTGCTCTACTCTACTCTACTCTACTCTACTCCACTCATTTCTACTCTACTCAACTGTAGACTTGTTTAGCCTAGCCTTACCTTGCTATACTCTACTCTATTATACTCTACAATACCCAACTCTACCCTACTTTACTCAAGACTAGATTAGCCTGACCTAACTTTGCTTTTGTTTTCTCTACCCTACTCTACTCTACTCTAATCTACTCTATTCTACTCTACTAAAACTTAGCCTAGCTAGCCTAACCTTTCTCTACTCTACTCTACACTATCCTAGCCTTACTTAGCTCCACTCTACATTTCTCTGTTCTACTCTGCTCTACTTTACTCTACTCTATTATACTCTTGTTTAGTTTAGCCTAGCCTAGCCTAGCATAGCCTAACCTAGCACTACTCTACTCTACTCTATTATGTTGTACTCCACTTTACCTTAGCCTAGCCTTACATTACACAACTTTACTCTACTATACTCTACACCAATCTGCTCTACTCTACTCTAACTTTGCATAACCTAGCCTAGCCTAACCTAGCTCCACCCTATTCTACTCTACTCTACTTTACTCTTGCCTAGTCTAGCTAAGCATAGCCTAGCCTAACCTATCCTAACCTAATCTAGCTCTAATCTGCTCTACTCTACTCTTCTCTACTATACTTTAGCCTAACCTATCTCTACTCTACTCAACTTTACTCTACTCTACTCTAGCCTTGCCAAGCCAAATGTAGCTCTCTACTCTATGTTACTGTACTCTACTCTATTATATTCAACTCTCTTCTAATCTACTCTACTCTAACCTAGCCTAGCCTAGTCTAGCTTATTTTAGCCTAGCCTAGCCTAGCAAAACCTAATCTAGCTCTTCTTTGCTTTGCTCTGCTCTACTCTACTCTACTCTACCTAACTCTGCTCTGCTCTGCTTTACTATACTCTACCTTAACCAAGCCTAACTTGACTCTACTCTACTCTACTATACTACACTTTAGCCTTTCTTAGCATAACATAACTCTGTTATACTCTACTCTAATCTCCTCTACTCTCTTGTATTCTACTCTTACTTAACCTAGCCTAACTTAGCATTACTCTACTGAGCTTTGCTCTTCTCCACTCTCCTCTACTCCACTCTACTCTACTCTACTCTACTTTGCCCTTATTTACTCTACTCTACTCTTCTCCACTCTATTGTGCTCTACTTTTCTTTCCCCTTATCTGTACAACACTGCTCCACTATGCTCTACTCTGCTCTGCTCTACTCTACTCTATTATACTCTAGCCAAGCCTGACCTTGCCTAGCCTAGCGTAATCTAGCTCTACTCTACTCTACTCTACTCAATTCTACTCGACTTTGGTCTACTCTAGCCTAGCCTTGCCTAGCTTATCATAGCATAACTTATATTAGCTTAGCGTAACTTAACTAAGCTCTACTCTTCTCTACTATACTCTACACAAGTATACTCTATCCTAGCTTAGCTTTGTCTAACTTAACCTAGCTCTACTCTACTCTAGCTTAGCATAGCATAGTTGAGCCTAGCTTAATATAACTCTACTATGCTTTACTCTACTGCACTCTACTCTACTCTACTCTACTCTACTCTACTTTATTCTACTATACTCTACTCCACTCTACAATATTCTACTTTAACCTACATTACTCTAAACTATCCCAACCTAGCCTACCTTGACCTAACTCTACTCTACTCTAGCTTAGCCAAATCTTGTTGAACTTTGCTTTACTCTTCTCTACTCTGCTCTGCTCTGCTCTTCTATGCTCTACTTTGCTCTACTCTACTCTTCCCTCATTTACACTACTCTTCTCTACTCTACTCTACTCCACTCTCCTCTGTTCTACTCTACTCTACTTTACTTTAGCGTAGCTTAGCCTTACCTAGCCTACCCTAGCATAGCTGAACACAGCCTAAACTAACCTCACTCTACTCTACTCTACTCTACTCTACTCGACCCGACTAAAACCTAACCTAACCTAGCCAAGCCCAACCGAGCTCTACTCTAATCTACTATACTCTACTCTAACCTAGCCTAGCATAACCTAGCTTTGCTCTGTTCTACTTTGCTTTGCTCTGCTCCAATCTACTTGCTCCTCTACTCTGCTCTACTCTTCTCTGCTCTGCTCTACTCTACTCTACTCTACTCTACACAGCTCTAATTTACTCTACACTACCCTAATTTACTCTACTCTTGCCTTGTTTAGCATAGCAAGCCAAAACTAACTCTGCTCCACTCTACTCTACTCTAGTCTACTCTACTCTAACCTAGCCTAGCTTAGCCTGACCTAGCTCTACTCTTCTTTACTCTTCTTTACTCTTCTCTACTCTACTCTAATCTACTCCACTCTGCTCTACTCTACTCTAACTTAGCTTTGCCGAGCCCAGTTCAACCTAGCTTTACTTTACTCTACTCTAGGCTAGCCTATCCAAGCCTAGCCTAACATAGCCTAACCTAGCTCTATTTTGCTTTGCTCTACTCTACTCTACTCAGCTCTACTCAATTGTACTCTGCTTTACTCTACTCTACTCTGCTCTACTATACTCTAGCCAAGTCATGCCTAATGTAGCTCTATTCTACACTACTATACACTACTCCATTATACTATCCTCTACTCTACTCTACCTTACTCTATTCAACTATACTCAACTCTACTCTTCTCATCTGTACTCTACTCAACTCTAACCAAACTTAGTCTAGCCAATCCTAGCCAAGCTTACCCTAACCTAACTCTACTCTGCACTATTCCTTTGATTTAGCTTCTTTGCTCTATTCTACTTTGCTCTACTCTACTCTACTTTGCTCTGCTTTAGTTTGCTTTGCTCTTCTCTTCTCTACTCTTCTTTGCTCTGCTCTACTCTAATTTATTTTACTTTACTCTATTCTACTCTAGCTTAACCTAACCTATCTTAACACTACTCTACCCTACTCTACTTAACTCCACTCTACTCTACTCTACTCTACTCTAGCATAGCCTTACTTAACCTAGCCTTGCCTAGCCTAACTCTACTCTACACTACTTTACTCTACTCTGCTATACTATACTCTACTCCACTACTCTATTTTACTCTACCACACTCTACTCTACTATAAACTAACATGGCCTAAACTACCTCTGCTCTACCCTATCCTAGCCTAGCCTGGCCAAGACTAACCTAACCTAGCCAAGCCAAGCCTAGCCTAACCTAACTTCACTCAGCTCTGCTTGCTTAGCTGTTCTTTATTTTGCTCTACTTTATTCTACTCTATTATGCTCTACTTTGCTCTACCTTATTCTGCTATACTTTATTCTACTCTAATATTCTCTGCTCTAACCTAGCCTAACCTCGCCAAGCCAAACTAGCTCTAATTAACTTTACTCTGCTTTACCCTACTTTGCTCTATTCTACTCTGTTGTGTAAGCTCAGCTCAGCTCTACTTTGCTCTTCCCTACTCTGCATGCTCTACTTTGTTATGACCTTCTCTATTCCACTCTGCTCTACCCTGCTTTATTGTACTCAACTTTGTTCTACTCTACTATGCACTACTCTGCTCAACTCTACTTTACTCTATTCTATTCTATTGTACTCTACTCTACTCTAGCCTACCTTAGCCTAACCTAGCCTAGCCTTACTCTACTCTACTGTACTCTGCTCTACTCTACCCTACTCTACCCTTCTCTACTCTACTCTTTCCTAGCTTAGCCTAGCCTAGCCTATCATAGGCTAGCCTTGCCTAGCATTGATCTACTCTACTCTACTCTACTCTACCCTACTCAACTCTACTCTACTTTATACTAATCTACTCTACTCTATTATACTCTATAATAACTTAGCCTAACCTTAGCCCAACCTAACCTAGCTCTCATCTACACTACTCTAATATGCTCTACTCTACTCCACTCTACTCTACTCTACACGATTCTAACCTAGCCTAGCCTAACCTATCCTAACCTAGCTCTGTTATACTCTACTTTACTCTACTCTATTCTACTCTACTTAAGCTTAGTGTAGCCTAACAACATCTTGCATTGCTCTACTCTGCTCTACTTTTCTTGGCTTTACTCTGCTCTACTCTATTAAACTCAACTCTGCTCTACTCTACTCAGCTCTGCTTTACTATATTTTACTCCACTCTACTCTGCTCTCCTCTCCTTATTTCTCCTCTCCTCTTCTCTCTTCTACTCTACACTACTCTGCTCTTCTCTACTCTACTCTTGCCTAGCTTAGCCTAGCTTAGCTTATCATAGGCTAGCCTAGCCTAGTATTGCTCTACTCTACTCTACTCTACTCTACTCTACCCTACTCTACTCTACTCTACTTTACACTAATCTATTATTCTCTATTATACTCTATAATAACTTAGCCTAGCCTAACCTAGTATAACCTAGCTCTACTCAACTCTACTCTAGCCTTGCCTGGCCTAACCTTGCTCTACTCTTCTCCACTCTACATTGTTTTGCCCTATTCTACTCTGCCTTACTCTACTCTACTTTACTCTGTATTGCTCTACTCTACTCTGCTTTATTATACTCCTTCCTAGCCTTGCATAACCTAGGTTTACTAAACTCTACTCTACTCTACTCCACTCTAGCCTAGCCTAGTTTAGCTTATCCTTGCCTAGCCTACCCTAGCTTAAGCTAGCCTAACCTAGCTCTGCTCCACTCTGCTCTACTCTAGCCTAGCTTAGCTTAGCCTAGCCTAGCTTATCCTAGCCTAACCTTACTATGCACTTCTCTACTCAGCTTTTCTCTGCTCTGTACTACTCTTCTCTATTATACTCTACTCTACTATACTCTAGCCTAGCCTTACTTAGCTCTACTCTACTCTACTCTACTCCACTCTAGCCTATCCTTCCCTAGCCTAGCCTGACTTAGCTCCATAATACTTTACTCTGCTTTAATTTTCTCTTGTCTTCTTCGCTCTACTCTGTCTGCTCTACTCTACTCAACTCTACTCTACTCTATTCTAGCCTTGCTTAGCCTAACCGAACTATACTATACTCTATGATACTTTACTCTACCCTACTCTACTATATCCTAACCTAGCCTTACATACCCTTGTCTTAGCCTAGCCTAGCCTAGCCTCGCCTAACCTAGCTCTACTCTACTCTACACTACTCTACTCGACTATACTTTACTCCACTCTACTCGACTCTACTTTACTTTACTCTACTCTACTCTACTCTACTCTACTACACTCAACTCCAACCTAGTCTAACCTATCCTAGACTAACCTAGCTCTACTCTATTCTACTCTTGCCTACCCTAGCCTAACCTACCTCTGCTCGACTTACTCTGCTCTACTTTGCTCTACTCTGCTCTACTTTACTCTATTCCACTCTACTCTACTATACTTTATCTTAGCCTAGCCTAGCTAAACTCTTCTCCATTATAGTATTGCCTAGCTTAGCCTAATTGAGCTCTACTTTGCTCTGCTCATCTCTGCTATGCTCTTCCCTACTATGCTCTACTCTATTATACTCTACTCTACTCTACTCTATTTATCTTGACTTTACTATGCTCTACTCTACTCTTCTTATCTTGACTCTATTATGCTCTACTCTTGCCTCGTTTAGCCTAGCCTAGCCTAGCATAGCCTAAACTAATTCTACTCTACTCTACTATAGCTTAGCCATGCCTAGCTTAGCCCAGCCTAGCCAACCCTTTTGTAGCCTTGCCTAGCCTAACCTAGCTAGACTCTACTTTACCCTACTCTACTCTAATCTACTCTTCTCTACTCTAGTCTAACATACCCTAGCCAAGCCAAACCTAGCACTACACTACTATACTCTACTCTGCTCTACTTTACCCTAACCAAGCTTAGCTTAGCCTAGCCTAGCCTAGAGTATCCTAGCTATGCTCTACTCTGCTCAACTCTACTCTGCTATGCTTTGCTCTGCTCTACTCTGCTCTACTCTACTATTCTCTAGCATAACCATGCCTAATCTCGCTCTACTATACTCTACTCTACTATAGCCTAGCTTTCCCCGGCCTAGCCTACCCTAACATAGCTTAGCCTAGCATATCCTTGCCTTACGTAGCTCTACTCTACTCTACTTTACACTACTTTACACTACTATAGTCTACTCTACTCTACTCAACTCTACTCTACTCCACTCTACTCTACTCTACTCTTCTGCAAACTAGTCTTGCATAGCCTACCTTAGTCGAACCTAACCTAACCTTCCTCTACTCTACTCTCTCTACTCTACTGTACTTTGGCATAGCCAAGCCTAGCCCATCTTAGCATAGCCTAACCTTGTTAGCCTAACGTAGCCTAACCTAGCTCTACTCTACTTCACTCTACTCTACACTACTCTACTATACTCTACTCTTCTCTAACTTAGGCTAACTTAGCCAAGCCTAACCCAACTCTTCTCTAGCTTAGCCTAGCCTAACTTATCCAAGCCTAAACGAGCTCTACACAACTTTGCTCTTCTCTACTATATTGCTCTTCTCTGCTCTACTCAACTCTACTTTACTCTACTCTACTCTACTCTACTCGACTCGAGCCTAGCCTAGCCTAACCTAGCTCTACTCTATTATACTCTACTCTAATCTACTCTTCTCCACTCTACTCTACTGCACTCTACTCTACTCCACTCTACTCTACACTACTATAAGCTAGCCTAGCCTAGATTAATTAGCTGTACTCTACTTTCCTCTACTATACTCTATATACTCTACTCTACTCTGCTATACTCAACTCTAACCTAGCCTAGCCTTGTCAAGCCTAACTTAACTCTATTCTTCTTAACTCTACTCTCCACTCAACTTTAACCTAGCTTAGCTAGCCTTACCAAAACTAAGCTTGCTCTGCTTTGCTCTAACCATCTCTTCTCTATTCTACTCTACTCTTTTTTACTCGGCTTTGCTCCACTATGCATAGCTCTGCTCTGCTCTATTCTACTATACTTTACTTTAGCCTAGCCTAGCTTAACCAAACCAAGCTCTACTATACTCTTCTCTACTCTACTTTACTCTACTCTACTCTACTCTAGCCAAGCCTAACCTTGCTTAGCCTAGCCTAGCCTAACCTAGCTCTACTCTACTCTACTACACTCTACTCTACTCTACTCTACTCTAACCTTGCCTAGCATAGCTTAGCTTAACCAAGCTCTATTTTACTCTGCTCTACTCTATTCTACTTTGCCCTGCTCTATTCTGCTCAACACCACTTTACTCTGCTCTTGCTCTCCTCTACTCTACTCTACTCTTCTAAGGTCTATTGTACTAAACTTAGCTCTGCTCTACTTTACTCTACTCTATCCTAGCTTAGCTTAACTAAGCTTTACTCTACTCTTCTTAATTCTACTCTTCTCTACTCAACTCTACTCCACTCCACTGTACCCTACTTTACTATACTATACTCTACATTAAAATAGCTTAGCCTAGCGAAGCAAAAGGTAGCTCTAATCTTCACTACTGTAGGTTAGCTTAACCTAACTTTCCCTTACCTAACCTATCTCTACTCTACTATGCTCTACTCAACTCTACTCTACTCTGGTCTGCTCTGCTTTGCTCTTCCCTACTCTGCTCTTCTCAACACTACTCTACTCTACCATACTATACTCTATCCTAGCCTAGCCTAACCTAGCTCTACCGTACTCTACTATACTCTACTCTAGCCTAGCTTAGCATACCCTAGACTAGCCTTGCTTAGCTTAACATAACTCTACTTTACTTTGCTTTATTATACTCTACTCTTCTCTACTCTTCTCTACTCTACTCTACCCTACTCTTCTCTACTAAAGTATATTCTACTCTACTCTACTCTACGCTCTAGCCTAACCTAGCGAAGCCTAACCTTGCCTTCTTTAGCTCTACTCTACTCTACTCTACTCTCCTCTCCTCTCCTCTACTCTACTCCACTCTAACCTACTCTAATCTACTCTACTCTATCTACTCTACTATGCTATACTCTACTCTACTCTATACTACTCTAACCTAGCCTAGCCTAGTAAAGCCAAGCTTAGCCTAGCTCTACTCTACTTTATACTACACTACTCTGCTATAATCTACTTTATACTACTCTACTCTACTCTGCTTTACTCTACTCTATGCTACTCTACTCTACCCTACTCTAACCTAGGCTAGCCAAGCCTTGCCTTACTTAGCTTTACTCTACTCTACTCTTCTTTACTCTACTTTAGCCTAGCCTAGTGTAGCTTATCCTAACGTAACCTAGCCAAGCCTAGCTTTATTCTACTCTGCTCTACTCTACTCTTCTCTACTTTGGTCTGCTTTACTTTTTTATTCTCTACTTTTCTCTCCTCTACTCTACTCTTCTCTACTCTATACTACTCTACTCTGCTTTGCTCTACTTTGCTCTGCATTCTTCTACTCTACTCTAGTTCGCTCTACTCTACTCTACTCTACTCTGCTATACTCTATACTAGCCTAGACTTAACTAGCCTTACCAAACCTAATTTGACCTATCTCTACTCTACTCTACTCTACTATTCTACTAAAGCCTAGCATAGCCTAGCATAACTTAGCCTAGCCTAAAGTAACCTAACCTAACTTGGCTCTACTCTACTCTCCTCTGGCCTAGCTTAGCCTAACTTACCTCTACTCTACTCTACTTTGCTCTACTCTGCTCTACCCAACTTTGCTTTACTCTGTTCTTATCTACTCTCCTCTCCTCTCTTGTCCTCTCCTCTACTCTACTCTACTCCACACTACTCTACTCTACTCTACACTACTCTACTCTAACCTAGCTCAGACTAGCCTAGCCTAGTCTAACTCTACTCTCCTCTACTCTACTCATCCTTACTCTAACCTAACCTTGCCTAGCTTTGCATACCCTAGCATAACCTTGTCTAACCTTGCTCTTCTCCACTCTACTCCTTTCTAGTCTACTCTTCTCTCCTTTACTTTATTCTACTCTACTCTACTCTAGCCTAGCATAACCTAACCTATCCTAGCTCTAATCTACACAACTCTACTCTACTTGACTCTACCCTAGCCTAACCTAGCTCTACTCTACTCTACTCTACTCTAGACAACTATAGTCTACTCTTATCTAACATAGCCTAGCCTTTTCTAATATAAGTGGCTCTACTCTACTCTACCCTACTCCACTCTATAATAGCCTAGCCTAATCTCACCTAACCTTGCTCTGCTCTACTATGCTCTACTCCACTCCACTCTGCTCTGCTATTATCTACTCTGCTCTGCTTCATTCTGCTATACACTATTCTATTATGCTCTTCTCTACTCTAGTCTAATCTGTTCTGCTCTGCTATGCTCCACTCTACTCTATTCTACTCTTCTTTAGCCTAGCCTACCTTAACCTAACATAGCTCTACTCCACTCTACTATACTATACTCCATTTAGCCTTGCTTAACCTAGCCTAGCCTCACCTTGCCTAGCGTAACCTAGCTCTACACTACTCTACTCCACTCTACTCTACTATACTCTACTCTACTTTAAATGAGCCTAGCTTAGCCTAATAAAGCTTATCCATACCTAGTTCTACTCTACTCTACTATACTCTACTCTACCCTACTCTGTGTTGCACTACTCTATTATGCCCTACAATGCTCTTCTCTTCTCTACTTTGCTCTATTCTACTATGCTCTACTCTACTCTACTTTTCTCTACTATGCTTTGCACTGCTTTGCTCTACTCAACTCATCTCAACTCTACTCTAGCCTAACCTAACTAAGCTCTACTCTACTATGCTCTACCTTACTTTCCTCTATCCTAGCCTAACCTAACCTACCTTAGCCTAGCCTAACCCAACCTAACCTACCCTAACCTTGCAATACTATACTCTAGCTTAGCCTCGCATAGAAAAGCTTAGCTTAGCTCTACTCTACTCTACTCTACTCTAACATAGCCATGCCTAACTTAGTAATGCTCTAGTTGCTCTACTTTTCATTACTTTATTCTGCTCTACTCTACTCTACTATTCTCTACTTTGTGATGGTTTTCTCTACTCTGAACTGCTCTACCCTGCTCTACTCTACTCTACTCTACTCTATTGTATCCTAGCCTAGCCTAGCTAAACCTAATTTTACTCTACTCTGCTCTACTCTACTCTAATCTACTCTACTCTACTCTACTCTACCCTAACTTTGCCAAGCCTAGTGCAGCCAAGCCTAGGTTTACTCTGCTCTACTATACTCTAGCCTAACCTAATATAGCCTAGCCTTGCCTAGCCTAACCTAGCTCAACTCTGTTATACTCATCTAAAGTCTGCACTACTCTTCTTTGCTTTACTCTACTCCACTCTCCTCAACTATACTCTAACCTTGCCTAACCTAACCTTGCTCTTCTCTACACTACTATAATATACTCTACTAAACTCTACTCTATTCTAATTTGCTCTACTCTTCTACACTCTACTCTAACCTGGCCTAACCTAGCTCTACTCTACTCTACTCTACTATACTATGCTCTACTCTACTCTACTTTGCTTTTTCTTGTTCTACTCTACTATACTCTACTTTACTCTAGCCTAGCCTTGCTTAGCCAAGCCTACTCTATCCAAGCCTAGCTTAGCCTAACCATGTTCTATTCTACTTTACTCTATTATACACTACTCTACTCAAATCTTTTATATTCTACTCTACTCTAACTTATCCTTGCCTAACCTAGCTCTACTTTACTTTACCCTACTCTACTCTATTCTACTCTAGCCTAGCCTACACATACCTAGTTCTGTGCTACTCTACAAATCCTTACTCTGCTCTGCTCTGCTCTTCTCTAGTTTACCATGCTCTACTCTACTCTACTCTTCTCTATTATACTTTACTATACTTTGCACTACTCTACTATACTCTGCTCTTCTCTACTACACTCCACTCTACTTTAGCCTAGCCTAGCCTAACCTAACCTAGCCCTACTCTACTCTACTCTACTTTACTATGCTCAACTCTTGCTTAGCCTAACCTAACCTAGCCTAACCTAGCTCTACTTTACTCTACTTTATTATACATTACTATAATCTGCTCTATTCTACTCTATTCTAACCTACCTTAGACTCACTTAGCTTAGCCTTTCTTAACCTAACCTAGCTCTACTCTACTCTGCTCTAGTCTGCTCTGCTGTATTTTGCTCTTCTCTACTTAGGTCTGTAATCCTCTACTCTATTCTACTCTACTATATTCAATTCTACTCTACTTTGCTATAGCCTAGCCTAGCCTAACTTAGCTCTATTCTACTCTACTTTGCTCTTATCTACTCTACTATACCCTAGCCTAGCTTAGCCTAATATAGCCAATCCTAGCCTAGCATAGGCTATGCTAGCTCTACTATACTCTACAATACCCTTCTCCACTCTACTATAATCAACCATACTCTACTCTCCTCCACTCTACTCTAACAAAGCCTGACTTAGCCTAGCCAAACCTAGCTCTACTCTACTCTAGCATACTCTAGCCTAGCCTAGCTTAGCATAGCCTAACCTTGCTCTATTATACTCTGCTCTACTCAACTAAACTTTACCCTACTCTATTCTAGCCTATCCTAGCCTAGCCTAACCTAACTTTACTCTTCTCTACTCTACTCTACTATATCCTACAAAAAGATAGCCTGTCCTAGCCTAGCGTAACTTAGCTCTACTCTACTCTGCTCTACTTTGGGTTGCTCTACTCTTCTCTACTCTACTCTACTCTGCTCTACTCTACTCTGTTATGCTTTGCTCTGCTTTACTCTATTCTACTCTACTCTATTCTTCTCTACTCTACTCTACTCATCTCAGCTCTGCTCTACACTATTTTACTCTGCTTTGCTCAGCTCAGCTCAGCTCTGCTTTGCTCAACTCTGCTGTGCTACATTCTACTATACTATCTTCTACTCTACTCTACTCTATTCCACTCTACTTTACTCTACTCTAATCTACTTTATTATACTCTACTCTACACTACTCTAATTAAGCCTGACCTAACATACGTTAGCTTAGCCTAGCTTGGCCTAACCTTTGCTTGATTCTACTTTGCTTTACTCTACTCTACTCTACAACACTCTTTTCTACTCTTCTCTACTCTGCTCTTCTCTTCTTTACTCTGCTTTACACTACACTGCTCTACTCTACTCTGCTCTACTATACTCCACTCTATTTTAGTCTAGACTAGCCTAGCCAATCTAACCTTGCCTTGTCTTGCCTAGCCTAATCTTATTCTACTATATATTTTTCTACTCTAGCCAAGCCTAACCTAGGTTATCCTAGCTCTATTCCACTCTACTTTGCTCTGCTCTACTCTTCTCTAATATGCTCTACTTTATCGTTCTCAGCTCTACTCTTCTCTACTCTACTTTTTCTTAGTTTAGCCTAGCCTAGCCTCACCTAGCTCTACTCTACCCTGCTCTATCCTACTCTACCTAACTCTACTTCACAATACTCTAGCCTAGCCTACATTATCCTAGCCAAGCTAAGCCTAACCTACCTTTACTCTACTGTACTCTACTTTACTCTACTCTACTCCATTCTACTCTACTCTACTCTTACTTAGCCTAAACTAGTACAGCCTAACTTAGCTCTACTCTACTTTACCCTACTGTACTATAATGTACTCTACTCTACTCTAGCCTAGCTTTGTTTAGCATAGCTTAGCCTAGCCTTGCCTAGCTCTACTTTACTCTACTCTACTTTACTCTTCTTTGCTGTACTCTGCTCTACTTTTCTCTACTCTACTCTGCTCTGCTCTACTGTACTGTAACATAGCCTAGCCAAACCTAGCTCTACTCTAGTCTACTCTAACCTTACCAAGCCTAGCCTAACTGAACCTAGCACAACTATACTTTGATTTAACTTACTCTAGCCTAGCCTAGCTCGACAAAACCTTACTCTACTCTACTTTGCTCTACTCTACTATACTTTTTTTTAGTTTGCTATTCTTTTTCTGCACTTTGCTTTGCTTTACTTAGCTCTGCTCAACTCTACTTTGTTCTGCTCTACTCTGCTCTATTCTGTTCTACTCTACTCTATTCTACTCCACTCTACCTTACCTTATCTTATCCTAGCCTAGCCAAACCTCGCCTAGCACTACTCTACTCTGGTCTACTCTACACTACTTTGGCTAGTCTAGGTTAGCCTTCCCTGAACTATCCTAAGTTAACTCTACTCTACTCTAATCTACTCTTCTCTACTCTACTCTACTATACTTTAACAAATTTTACTCTACTCAACTCTACTATACTCTACTCTACTCTATTTTACTCTTCTCTACTCTACTCTATAATACTCTACTCCACTCTACTCCACACTACTCTACTTTACTCTACTCTACTCTACTCCACTCTACACTACTCTACTCTAATCTAATCAACTCTAATCTACTCTACTCTACTTTACTTTAACTTAGTCTAAGCTAGCCTAGCTTAGCCTAACCTAGCTCTACTCTACTTTGCACTACTCTACTTTACCCTGCTCTGCTCTGCTCTACTCTGCTCTACCATTCTTTGCTTTACTATATTTTACTCTGCTTTACTCTGCTCTTCTTTACTCTACTCCACTCTATTCTACTTTACTCTTTTCTATTTTATGCTACTCTACTCTAACTTAGCCTAGCCTAGCCTAGCTTAGCCTAGCTTAACCTAACCTAACTCTACTCTACACTAGTCTGCTCTGCTCTACTCTACTCTACTCATTTTTGCTCTATTATGCTCTGCTCTTCTTTGCTCTTCTCTACTCTACTCTGCTTTGCTGTGCTTTGCTCGACTCTTTTTTGCTCTACACTACTCTACACTATGCTACCCTAGCCTAGTCTAGTTTATCCACTATAGCTAAACCTAGCTTAGCCTACTTTAGCTTAACCTTACGATGCTGTATTCTACTCTACCCTACTTTATTCTACTCTGCTCTTCTCTACACTACTCTACTCTAGCCTAGTTTATCTTTTCCTAATCTAGCCTAACGTAACCTCGTTTGATTATATTCTGCTTTACTCTACATGACTATACTCTAGCTTAGCCTAACCTAGGTCAATTTTACTTTACTCTAATCTACTCTATAATACTCTACTCTAACATAGCCTATCCTTGCTCTACTCTACTCCACTCTACCCTACTCTTCTCTACTCTACTGTACTCTAGTCTAGCTAGTTTTGCATAGCCTGGCTTAGCCTAACTTAGCTCTACTCTGATCTTCTCTACTCTACTCTACTCTACTTTACTCTTCTCTACTATACTCTATCCTACTCTACTCTACTATACTCTAATCTAGCCTAGCCTAATGTAGCTCTACTCTACTCCACTTTACTCTACTCTTGCCTAGCCTAGCCTACCCTAGTCTACCATAGCCTAAACTTACCTAACCTAGCTCTACTCTACTCTACTCAACTCTACTCTCCTAGCCTAACCTAGCCTCGCCTAGTTTAGCCTTGCCTAATGTAACCTAGCCTTGCTAAGCCTAGCTTAACAAAACTTAGCTCTACTCTACTCTACTCTACTGTACGTTATCTGACTCTACTCTACTCTACTCTACTCTAATCTACTCTTCTCTAACCAAACCTAGCCTAACATAGCTTTACTCTACTCTACTCTAGCTTAGCATAGCCCAGCTTAACCTAAATTTGCTCTACACTAATATGCTCTGCTCTATTGTGCTTTACTCTACTCTGCTCTGCTTTGCTCTGCTCTACTCTACTCTACTCTACTCCATTCTACTTTAACATAGTTTAGCCTAGCAAAACTTAGTCGAGCCTAACAAAGCTCTACTCTACTCTTGCCTCACCTAGCTAAACCTTGCTCTGCTCTACTCTGCTCTGAACTGCCCTGCTCTGCTACATTCTACTATGTTCTACTCTACTTTACTCTACCTTGCTCTACTCTACTGTACTCTACTCTACACTACTCTACTCTAGCCTAGCCCAGCCTATCCTAACCTAGCTCTATTTTACTCACCTCAAGCATAATCTAGCTCTATTATACTATACGCTACTCTAACCTAGCCTTGCCTATCCTAATGTGACCTAGCTCTACTTTACTCCACTCTACTCTACTCTACTTTACTCTAACCTAGCCTAACCAAGCCTAACCTAGCCCAACCTAGCCTAAATTAGAATTCCTCTGCTCTACTCTACTCTACTATACTCCTCTTTATTATACTCTACTCTACTTTAACCTAGCCTAACACAACCTAACCTAGCTATAGTCTGCACTGCTCAACTATGATCAGCACTTCTCTGCTCTGCTCTACTCTATTCCTCTCTACTTCACTCTTCTCCACTCTTCTCTATTTCACTCTAATCTACTCCACTCTACTCTAGCCTTTCTTAACTTAGCCTCGCCTTGCCTAATAGAGCTTTATCCTACTCTACTCTTGCCTAGCCAACCTAGCTTAGCTAACCTAACTCTGCTCAGCTCTGTTCTTCATTGCTTTGCTCTTTCCTACTTTGCTATATTCTACTCTGCACTGCTCCACTCTACTCTACTCTATTGTACTTTAGCCTAGCCTAGCTTGACCTTGCTCTACTTTACTATATTCTACTCTACTATACTATACTCTAACTTAGCTAGCCTACCCTAGCCTAGCCTAGCCAAACCTACGTCTGCTCTACTCTACTCTGTTGTACTCTACTCTACACTATTCTACTTTACTTCAACCTAGCCTGACATGATTGTACTATACTCTACTTTATCTTACTCCACTCTACTCTACTTTACTCTAACCTAGCCCAGCCACACTCAACATGGCATAGGTTAGCCTAGCCTAACCTTGCTATGCTCTATTATACTCTGCTCTGCTCTGCTCTACTCTACTCTGTTATACTTTTCTTTACTTTATTCTGTTCCATTTTGCTCTTCTCTGCACTACTAAACTCTACTCTATTATGCTCTATTCTGCTCTTATTGGCTCTACTCTCCTCTGCTTTACTATACTATACACTAAACTGACCTAACCTAGCTCTACTATACTCTGCTCTACTCAACTCTACTCTACCTAAGCCTAGCCTAACCTTGCTCTACTTTTCTTTGCTTTGGTCTGCCTTGCTCTTCTTTGATCTACTCTACTCCACTTTGCTTTGCTCTATCCTACTCAACTATGTTTTATCCTACTCTACTCTACTATACTCTACTAAACTCTAGCCTAACTTAGCCTATCCTAGCCTAGCCTAACCTAACCAAGCTTTGCTCTATTGTACTCTAGCCTTGCCTAGCCTAGCCTAACCAAGCCTAGTCTAATCGAGCTCTACTCTACTCTACTTTACTCTACGCTACTCCACTATACCCCAACCTAGCTTAGTCATGTCTACACTCTGCTCTAATTTGGTATGCCCTACTATACTTTTCTCTGCTCTGCTCTACTTTGCTATACTCTGCTATGCTATGCTCTTCTATGCTATGCTCTGGTCTGCTCTACTTTACTCTACTCTACTCTAGCCTAACCTAGCTTGGACTAGCTTAGCCTAACTAAGTTGTGCTTTACTCTACTCTTCTCTATACTTCTCTTCTATACTCTACTCTAGCCTAGCTTAACCTAGCCTACCCTTGTCAGCTTTGCCCTACTCTACTCAATTATACTCTGCTCTACTCTACTCTACTCTACACTACTATACTCTGCTCCATTGTAGCCTGATTTAGCCTAGGTTAGCTGAGCATAGCCAAAACCTAGATCTACATTACTCTACTATACTCTACTCTACCATGCTCTACTCTACTCTACTAGAGCCTAGCCTAGTTTAACCTAACTTAGCTCTACTATACTTAACTCTACTCTACTCTACTCTACTCAAATCTACTCCACTCTACTCTACTATACTCTGACTTAGCCTAAACTAGCCTAGCATAACCTTTCTCTACTCTACTCTATTCCACTCTACTCTACTTTACTCCACCCAAGCCAAACCTAGCCTAGCCTAACCTAACTTTGCTCTACTCTTGTCTGCTCTACTATGACCTACATTTTTACTTTGCTCTACTCTACTTTACTCAACTCCTCTCTAATCAACTTTATTATACTATAGCCTAGTCTAGCCTTGCCTAACTCTGCTCTTCTTTACTTTGCTCAAGTCTATTCTACTCTAGCCTAGCCTTGGCTATTCTTGCCTAGCCTAGCCTTCCCTAACCTAGCTCTACTCTACTCTACTCTAATCTACTCTTTTCTATTATAACCTAGCTTAGCATAACTTAGCTCTACTCTAGTCTACTAAACTCTACTCTGCTATACTCTACTATGCTCTACGCTACTCTCCTTTGCTCTACTCTACTCTACTCTACTTTACTTTTCTCTACTCTACTTTGCTCTACTCTGCTCCGCTTTACTCTACTCTACTCTACTCTACTCTAACCTCGTTTAGCCTTACCTACTTTTCTTAACTTAACTCTACTTTACTCTACTCTAGCATAGTCTTGCTTAGCCTAGCTTACTTAAACCTAGCCAAGCCTAGCCTAACTTAGCTCTATTCTACCTTTACTCTACTTTATTCAACTCTACTTCAATCTAATATATTCTACTCTACTATACTATAACTTAGCCTAGCTTAGCCAAGCTTAACCTTGCTCTACTCTACCCTGCCCTACTATATTCTAGCCTAACCTAGCTCTACTCTACTATGCTCTACCATACTTTACTCTACTCTTCTCTGTTCTACTCTACTCTGTATTACTTTGCTCTACTCTGCTCTATTATACTTTAGCTTAACCTAGCCTAACTTAGCTCTACTATACTCTACTCTTACCTAGTCTAGCCTACCTTAGCCTAACTTTGCCTTGCCTAGGCTAGCTCTACTCTACTCTACTTTACTTTGCTCTACTCCACTCCAACCTAGCCTAGCCTAACCTTCTTTTACTCTACTTTATTCTACTCTATTCTAGCCCAGCTTAGCCTAGAATTACCTCACCTAGCCTAGCATAGCCTTAACTTACTCTACTCTGCTCTTCTTTGCTTTGCTCAACTTTGATCTACTCTGCTTTGCTTTGATCAACTCTATTATGCTCAACTCTACCTTACTTTACTCAACTCTACTTTAGCCTAGCCTAGCCTAGCCTTACTAGCTTGGCCTAGCCTAACCAAGCTCTAGTCTACTCTAACCTAACTTTGTCTAGACTAGCTTAACCAAGTCTAGCCTAACCTAGCCCAGTATAACTTAGCTCTAATCTTCTCTGTTCTGCTCTACTCTGCTCTACTCTGATCTACTCTACTCTATTATACTCTACTTCACTCTACAAACTCTATTCTACTCTACTCTACTATATTCAGCTTTACTCTACTCTAGGCTAGCCTATCCTAGCTTAGCCAAGCTCTGCTCTACTTTACTCTGCTTTGCTCTATTTTGTTATGCTCTAAAACATCTCTGCTCTTCCCTAATCTTCTCTTCTCTCTACTACTTTACTCTATTATGTTATACTCTACTCTATTATACTCTAACCTAGTATAGCCTAACCTAGTCTAGCCTAACCTAGCTCTATTATACTTTATTATACTCTACTCTACTCTACTCAACTCTACTCTTACTTAGCCTTGCAAAGCCAAGCATAGCCTAACCTAGCTTTGCTCTACTCTACTCTACTTTACTTTACTTTACACTGCTCTACTTTACTTTACTTTACACTACTCTACTTTTCTCTACTCTACATTGCTCTCCTCTACTCTATTACACTGTTCTCTGCTCTACTCAGGTCTGCTCTACTCTACTAAACACAACTCTATTCTATTATGTTCTGCTCTACTTTGCTCTCCTCTCTTATCCTCTCCTCTCCTCTCGTCTTCTCTACTTTACTCAACTCTACTCTACTTTACACTTCTCTACTCTACTCTACGCTAATTGACTCTATATTTATTCTACTCTACTTTATTATACAATAGGCCTAATCTAGCTCTAATATACTTTTCTTTACTCTACTCTACTCTACTCTACTCTACACTACTCTACTTTACTCCACTCTACTCGAGCCTAGCCTAGACTAGACTAGATTAGCCTACCCTAGCCTTGCCTAACCTAACTTAGATCCACTCTACTCTACCATACTGTACACTTCTCTAGCCAAGCCTACCCTAGCCTAACCTAGCTATTTTACACTCTACTCTACTCTGCTCTACTCTACCACCCTACTCTGTTCTGCATTGCCTTACTCTACTCTTCTCCTCTGCTTTGCTCTATTATTGTATCCCTTCCTCTCTTCTACTCTACTTTACTCTGCTTAACTCTACTTTATTCTACTCTATTCTTCTCTAGTCCACTCTACTCTACTCTAGCCTAACCAAGCTTTACTATACTATACTCTACTCTAATCTAGCCTAGCCTACTCTAGCTAGACTAACCTAGCCTAACCTAGCTCTATTATACTCTACTCTACTCTATTTGACTCTAATCTACTCTAACATAGTCTAGCCTAGCCTAACCAAGCTCTACTCTATTCTACACTACTCCACTCTCGCTTAGCCTCATCTAGCTTAGCCTAGCCTAACCTAGCTCTGCTCTACTATGCTCTGCTCTACCATACTATGCTCTACTTTGCTCTACCCTACTTAACTCTAGTCTACTCTGGTCTACTCTGCTCAGCTCTACTCTTCTCTGTTATTTACTCTAGCTTATCCTAACATAGCTTAACCTATTCGAGCTCTACTCTACTCTACCTTACTCTTCTACTATGCTTTATTCTAGCTTAGGCTAACCTAGCAAACCATAGCATAGCCTAGCCAAGCTTAACCTAGCCTAACCAAGCTATACTTTACTCTAATCTACTCTACTCTACTCCACTCTGCTCTACTCTGCTCAACTCTACTCTTCTCTAACTTAGCCTAACCTAGCCTAGCCTAACCAAGCTCTTCTCTACTCTACTCTACTTTGCTCGTGTATGCTTTGCTCTCCTCTTCTCTGCTCTACTCTACTCTACTCAAGCCTAACTTAGCCTAGCCAATCCTAAACTAGCTCCACTCTACTCTACTCTTCTCTACTCTTCTCAACTCTACCACACGATACTCTACTCTACTCGAGCCTAGCCTAACCTAACCTAGCCTCGTATAGCCTAGCCTAGCATAGCCTAACTTAGCTTTACTCTACTTAACTCTACTATACTCTACTATAGTATACTATACACTACTCTATTCTATCGTACTCAACTCTACTCTAAGCTAGCCTAGCCTAGCCTGGCTTAACCTACCTCTGTTCTTCTCTACTCTAATCTACTCTAGCTTAGCCTAGCATCGCTTAACCTAAACTGACCTAGCTCTGCTCTGCATTGTTTTGCTCTGCTCTTATCTACTTTGCTCTGCTCTGCTCTACTCTGCTATACTTGCTTTGCTCTACTCTAATTTTCTCTCTGGTCTACTCTTCTTTGTTCTGCTCTATGTTACCCTACCCTAATCTAGCCTAGCCTAACATGGCCTAGCCTAATGAAACTTTGCTCTACTTTACTCTACTCTACTCTACTCTGCTCTACTCTAGCTTAGCCTGATCTAGCCTAGCCAAGCATGGCCTAACATTACTCTACTCTCTATATAATACTCTACTATAGTCTATTATATAATACTCTACTTTACTCTACTCTGCTCTACTCTACTCCACTCTACTTTACTCTAACTTAGCTTAGCTTGGCTTAACCTAGCCTAGCTTAGGCTAACCAAGCTGTACTCTACTCTGCTCTCCTCTACTCCACTCGACTTTGCTTTGTTCTGCTCTACTCTACTCTACTCTGCTCTACTCTAGTCTACTCTACCCTTCTCTTCTCTACTATGCTCTACTCTACACTGCTTTGCTCTACTATACTCTACTCAACTCTGCTCTACTACTCTTCTTTTCTCTAGCCTAGCCTAGTCTAATCGAGCTTTACACTACTCTACTCTGCCTCATGCTTGCCTAGCCTGGCCAAGCCAACCCTCTCTTTCCCCAGCCTATCCTATCTTAGCCTAACTTAGCTTTATGCTACTCTTTTGTAATCTACTCTACTCTACTAGACTATACTCTATGTACTCTACTCTACTCAACACTACTCTATTCTAACATAGACTTGCCTAACCACACTCTACTTTACTCTATTCTAACATAGCCTAGCCTACCCTAACCTGTCTCTACTCTACTCTGCTCTACTATGCTATACCCTACTCTATTTTGCTCAACTCTACACTACTCTAATCTATTATACTCTAGCCTAGCCTAACCTAACCTAGCTCTACTCTACTCAACTATACTCTACTCTAAACAAGCCTTGCCTAGCCTCGCCTAGCTTAGCTTAACCTAGCCTAGGTAACCCTAGCTTGGCCTAGCCTAACCTAGCTGTACTGTACTCTACTTAACTCTACTCAACTATTCACTACTCAACTATACTCTAACCAAGCCTAGCTAAGCAAAGCCCAACCTAGCTCTAATCTAAACTACTCTAGGCTAGCCTAACCTAACCTAGCCAAGCTTAACCTAGCTCTACTCTACTCTACTCTACACTACTCTACTTTTCTCTTCTCTGCTCTACTCTGCTCTACTTTACTCTACTCTACTCAGCTTTACTCATCTCTACTCTGCCCTACTCCACTCTACCTTACTCTACTATACTCTATCCTACCCTAGCCTAACCTTTCTCTACCCTACTCTACTCTACTCTACTCTACTCGACTCTTTCCTAGCCTACCCTAGCCTAGCCTAACCTAACCAAGCTTAACCTTGCTTTGCTCTACTTTACTCTACTCTACTCTACTCTACTCTAATCTATGCTAATCTACTCAAGCCTAGCCTAGCCTCTGTTAGCTTAACCTAGCTCTACTCTACACTACTCTGCTCTAATCTAGCTTAGCCTAGCCTAGTTGACCTAACATAGCTTAACCTACATTTATTTTACTATACTATGCTCTGCTCTGCTTCTTTCAACTTTGTACTATTATGCTCTACTCTATTCTACTCTGCTTTCCTTTATTATACTCTACTTTATCCTTGTCTAGCCTAAGCTAGCTTAACCTCGCTTTATTCTTCTCTACTCTACTCTACTCTACTCTACTCTACTCTACCATACTCTAACCTATCCAACCCTTGCCTAACTTAAACTAACCTTGCTCTGCCTTACTCTACTTTGCTCATCTCTGCTCTACTCTACTTTGCTCTACTCTAGTCCATTCTACTCTACTTAACTCTAGCTAGCATAGCCTAGCTAACCAAACTTAGCTCTGCTCTACTCTTCTCTACTCTACTTTACTCTACTCTACTCTACTCTATCCTAGCCTAACTTAGCCTAGCCTAGCCTTGCCTAGCCCAACCTAGCTCTACTCTGCACTATCAAACTCTACTATACTCAACTCTATTCTACTCAACCCTACTCTACTCTACTCTACTCTACTTTAACATAATTTAGCCTAGCTTAGCATAGCTTAGCCTAACCTTTCTCTAATCTACTCTTCTCTACTCTCCTAAACTTTAGTCTATTCTACTCCATTCTACTTTGCTCTATGCTACTCTGCTCTGCTCTGCTTTGCTCTACACTTCTCTTCTCTACTATGCTCTTCTCTGCTCTGCTCAACTAAGCTCTGTTCTGCTTTGCTCTACTATACTCTACTTATCTAGAGACTAGCCTAACTTACCCTAATAGAGCTCTACTCTACTCTATTCTTCTCTACTCTAGCCTAATCATGTTTATCCTATGCTAGCCTAGCCTAGCTTAACCTAACTCTACTCTACTGTACTCTACACCACTCTTCTCAACTCTACTCTGACCTAGCTCAACTAGCCAAGGCTAACATAGTTCTACTCGACTATACTCTACTCTAGCCTCGCCTAACCTAGCCTGTCCTGACTTAGCCCTTTACAGCTATGCACTTTTACGCTTTGCTCTATTTTGCTCTATTCTACTTTGCACTTCTTTGCTCTTCTCTACTCTTCTCTACTCTACTCTCTCTACTCTAATCTATTGTACACTGGCTTATCCTAACCTATAGCTTAGCTTAACCTAGCTCTACTCTACTCTACTCCACTCTATTCTAACCCATCCAAGACTAGCCTAACCTAGCTATACTCTACTCTACTCTACACCACTCTACTATACTCTATTATACTCTTCCTTACTCTACTTTAATCTACTATACCCTACACAAACCAAACCTAGCCAACCAGGCCCAACCTAGTTCTAAGCTACATTACTCTAGCCTAGCTTAAGCTAGGTCAGCCTACCATAACCTAGGTCTACTCTACTCTACTCTACTCTTCTATGCTCTGCTCTCTACATTGCTTTTCTCAGCTCTTCTTTACTCTGCTCTACTCTACTCTACTCTACTTTACTCTAATGCACTGATCCTCGCCTAATCTAGCTCAACTCTTCTCTACTCTGCACTAATCTACTTAGCCTGCCCTAACCTCGTTTAGCTGAGCCCAACCTTGCTCTACTCCACCTTACACTACTCTACTCCACTCTATTATACTCTACTCTACTCTACTCTACTCTACTATACTCTACTCTAGCCTAGCCTTACATAACCTAACCTAGCACTACTCTGCTCTACTCTACTCTACTTTACTTTGCTCTACACTACTCTACCCCACTATACTCTACTCTATATTGCTCTACTCTACTCTTCTACTTTGCTCTACTATATTCTACTCTATGCTTCTATCTTCTCCTCCACTCTACTCTAATCTTCTCTTCTCAACTCTACTTTACATTGCTTAACTTTACTCTACTCTACTCTCATCTACTCTACTCTACTCCACTCTACTCTACTCTACTCAACTCTACTTTAGCCTAGCCTATCCTAGCTCTACTCTACTCTAAAATACTCTTCACTAGCCCAGCCTAGCCTAGCATGAAATAACCTACCTTTGCCTAGCCTAGGCTAACCTAGCCCCACTTTACTATAGTCTACTCTACTCTACTCTAGCCTAACCTTGCCTAGCCAAGCCTAGCTTAGCTTAGCCTAGCCTAGCATTGCCTAACCTATCTTCTTTGCTCTACTTTGCTATGCTTTGATTTGCTCTTCTCAACTCTACTCTATACTACTCTGCTCTACTCTGCTCTGCTTTACTTTACATTGCTCTACACTCAAGCCTAACCTAATTCTACTATACTTTTCTATACTCTACTCTACTCTGCTCTCCTTTAAACTAACTTAGCCCTACCTAGGCTAGCCTAACCTTACTCTACCCTAATCTACTATACCTTGGTGTAGCCATAGCTTAGCCTAGGCTAACCTTACTCTACTATGCACTACTCTACTAAGCTTTGCTCTACTATACTCAAGCCTAGCTTAGCCTAGCCTAGCCTAACCTAGCTTTGCCAAACCTTCACTTGCTTAACTTGTTTCTATTCCTCTCTACTATGCTCTACTCTACTCTACTGCTACTCTACTATGATCTGCTCTACTCTACTTTACTTTGCTTTACTCTATTCTTCTCTGCTCTACTCAGCTCTACTCTACTCTACTCTACTCTACTCTAGCTTTACCTAACCTAGCCTAGCCTAAACTAGCTCTACTCTACTCTAGTCAAGCTTAGCCTTCTTACCTTGGCCTAGCCTTACTTAGCCAAGCTTAGCACAACCAAACTTAGCTCTACTGAACTCCACTCACCTCTACTGTAGCCTAGCATAACCTAGCCTAGCCTATGCCAGCCAACTCTAGGCTAACCTTGCTTTACTATACTTTACTATACTTTAATCTAACTAAGCCTAACCTAGCCTATCTTAACTAAGCTTTACTCTACTCTATTAAACTCTACTCTATTCTGCTCTACTCTACTCTAGCCTAACCTTACACTATTCTACTCTGCTCTACTCTACTCTACCATACTCTACTCTACTCTACTCTACTCTACTCTACTCAAGCCTCGCCTAGCCTATCTTAGCTCTGCTCTGCTCTACTTTTCTCTACTCTGCTCTGCTCTACTCTACTCCACTCTACTCTACTCTGCTCTACTCCACTCTATGCTACTTTAGCCTAGCCTAACCTAGCTTTACTCTACTCTACTCTACTCTAGCCTAGCCTAGCTTACTGTAGCCTAGCCAAGCTTAACCCAACCAAACCTATCTCTACTCTACCCTGCTTTACTTTCCTCTACCCTACACTGCTCTGCCCTTCTCTACTATAACCTAAGCTAGCCTAGCCTAACCTTGCTATCCTTCACTCTAATCTGCTATACTATTCCTTACTCTACTATTCTTTATTCTACTCATTCTTAGCCAAACCCTAGCCAAGCTAATCAGAGCCTAACCTAGCTATCCTCTACTCTAATCAGTTCTACTCTACTATACTCTATTTTTCTCTACACTACTATATTCTACTCTAGTCTACTCTACCCTTGTTTGGTTTGTTATACTCTTCATTGCTCTTCTCTACTATGTGCTGCTCTATTTTTCTCTACTATACTCTGCTTTGCTTTACTCTACTCTGCTCTACTATACATTAATATAATATACTCTACTCTAGCCTTGCCAAGATTAGCCTACCCTAACCAAACTCTACTCTACTTTGCTCTACACTACTCTATTATGCTCTACTCCACTCTACTCTACTCTGCTCTGCTCCACACTATGCTACTTTAGCCTAGCCTAACCTAGCTCTACTCTACTCTACTCTACTCTGGTCTACTCTACTCTACTCTTCTCTACTCTGGCCTAGCCTCGTTTACTGTATCCTAGCCTCGCTTAGCCCAACCTAACCTATGTCTACTCTACCTTACTTTACTCTACTCTACTCTACACTGCTCTACCCGTCTTTACTCTAACCTAGGCTAGCCTGGCCTAACTAAGCTATGCTCTACTATACTCTACTCTACTAAAACCTACTCTACTCTTCTCTACTCTACTCTTTCTTAGTCAAACCCTAGCCAAGCCAATCCGAGCCTAACCTAGCTCTGCTCCACTCTACTCTACTCTGCTTTGCTTTGCTCTACTCTACTATAATTTTCTGTACTCTATTGTATTCTACTCTAGTATGCTCTTCTCTACTTTGCTCTACTCTACTCTTCACAGCTCTGCTCTACTTTTCTACACTCTACTCTACTCTACTTTGCTCTACTCTACTCTACTTTGCTCTATTATACTCTATTATACTATACTCTACTCTGGCCTATCCAAGCCTAGCCTAACCAACTTTACTCTACTTTGCTCTGCACTACTCTACTCTGCTCTACTCCACTCCAATTTTATCTGCTCTACTTTGCTCTATTCTACTCTGCTTTGATCTACTATATTATACTCTACTCTACTCAAGCCTCGTTTAGCCTAGCCTAGCCTTACCTAACCTAGCTCTACTCTACTTTACAATACTCTACTCAACTCTACTCTACTCTATCCTTAGCCTATTTGTGCCATCCCTAGCCTAACCTAACCTTGCTCTACTCTACTATATCTACTCTACTCTACTTTATACTACTTTACTCAAGCCTAGCTTAGCTTGGCCTAGCCTAACATAGCTTTGCTCTTCTTTGCTCTGATATACTCTGCTCTAGTAGACTATTCTCTTCTCTGCTCTACTCTCCTCTACTCTATTCTACTCTTATTCACTTTGCATTACTCTGCTCTTCTCTACTCTACTCTGCTCTACTCAATTCTACTCTGTTTTACTCCACTCTACTCTAATATACTTTTACTCTATTCTACTCTACTCCAGTCTAGCTTAGCCTAGCTTAACATAGCTCTATAATACTATACTCTCTTACTATAGCCTAGCTTAGTCTTACCTAGCCCAGCTTAGCCTAGCCTAGCTTAACCTAACATAACCTAGCTCAGCTCCACTCTACTATACTCTACTTTATTCTACTCTACTCTGCTCTACACTATTCTATTCTAGCTTAGCCTATCTAAGCCTATCAAAGGCTAGCCTTGCCTAACCTAGCTCTACTCTACTTTATTTTGCTTTACTCTACTCTACTCAACTCTACACTAGCCTTGCATAGCCTAACCTAGGTTTACTCTGCTCTTCTCTACTCAACTCTTCTTTACTCTACTTTACTCTACTCTACTCTACTCTATCCCAGCCTAGGCAAGCTAAGCCTATAATATCCTAGCCTAACCTAACCTTGCTCAACTCTTCTATATTATACTCTACTCTACTCTAACCTGGCCTAACCTTACCTAGCCCTACTCTACTCCACTCTACTATACTCTACTTGACTCTAGGCTAGCCTAGCCATGCCTAGCTATCCTAGCCAAACCTAGCTCAACTAAGCTCTACTCTGCTTTGCTCTACACTACTCTACTCTACTCTGCTTTGCTCTGTTATGCTCTACCTTACTCTAGTCTACTCTTTTTTTCTTTACTCTATTGTACTATCCTTTAGCAAAGCGTAGCCTAGCCTAGCCTAACCTAACCCCACTCTACTCTACTCTACTGTACTCTACTTTAACCTAACATAGCCGAGCCTAGCTTATCCTTACTCTACTCTATCTTACTCAAATCTAAATTAGCTTAGCATAACTTAACCAAGCTCTACTATACACTATTATATTCTGCTATGCTCTACTCGTCTATGCTTTACTTTACTCTTCTCTCTTCTGCTCTACTCTGCTCTTCCCTTTTCTTCACTTCTCTACTCTGCTCTATTCTATTTTTCCCTACTATGCTCTACTCTGCTCTACTCTATTCTACTCTACTTTGTTTTACTCTATCCTACTCTACTCTAACCTAGTTTACCATAACCTAGCTTAACCAAGCTCTACTCTACTCTACTTTACTCTACTCTACTCTATCTTTCCAAGCTTAGACTAAGTTTGCTCTGCTCTACTCTACTCAACACTGCTTTGCTCTACTCTACTCTGCTCTACTATACTCTGCTCTACACTGCTCTACTCTATGCTACTCTGTTCTACTTTGCTCTGCTCTCTTCTACTCTATTCTACTCTACTCTACTCTACTCAACTCTAGCCTAGCATAGCCTAGCCTAACCTAACCTAGCTTTCCTCTACTCTACTATACTCTACTCAACTTTAGCTTGCCCAAGCTAGACTAGCCTAGCCTAGCCAAACCTAGACTTGCCTAACCTTGCTCTGCTCTGCTCTACTCTTCTGTGCTCTGTGTTGCTCTACTCTACTCTACTTTACTCTATGTTACCCAAGCCTAGCCTATCCTACCCTAACCTAACCTAGCTCTACTCTACTCTACTCTATGCTACTATAGTCTACTCTTGCCTAGCCTAGCATAGCATAGACTAACTTAGCCTAACCGAACATACCTCCACTCTACTCTTCTCTACTATACAATACTCTACTCTACTCTACTCCACTCTACTCCACTCTACTCTACTCCACTCTACTCTACTCCACACTACCTTAGCCAAACATAGTATAGCTAAACCTAACCTAGCCCTACTCTACTCTACTCTACTTGGCTCTACTATACTTTACTCTGCTGTACTCTACTTTGCTCTACTCTACCTTAGTGTACTCTACTCTAATCTGGCCTAGCCTAGCTTATCCTAACCTAGTCGAACCGAGCTCTACTCTACTCTACTCTAGCATAGCATAGCCTAGCTTAACCTAGCTCTACTCTAGTCCACTCTACCCTACTCTACTCTATTTTACTCTACTCTACTCTTCTTTACACTATTCTACATTAACCTAGCCTAGCTTAGCCTAACCTAGCATTACTCTACTCTACCCTACTCTATTCTTCTCTATTTTATTCTCTTCTACTCTACTCTAACTTAGTCTAGCTTAGCCTAGCTTAACCTAGCTCTACTCTACTCTACTCTACTATACATTACTCTAGCATAGCCTAGCCTAGCCTACTCTAGCCTAGCTTATCTTAGCTTAACCTAACTCTACTCTACTTTACTCAACTATATTATACTCTACTCTAAAAACCTCTCTTCTACTCTACTCTATTCTAAATTAGCTTAGCCTAGCCTAGCTTAACCTAACTCTATTATAGCCTATCCTAACTTAGCTCTACTTTGCTCTTCTTTACTTTGCCCTTCTTTTCTCTGCTCTACTCTACTCTACTCTACTTCTCTTTACTCTGTTCTGCTTTTCTCTATTCTACTTTGCTCTACTATTCTCTACTCTATTATGATATGCTCCAATATGCTATGCTATTCTCTACTCTACTCTACTCTACTCTACTCAACTCTACACAACTCTACTCCACTCTTGCCTACTTTAGCCTAGCCTAGCTTAGCTTAACCTTGCTCCACACTGCTCTACTCTACTCTACTATACTGCAACATAGCCTTTTCTAACCTTACTTTACTCTACTCCACTCTAATCTACTCTATTCAATTCTACTCTACTAAAACTAAGCCTAGCCTAACCTTGCCTAACCAAGCTTTACTCTACTCTACTCTAATCTATTCTACTCTACTCTACTCTAGCCTAGCCTAACTTATCTTTGCTCTATTCTACTCAGCTCTACTCTGGTCTACTCTTCTAAACTCTACCCTACCCTACTCTACTATAGCCTTATTTAGCATAGCCTATCCTAGCTTAGCTTAACCTAGCCTTACTCTACTCTACTATACCCTACTTTACTCTACTCTACTCTAGCCTAGCCTAACCTAACTCTACTCTTCTTTACTCTACTCTACTCTACTCTACTCTATTCTAACTTTACCTAGCCTAGCCTAGCATAACCTAGCTCTACTCTACTCTACTCTTCTCTACTCTATTCTTCTCTACTCTACTCTACTCTAGATTATCCTAGCCTAACCTAACTCAACTCTGCTCTACTCTATTCTTCTTTATTCTACTTTACTATGCTGTACTTTGCTCTATTATGTTCTAATCTATTCTACTCTTCTCTACTCTGCTGTAATCTAGCCTATACTTGTCTAACCTTGCTCTACTCTACTCTACTCTACTCTGCTCTACTCTACTCCATTCTAGCTTAGCCAAGCCTACCACAGCCTAGCCTTTCTTCACCTAGCTATACTCTACTCTTTTATAATACTCTACTCTACTCTACTATACTTTACTCTACTCCAACTTACCTTAGCCTACCCTAAGCTTGCTCTACTCTACTCTACTATTCTCTATTCTACTTTAAGCTAGCCTAGCCAAGAGTAGCCTAACTTAACTTAGCTCTACTCTACTTTACTCTACTTTGCTCCACCTTGCTCTACTCTGCTATACTATGCTCTGCTCTACTCTACTCCACTCTGCTTTGCTCTACTCTATTATACTTCAGCATAGCCTAGCCCAGCCCCACCTAGCCAAGATTAACCAAGCTCTATGGCACCTACTCTACTGTACTATATTATACTCTACTTTACTCTATTCTACTATACTCCACTCTATTCTACTCTACTCTAACCTAGCCTAGCCTAACTTCACCTGACCTAGATCTACCCTGCTCTGCACTGCTCTGCTCTACTTTGCTCTGTTATATTCTTCTCTACTCTACTTTACTTTTCTCTTCTCTGCTCCACTCTACTCTGCTTTGCTCTTTTCTACTCTTATAAACTCTACTCTACTCAGTACTAGCCTAACCTAATATGGCTCTACTCTACTCTACTCTAATTTAGCCTTACTGAGCCTGTCCTAGCCTAGCTAGCCTAACCTAACCAAGCTCTACTCTACTCTACTCAACTTTACTCTACACTACTCTACTATACTCTACTCTAACCTAGCCCAACTTAGCCAAGCCTAACTTTGCTTTATTGTACTCTACTCTACTCTACATTATTATACTCAACTCTAGTCTACTCTAGCCTAGTATGGCCTAGCCTATCCTTCCCTAACCTATCTCTACTCTACTCTACTCTGCTTCGCTCTACTAAACTTTTCTCTACTTTGCTTAACTCAACTCTGCTATGCTCTTCTCTACTCTTCTTTATTCTACTTTACTCTACTTTACTTCACTCTAGCCTAGCCCACCCTAATCTAGCTTACCCAAGCCTACCATAGCCTAACCTAGCTCATCTCTACTCTACTTTACTATGCTATTTTTTTACTACTTTGCTTTGCTCTACTCCACTCAGCTCTGCTCTATTTTACTCTTCTCTGCTTTTCTCTGCTCTGCTATGCTCTTCTACCCTTCTCTACTCTACTCTACTATATTGTACTATTGCATAGCCTAGCCTAACCTAGATCTACTCTACTCTAATCTACTCTAGGCTAGCTTAGCCTCGCCTAGCCTAACCTAGCCTAGCTTAGCCTAGCCTAAACTAGTTCTACTTTACTCTACTCTACTCTAACCTAGCCTAGCCTACCTTACTCAACTCTATTCTACTCTAGCCTAGGCTAACCAAGCCTAACATAGCCAAACCTAGCTCTACTCTACTCTACTCTACTCTACTAAACTCTACTCTACTCTAACCTAGCCTACCCTAGCTTAGGTTAACCCAACTCAATAATGCTCTACTCTATTCTACTCTTCTTTATTCTACTTAACTTTAGCCAAGCCTAGCCTAACCTTGCTCTACTTTACTCTACTCTTTTCTACTGTACCCTACTTTGCTCTAGTCCACTCTACTCTACTGTACACCAAACCTAGCCTCTTCTAGCCTTGTCAAGCCTAGGAAAACCTAGCTCTACTCTACTTTACACTATTCCATTCTACTCTACTCCACTAACCTCTAGTATAGCCTAGCCTAACATAGCTTTTCTTTGCTCTACTCTGCTATGCTTTGCTCCACTCCACTTCACTTTGCTCTACTCTGCTCTTCTCTACTATACTCTTCTCTGCTCTACTCTACTATACTATAGGCTAGCCTAACCTAACCTAGCCTAATCTTGCTCTACTCTACTCTACTATATTATATTATACTATACTATACTCTATTATACTCTACCCTACTCTACTCTACTCTAACCTAGCATAGCCCAACCTAGCTTAGATAAACTTAGCTATACTCTTCTCTACTCTATTCTGCTCTACTCCACTCTGCTATGCTTTGCTCTACTCTATTCTACTCTACTCTAGCCAAGCCTAGCAAAGTCTAACCTAGCCTAGCCTAATTGAGGTCTACTCCACTCAACTCAACTCAACTCTACTCTAATCACCTCTATTGTATTCTACTCTACGCTTCTCTACATACTCTAGCATAGCCTAGCCAAGCCTACCATAGCCAAGCCTTACTTAACCTAGCTGTACTCTACTCTACACTACCATACACTACAATACATTATTTTATTTTACTCTACTCTACTACACTCTACTCTAATCTACTCTACTTTACTATCTCTACTCCAAATTAGCTTAGCCTAGCCTAACCTTGCTCTACTCTACTCTACTCTACTCTACTCTATTCTACTTTAAGCTAACCTAGCCTAGCTTAACTTAGATCTACTCTTCTCTACTCTTCTCTACTCAACTTTGCTTTACTCTACTTTACTCCACCTTGCTTTGCTCTGCTCTACTATGCTCTACTCTACTCTACTCTGCTATGCTCTTCTCTACACTTCTCTACTCTACTTCAGCATAGCCTAACCAAACATAACCATGCTCTATTATACTCTACTCTACTCTACTATACCCTAATCTAGCCTAGCCTAACCTAGCCTCACCTAGCCTAGCCTAGCCTCACCTAGCCTAGATTAACCAAGCTCTACTCTACTCTACTCTACTATATTATATTATACTCTACACTACTCTACTCTACTCTACTATGCTCTACTCCACTCTACTCCACTCTAACCTAGCCTAGCCTTGCTTAGCCTCACCTAGCTCTACCCTACTCTGCTCTGCTCTGCTCTGCTTTGCTCTGTTCTATTCTTCTCTACTCTACTTTACTTTTCTCTTCTCTACTCTACTCTACTCTGCTTTGCTCTTTTCTACTCTTTTGAAATCTACTCTACTCAACTCTAGCCTAACTTAATATGGTTCTACTCTACTCTACTCTACCCTAGCTTAGCCTAGTCGATCCTACCCAAGCCTAGCTTAGCCTAACCTAACCTAGCTCTGCTCTACTCTACTCTACTCTACTCTACATTACTCTACTCTACTCTAACCTAGCCAAGCTTAGCCTAGCCTAACATCGCTTTATTGTACTCTACTCTACTCTACACTATTATACTCGACTGTAGTCTACTCTAGCCTAGTGTGGCCTAGCCTATCCTACCCTAACCTATCCCTACTCTACTCTGCTTGACTCTACTCTCCTTTTTTCTACTCTACTTAACTCCACTCTACTCTACTTTTCTCTACTCTTCTTTACTCTACTTTACTCTACTTTATCCCACTCTAGCCTAGCCTGGTCTAATCTAGCCTACCCAAGCCTATCATAGCCTAACCTTGCTTAGCCTAACCTAGCTTTGCTCTACTCTGCTCTAATGTGCATTGCTTTGCTCTACTCTACTCTAACCTAGCCTAGCCTTGTCAAGCCTAACTTAGCTCTATTCTTCTCAACTCTACTCTAACCTAACTTAGCCTTGCCTTACCAAAACTAAGCTTGCTCTACTCCGCTCTAACCTTCTCTTCTCTATTCTACTCTACTCTTTTTTACTCTGTATTGCTCTACTATGCATAGCTCTGCTCTGCTCTATTCTACTATACTCGACTCTACTCTAGCCTCGCCTAGCTTAACCAAACCAAGCTCTACTATACACTTCTCTACTTTACTCTACTCTACTCTACTCTACTCTAGAGAAGCCTAACCTTGCTTAGCCTCGTGTAACCTAACCGAGCTCTACTCTATTCTACTCTACTCTACTAATCTCTAGCCTAGCCTAGCCTAACCTAGCTCTGCTCATCTCTACTCTACTCTGCTCTTCTCCACTCTACTTCACTTTGCTCTACTCTGCTCTTTTCTACTCAACTCTTCTCAACTTTACTCTACTATAAGCTAGCCTAACCTAGCCTAGCTTAATCTTGCTCTACTCTACTCTACTCTACTATACTCTATTATACTATACTATACTCTATTATACTCTACTCTAACCTAGCCTAAGCCAACCTAACTTAGCCAAACCTAGCTTTGCTCTTCTCTTCTCTGCTCCACTCTGCTCTACTTTACTCTACTCGACTTTGCTCTACTCTATTCTGCCCTACTCTAGTCTCGCATAGCTAAGCCTAGCTTAGCCTAGCCTAATTGAGCTCTACCATATTGTACTCTGCTCCACTCTCCTCTATCATACTATACTCTACTCTATTATACTCTAACCTAGCCTAGCTTATCCTAACCTAGCTCTACTCAACTCTACTTTACTCTACTCTACTCTCCTTTACTCTACTATGCTCTACTATAACCTACCCTAGCCTAGCCTACCCTAACCTAGTTTATCCTAGCTTAAACTAGCTTTTCTTTTCTCTGCTCTAATTTTCCCTCCTATACTCTTTTCTACTCTACTCTGCTTTGCTCTGCTCTGCTCTACTCTTCTCTACTTTTCTCTGCTCGGCTCCCTTCTCCTCTCCTATCCTCTCCTCTACTCTACTCTCTTCTCCTCTACTCTACTCTAATCAACTCTACTCTACTTCACTCTAATATACTTTACTCTACTTTGCTCTATTCTACTCTACTCTACACTGCTCAACTCTAGTGAAGTCTAGCCTAGCCTACCCTAGCCTTGCCTAGCCTAGCCTAGCCTAACTCTACTTTACTCTACTATAATCTACTCTACACTACTCTACTCTATTCTACTCTACTCTATTCTACTCTATCTTATTCTAGCCTATCCTAGCCTAGCATAACCTATCTAAGCTCTACTCTACTCTACTTTGCTCTCCTCTACTATACACTACTCTCTTTTCTCTACTATATTTTACTTTAATCTGCTCAGCTACCCTCTCCTCTCCTCTATTCTAGTGTACTCTGCTTTACCATTCTCTACTCTACTCTACTCTACTCTACTCTGGCCTACTATAGCTTAGCCTAAGCAAACTCTACTCTACTCTACTCTATTCAACTCTACTTTACTCTACTCTACTCTACCCTACCCTACCCTACTCTAGCTTAGCCTAGCCTGTGCTAGCATAGCCTAAACTAGCTCTACTCTACTATACTATACTCCACTCTGTTGTACTTTACTCTACTCTATTATCCTCTACTCCATTAAAACCTAGCTTAGCCTAGCTTAACCAAGCTTTACTATACTCTACTCAACTTTACTATACTCTACACTGGCTTAGCCTTACCTAGCCTTGCCTAACTTAAGCTTGCTCTACTCTACTGTGCTCTATTATGCTATGATCTACTCTACACTACTCTGCACTGCTATGCTCTTCTCTACTCTTCACTGCTCTGCTCTTCTCTACTCCACTATGCTTCGCTCTGTACTCTAGCCTTCCTAAGCCTATTTTAGCCTAACATAGGTGTACTCTACTCTATTCAAGACTACCCTAGCCTAGCCTAGCTTAACCTAGCCTAGCCTAGCCTTGCCTAACTTTACCTAGCCTAACCTAGGTCTACTCTACTCTACTTTACTTTACTATGCTCTACTCTACTCTACTCTAACCTAGCATTTCTTAGCCTAACCTAACCTAGCCTAGCTTAGCTTTCCCTAGCCTATCCTAGCATAACTTTGCTCTACTCTACTCTACTATGCTTACTTTTGCTCTGCTCTGTAATGTTCTACTCAACTCTACTCTACATTACTCTAGCCTTGCCTCTATAAGCCTTGCCAAGCCTTACCTAACCTAGCTCTACTCTACTCTACCATATTCTACTCTACTATACTCTACTCTTGCATAGTCTGGCCTACCCTAACCTTGCCTAGCCTAGCCTAGCTTAGCCCAACCAAACCTAGTTCTACTATACTCTACTCAACTTTACTCTATTCTACTCTGCTCTACTCTACCTTACTTTAACTAACTTTGCCAAGCTTAGCCTAACCTAGCTCTACTCTACTCTATTGTACTCTACTCTACTCTAGCCTAGAATAGTCTAACCTAACCTATCTCTGCTCTACTCTACTCCACTCTTCTCTATTCTACTTTGCTATACTTTTTTATTCTATACTCTTCTCTTTTCTGCTCTCCTCTTCTCCCCTCTACTCTGCTTAGCTCTATACTATTCTATTCTACTCTACTCTACTCTACTTTACTTTACTCTACTCTACTATGCTCTGATCTACTCTACACTATTCTACTCTATTCTTCTTTGCTCTACTCCACTGTACTCTACTTTACGATGGCCTAGCCTAGCCTAACTTAACATTGTTTAACTTAGCTCTACCATACTCTACTCTACTATACTACTCTACTTTAACCTAGCCTAGACTAGCCTAACCTAGCCTAGAGTAACTTAACCTAACCTGACTCTACTCTTGTAAGCTTAATTGAGCTCTACTCTTCTCTGCTCTACTCTACCATACTCTCCTATGCTCTACCCTACTCTGTTATGCTCTACTCCCTTCTACTCAGATCTGTTCTTCTTCCTTCTCCTCTCCCCTCCTTTCCTCTACTCTACTCTACTTACTATACCATACTCTTCTTTAACCTAGCTTACCTAATCTAGCTCAACTCTACTTTGCTTTATACTACTCTAGCTTAGCCTAGCCTAGCTTACCTAGCCAAGCTTTGCTCTACTCTACCCTTTTCTACTGTGTTCTGCTCTACTCTACTCTACTTTACTGTACACTGCTCTACTCTAGCCTAGCCTTGTCTAGCCTAACCTAACATAGCTCTGCTCTACTATACCTGACTCTAGCCCAACCTAACCTTGCACTGCCTAGCCTAGCTTAACCTTCCTTAGCCTAACTTAGCTCTACTCTACTTCTCTCTACTCTACACTGCTTAACTCTACTTTACTCTACTTTGCATTACTCTACTCTATTCTTCTCTACTTTAGCCTACTGAGGCTAGCCCAGCATAACCTAACCTAGCTCTACTCTAATCTACTCTACTCAAGCTAGCCTCACGTTACCTAGCATAGCTTAGCTTAACCTAGCCTAACTTTGATTTACTCTTCTCCACTCTACTCTTTTATCCTTTATTCTACTCTAATCTACTCTACTCTACTATTCTCCACTCTATTCCACTCTACTCCACTTTAACCTAGCCTAGCTTAGAATAACCAAGCTTTACTCTACTCTACTCTATTCTACTTTGCTTTGCTCTGCTCTATTCTACTCTACGCTACTATTGTCTACTCTACTTTGCTCTTCTTTGATTTGCTTTACTCTTCTCTACTCTACTCTACTCCACTCTAGCCTAGCATAGCCTAGCCAAAATGAGCTCTAGTCTGCTCTAAACTACCTTCTCTACTCTTCACAATAGCCAAGCATTGGTCTAGGCTAACCTAACCTAACTCTACTCTACTAGCCAAACCTATATATGCTCTTCTCTGCTCTACTTTTCTCTACTCTACTCTGCTCTACTCTTCTCTACTTTAGCCATGTCGAGCCAAGCCTATCCTAACCTAACCTAGCTCTACTCTAATCTACTCTACTCTAGCTAGCCTCACCATGCCTAGCCTAGCTTAGCCTTGCCTAACCTATCCTAGCTCTACTCTACTCTACTCTATTATACTCTATCATACTCTACTCTAGTCTCCTCTACTCTACTTCACTCCACTCTACTCTACTCTACTCTAACCTAGCCTAGCTTAGCCTACCGAAGCTCTACTTTGCTCTACTTTGCTTTACTCAGCTCTACTATACCTTACTATTCTCTACTCTATTCATTTTTGCTCTACTTTGCTTTAATCCTCTCTACTCAGTTCTACTCTACTCAATCTTAGCCTAGCTTAGCTTACCCTAGCCTAACCAAGCTATAGTCTACCCTACGCTAGTCTTCTTCACTCCACTATACTCTAGCCTAGCCTAGCCTAACCAAGCTCTTTTCTACTCTACTCTACTCTACTCTAGCCTAGCCTCGACTAACCTAGCTCTACTCAACTTCATTCCACTCTATAATACTCTATTCTACTCTACTCTAAGATACCCTAACCTAGTGTAGCTTAGCTTATCCTAGCTCTAATCCACTCTACTCTACTCTATTCTACTCTACTCTAGTCTACTATATCCTAGCATCTCCAGGCCTTGCCTAGCCTAGCATAGCATAACTTAGCTCTACTCAGCTCTACTCTATCGTTCTCTACTCTGCTCTGCTCTACTCTACTCTGCACTGCACTCCTCTCCTTTACTTTGCTCTTCTCTACTATCCTTTGCTTTCCCCTACTCTACTCAGCTCTTCTTTGCTCTGCTTTGTTGTCTTCTACTCTACTCTGCTCTACTCTACTCCATAATACTCTACTTTACTTTGATATACTCTACTCAAGCCTAGCCTAGCAAAATAAAGCCTAGCCTACCCTAACACAGCTTTACCTAGCATAGCCTAGCCCCACCTTAGTTTATTCTTCTTGTTTGAGCTCTAATCCACTCTACTCTGCACAGCTCAAATCTCCTATACTTTGTTCTACTCTACTCTACTCTACTCTAGCCAAGCTTAGCCTAGCCTAACCTAGCTTTACTCTTCTCTGATCAACTCTACTCTACTCTACACTAGCCTAGCTAGCTTTGCTCTACTCTACTCTACTCTACTATACTCTACTCAACTCCACTACACTCTACTCAACTCTAACCTAGCTTAACCTAGCCTAATTTAGCTTTATTATGCTCTACTCTACTCTATTCTAGCTTACTCTTGCCTAGCCTAGCAAAACATAGCCTAACCTAACCTAGCCTAGCCTAGCCTAACCTACCTCAATTCTACTATACTACACTATACTCTAATATATTCTATTATACTTTATTCTAATCTACTATGCTCTACTCTACTATAACCTAGCCAAGCCTAACCTAGCTCTACTCTACTCTACTCTATTCTTCTCTACTCTAGCCTAGCCTTAGCTAGCTCTACTCTTCTCTGCTCTACTCCACTCTGCTTAGCTCTGCTCGACTTTACTCTGCTCTGCTCCACTTTGTTCTATTCTACTCTAGCCTAGCCTAACCTAACCTTGCTCTGCTCTACTCTTATCTACTCTACTCTAGCTTAGCCAAATCTTGCCTCACCTAACCTAGCCTAACTTGGCTTTACTTTATTCTACTATACTCTACAATGTTATGCACTACATTACTCTACTCTACTCTACTCTACTCTATTTTATTCTATTCTACTCGACTATATTCTACTATAACCTTGTCTTGCCTAGCCTACCTTAGCCTAACCTAGCTGCTCTTCTCTGCTCTGCTCTATTTTGCTCTACCCAACTCTACTTGCTCTGCTCTACTCTACTCTACTCTACTCTACTCTACTCTAGCCTAGCCTAGCCTAACCTAGCCAATTTTAACTAAGCTTTACTCTACTCTACTCAACTCCACTATACTTTACTTTACTATACTCTAATCTACTCTACTTTAGCCTTGCCTAGCCTACCCTAACCAAGCTTAACCTAGCCTTGCCTAACTTAGATCTACTCTAATCTACTCTACTCTACTCTAGAATACTCTACTCCACTTTACTATACTCTTCTCAACACTACTCTAGTCTACTCTACTATACTCTACTCTATCCTATTCTGACCTAGCTTAGCGAAGCCTAAGCTAACCTAGCTCTACTTTACTCTACTCTAGCCTAGCCTAGCCTAGCATGACCTAGCTATGCTCTGCTCTACTTTGCTCTACTCTGCTGTACTATACTTTTCTCTACTATGCTTTGCTCTCCTCTACTCTATTATACTATACTCTACACTATTATAATCTCACATAGCCTAGCTTAACCTAGCTCTAATCTACTCTAATCTAACCTTGTCTTGCTTTACCTTGCTTAGCCTAAGCTAGCTCTACTCTACTATGCTTTGCTCTACTCTTCTCTACTCTGCTATATTTTGCTATACCCTACTCTACTTTACTCATTTTTGCTCTGCTCTTCTCTACCCTTCTATGTTATGCTCTGCTCTACTATGCTCTACTCTACCTACTCTATTATACTCTTTTATAGCCTAGGCTAGCCTAACTTAGTAAAACTTAACTAAGCTTTACTATACTTATTCTACTCTACTTTAGCCAACCCTGGCCTAGCTTAACCTAGCCTACTAGCCTAGCATAGCTTAACCTAACTCTACTCTACTCTATTCTTCTATACTCTACTCTACAATACTCCACTCTACTATACTATACTCTACTATGCTCTACTCTACTCTATTATACTCTTTGCTACCCTACTCTATCCAAGCTTAGCAAGGCTTTGGCTAACCTAGCTCTACTCTGCTCCACTCTATTGTAGCCTAGCCTAGCCTTATCTAGCCAACCCTTGGCTAGCCTAGCCAATCCTAACTTAGACTAACCTAGCTCTGCTCTTCACTACTTTGCTATACTCTACTCCACTCTACTTTTCTCTATTATGCTTTGCACCACTCTACTCTACTATACTCTACTTTATTTTATTGTACTCTTAAATAGCATAGCCATGCGTACCCTAACCTAGCTCTAATCTACTCTACCTAGAAAATCCTAGCCTTGCCTAGCCTAACCTAGCAAAGTCTAGCCTATCCTAACCTAGCTCTAGACTACTCTACTCAACAATGCTCTAGACTAGCCTAACCAAGCATAGCTTTTCCATGCTTAACTAGCTTTACTCTACTTTGCTCTGCTCTACTGCACTCTGCTCTACTCTAATCTTCTCTACTTTGCTCTACTCTTTGCTGCTTTGCACTATTCTGCTCTTCTCTACTCTGTTATACTATACTCTAGGCTACAATACTATACTCTAGGCTACTATACTATACTCTACTCTAGTTTACTCTACTTTATTATATTTCCCTCTACTCTACTCTACTCCACTCTACTTAACGTAGCCTAGCCTTTCCAAGCATAGCTTAAACTAGCTCTACTCTATTCTACTCTCTCTACTCTACTCTACTCTACTCTCTTCTGCTCTGCTCTGCTCTTCTCTATACTACTCTACTCTGCTCTATAATGCTCTACTTTTCTCTGCTCTACTCCATGCTACTCTACTCTACTCAACTGTACTCTAGCCAAGCCTAACCTAAACAAGCTCTACTCTACTCAACTAAGCTTTACTCCAGCCTAGCCTAGCCTAACATAGCCTATCCTTGCATAGCCTAGCCTAGCCTAACCTTGTTCAACTCCACTCTACTTTACTATCCTCTACTATACTCTTCTCTACTCTACTCTACTATACTCTAGCTTAGCCTTGTCTAGTTTTGCCTAAGCTAACAAAGCTCTACTCTACTCTACTCTACTCTACTTTACATTACTCTACTCTACTCTCTCATATTTTATCCTATCCTACCCTAGCCTAGCCTTGCGTAACCTAGCTCAGCTCTACTCTACTCTACTCTGCTCTGCTCTACTCTACTCTGTTCAGCTCTACTCTGTTCTACTCTTCTATGCTCTACTCTACTCTACTATGCTCTGCTCTTCTAAGCTCTACTCTACTCTTCTCTGCTCTCCTCTACTCTACTCTTCCCTACTCTGCTCTATTTTTCTCTATTATGCTCTGCTCTACTCTACTCTACTCTACTCTATTATAATAGCCTATCCTAACCTAACTTTACTCTACTCTAGCTTAGCATAGACTATCCTAGCCTAGCCTAACCAAGCTAAGCTAAGCCTAAGCTAACTATCTCTACTCTAATCTACTATACTATACTCTAGCCAGGCCTAACCAAGCCTATCCAAGCTTAACCTAGCTCTACTCTATTCTGCTCTACTCCTCTCTACTCTGCTATGCTCTATTCTTCTCTACTCTACATTGCTTTGCTCTACTCGATTCTATTCTCCTCTATTCTATTCTACTCTAGCTTAGCCTTTCCTAGCCTAACTTATCTTACCCATACTCTACTCTATTCTAACCAACTCTAATCAACTCTAATCTACTCTACCCAAGCCTAACCTAAAAAAACCTAACCTACCTAAGCTAACATAGCTCTACTCTACTCTACTCTGCTCTATTCTCCTCCATACTACTCTACTTTACTTTACCCAACTCTACTCTACTTTAACTTAGCCTAGCATAGCTTCGCTTCGCCAAGCTTAGCCTAAACGAGCTCTACTCTACTTTACTCTCTCCATTCTACTCTGCTCTACTCTGTTCTACTCTGTACTGCTCTGCTCTACTCTGCTATACTCTATACTACTCTGGTCTAGTTAATATTGCTTTATTCTTCTCTACTTTACTCTAGTCTACTCTTCTCTGCTCTATTCTACTCTACTCTAGCCTAGCCAAGCCTAATCAAGCACTACTCTATCCTACTTTACTCTAGCCTAGCATAGCCTAACATAGCCTATCCTGGCATAGCATAGCTTGGCCTAACCTTACTTAACCCTACAATACTCTACTCTACTATACTCTATTATACTCCACTCTATTCTACACTACTCTACCCTCGCCTTACCTAGCCTAACCTAGCTCTATTCTACTCTACTATCCTTTACATTACTCTACTCTACTCTACTCTACTCTATCCTATCATTAACCTAGCCTAGCCTTACCTAACCTAGATCAACTCTACTATACTCTGCTCTGCTCAACTTTGCTCTACACTACTCTTTTCTGCATTGCTGTGCTCAACTCTACTATGCTTTTCTACTCTTCTCTACTCTACTCTGCTCTGCTCTCCTCTCCTCTCCACTCCTCTATTCTACTCTACTATGCTCTGCTTTACCACACTCTACTCTAATCTACTATAATCTACTTTACTCTACTGTACTCTACTCTACTCTACTCTACCATACTCTAACCTACTCTATTATACTCTACTCTAGCTTAGCCTAGCATCACCTGAGCAAGCTCTACTCTACTCTACTCTACTCTACCCTACTCTACTCTACTCTTGCCTAGCTTAGCCTATCCTAGCCGACCATAAACTACCCCAACTTAGCCTTCCCTAGCCTAATCAAGCTCTACTCTTCTCTACTCCACTCTACTCTACTCTACTCCACTCTACTCTACTTTACTTTACTCCACTATAACCTAGCCTAGCTTAGCCTAATTAAGCTCTACTACACTCTAATTTACTCTTCTACTCTACTTTAGCTAGCATTTCCTAACCTAGCCTAGCCTAGCTTAGGCTAGGCTAAGCTAGCTCTACTCACTATGCTCTACTCTGTTATGCTCTGCTTTACTCTACTCTACAATTCTATACTCAGCTCGACTCTTCTCTGCTCTGCTCTGATCTATACTCTAGCCTAGCTCAGAGTAACTTAGTGGTACTTTACCCTACTCTCGCATAGCCTAGCTTACCCTAGCCTTGCCTAGCTTAGCCTTGCATAACCTAGCTTTAATATACTCTACTCTAGTTTGCTCTACACTATTATTCTTTGCTCTGGTCTCTTCTACTCTATTATGACCTAGTCTAGCCTAGCCTAACCTAACCTAGCCTAACCCTAGCCAACTTAGACTTACCTAGCCTAACTTAGCTCTTCTCTGCTTTGCTCCACTCTACTCTGCTTATCTCTACTCTGTTCTACTTTGCTCTATTATACTCTACTCTATTCTAGCCTTCCTTAGCCTAGCCTAGCCTAGCTTAGCCTAACCAAGCACTACTCTATTATACTCTACTATACTCATCTCTACTCTACTCCATTCTACTCTACTCAACTCTACTCTTGCTTATCCTAGTCTACCCTGGCTTAACTTAGCTTATTGCTTAGCCAAACCTAACCTAGTTGTATTTACTTTACTCTACTCTACTCTACTACACTCTACTCTGCTCTACTCTACTCTAAGCGAGCCTAGCCTAACCAAACTCTGTTATACCTTACTTTACTTTACTATAATCTATGGTACTATAGCCTAGCTTAGCATTAACCTAGCCTAGCCAAGCAAAACTTAGCCTAACCCAGCCTAAGCAAACCTTTCGCTACATTATACTCTACTCTACTCTAAGCTAGCATAACCTAGCCTAGCCTAACTTAGCTCTACTCTACATTAGCCTAGCCTAGCCTAATCTAGCTCTACTTTGCTCTACTCTACTCTACTCTACTCTGCTCTATTCTACTCGACTCTGCTCGGCATTACTTTCCTCTGTTCTTCTTAACTCTACTCTGCTCTGCTCTCATCTACTCTACACTACTCTACTCTACTCTACTCTACTCTACTCTAACTTAGCCTAGCTTGGCATAACCTGACCTATTCGTACTCTACTCTACTCTACTCTACACTATTCTACTTTACTCCCTAGCCTAGCCTAGCCTGGACAAGCTCAACTATTGTTTGCTTTTCTCTACTTTGCTCTGCTTTACCCTACTCTACTCTACTCTACTCTACTCTACTCTACTTTAATCTTCTCTACTCTACTCTACTCTACTCTACTATACCCTTGTCTAGCCTAGCTTAACCTAACCTAGCTCTGCTTTACTCTACTCTACTCTGCTCTACTCCACTCAACTCTACTCAACTCTACCCTACTCTAGCTTCGTCGAGCCTAGCCTAACTTAGCTCTGCTTTGCTTCACTTTGCTCTGCTTTGCTCAATTCAGTAATGCTCTACTTTTCTCTAGTCTACTCTGCTCTTCTCTACTCTACTATGCACTTCTTTACTTTGATTTGGTTTGCTCAGCATAGCTCTGCTCTACTTTGCTCTATACTACTTTGCTCTACTCTCCTATCCTCTCTTATCCTCTCCTTACCTCTCCTCTCTTTTAATCTCCTCTCCTCCTCTCCCCTCTAATCTCCTCTCCTCTCCTCTGTTCTCCTCTGTTCTCCTTTACTCTACTCTACTCTACTATATTCTTCTCTTCTCTACTCTACTTTTCTCCTCTCTACACTACTCTACTCTACTATATTCTACTCTACTCTACTCCATTCTACTATACTCTAGCCTAGCCTAATCTAGCTCTACTCTACTCTAGCCTTGCCTACCCCATCTTAACCTAGCATAACCTATCTCTACTCTAATCTACTCTACTCTACTCCAACTAAGCCTGCCTTAGATTATTTTAACTCTACTCTACTATACCCTGCACTTCTTTGCTCTACTCTACTCTGCTTTGCTCTACATTGCTTTTTTCGGCTCTTTTTTTTCTACTCTGCTCTTCTCTGCTCTACTTTTCTCTTCTTTCCCCTCCTCTACTATACTCTACTATACTCTTCTCTACTCTGCTTTACTCTACTCTACTCTACTCTACTCAAACTTAGAAGTGCTAACCTAGCCTAACTAAGCTCTATTCTACTCTACAATACTCTACTCTACTCTACTTTAGCTTTGCCTAGCGTAACCTAGCTCTGCTCTACTCTACTCTACTCTGCTTAGGTTTGCTCTGCTCTGCTCCACTCTTCTCTTCTCTACTATGTTTTGTTCTACTGTGCTCTACTCTAATTTACTCTACACTAGTCTACTCTATCCTTGTCTAGCCTAACCTAACGTAGCTTTACTCTACACTACTCTACTACACTCAACTCGACTCTAGCCTAGCCTAACCAACCCTAACCAAGCCTAGCATAGCCTTGCCTATCCAAGCTTTTCTTTGTTATACTCTACTATGCTCTGCTCTGCTCTACTCTACTCTACTCTGATCTACTTTGCTCCACTCTACTCTACTCTACTCTGCTCTACTCTACTCTGCTTTAGAAAAGCTTAGCCTAGCTTAGCCTAACTTAACCCACTCTACTCTACTCTAGCTAGCCTAACCTAGCTTAGCCAAGCCTAGCTTAGCCTAACCAAGCTCTACTCTACTCTACTTTACTCTATAATACTCTACTCTATAGTCTACTCTACTCTACTCCACTCGACTCTACTCTACTCTACTCTACTCTAACCTAGCTTAGCCTAAACTAGCTCTACTCTACTTTGCTCTACTTTGTCGAACTCAACTCTGCTATACTCTACACTACTCCATTCTTCTCCACTTTGCTATGCTCTACTCTACTCTAATTTTCTCTATTATGCTATGCTCTAATCTCCTCTACTATACTCTAGCCTAGCCTAGCTAACTGAGCTGTCGTCTACTCTGCTCTAATCTACTTTACTCTAGCCTAGCTTAGCTAACCCTTGGTAAACCTAGCTAAACCTAGCTCTACTCTATTCTACTCTACTCTTCTCTTCTCTAACATAGCCTATCCGAGCTTAGCCTAACCTGGCTCTACTATACTCTACTCTATTCTAGCAAAGCTTGGCCTAACCATAGCCCTACCTTACCTAACCTCGCCTGGCATAGCCTAACCTAAATTTTCTAATCTATACTCTGCACTGCTCTACTCTACTCTACTCAGCTCTATTCTATTATGCTCTACTCTACTCTATGCTATCCTAGCTTAGCCTTGTCTAACTTAACTCTGCTCTATTATACTCCTCTCTACTAAACTTTACTTTAGTCTACTCGACTCTGTTCTACTCTAGCCAAGCCTACCTTATCTTAGCCTAGCCTAACATAGCTCTACCCTACTCTACTCTACTCTACTCCAGCTAAGGCTTCCCTAGCTTATCTTAACTCTGCTTTACTATTCTCTACACTACTTTGCTCTGCTCTTCTTTGCTTTGCTCTACATTACTCTTTTCTTCTCTATTGCTCTACTCTACTCTTCTCTACTCTACTTTTCTCTCCTTTCTACTCCTTAACTCTACTATACCCTTCTCTACTCTACTCTACTCTACTATACTCTACTCTATCTTAGCCAAGCCTAGTCTAGCCTAACCAAGCTCCACTCTACTTTACACTACACTACTCTACTCTACTATACAACTCGACTTTAGCTTAGCTTAGCGTAACCTTGTACTACTCTACTCTACTCTACTCTTCTTTATTATGCTCTACTCTTCTCTACTCTACTTAGTTCTACTCTGCTCTACTCTACTCTACTCTACTTTGCTCTATTATGCTTTACTCTACTCTGCTCTACTCTACTTTACTCTCGTCTACTCTTCTCTATCTTCATCTAGCCTATCCTAGACTAGCTCTTCTTTTTCATACTCTACTCTACTCTGCACTACTCTGCTCTGCTCTACTCCACTCTAATATACTCTATTCTACTCTGCTCTACTATACTCTACTTTAGCAAAGCATAGCATAGCCTAGCCTAACTTAACCTAGCTCTACTATACTCTAGTTAGCCTACCCTTGCTTAGCCTAACCTAGCTTAGCATAATTTAGCTCTACTTAAATCTAATTTACTCTATAATATAATACCCTTCACTCTACTCTACTCTACTCCACTCTACTCTACTCTACTCTATTATACTATAACCTAGCCTAACCTTACTTAGCTTAGCCTAAAAAAGCTCCACTCTTCTCTGCTCTGCTTTGCTCAACTCTACTCTGCTCTGCTCTATACTACTCCATACTTCTCTGCTTTGCTATGCTCTACTCTGCTCTACTCTACTCTATTATACTCTGTTCTACTCTAATTTACTATACTCTAGCCTATCCTAGCCAAACTGAGCTCTCCTATACTTTACTCTATTCTACTTAACTCTAGCCTTGCTTAACATAGCCTAACTAGCTCTAATCTACTCTACTCTTCTCTACTTTAACATAAACTATCCTAGCATAGCCTAACCTTGCTCTACTCTACTCTATTCTACTCTAGCAAAGCTTGGCCTAGCCTAGCCTTGCCTTACCTAACCCTGCCAGGCATAGCCTAACCTGACTCTACTCAGCTCTACTCTGCCTACTCTACTCTACTCTACTCTTTTCTACTATGTGCTTCTCTACTCTACTATACTCTAGCCTAGCCTAACCTAGCTCTACTATACTCTACTCTACTCTAGTCTACTCTACTCTAGCATAACCTTGCCTATCCTAGCTTAGCCTAGCCAAACATCACTCTACTCTAGTCTAGTCTAGTCTACTCTACTATATTATATTCTGCCCCCTTTATGCTAACCTTGTTTAGCCTTGCCTAACTTAGCTCTACTCTACTCTACTCTACTATACTCTTCTCTACTCAATTCTACTTTAGTCTACTCTACTCTACTCTACTATACTATACCCTAGCCAAGCCTTGCTTAACCTAGCCTAGCTAGCTTGAATTTGCTAACTAATCCTAACCTTGCTTTGCTTTGCTCTTCTCTACTATGATCTACTCTGCTTTTCTCTATACTATTTTTCTCTGCTCTACTCCACTCTGTTCTGCTCCCATCTACTCTGCTCTACTCTTCTTTGCTCTACTCTATAGTGCTCTCCTTTACTCTACTCTACTCTAATCTAGCCTAGCCTAGGCTAACCAAGCTCTACTCTACTCTACTCTAGCATAACTTGGCCAAGCCTAACCTAAACTATCTCTACTCTTCTCTACTCTACTTTACTCTGCTCTACTATACTCTTCTTTGCTCCCCTTTGATTTTGCTCGTCTACTTTGCTCTTATCTGCTCTACTTTGCTCTGCTCTTCTATACTTTTCTCTACTCTACAAAAGGCTACTTTACTCCACACAAATCCAGCCTAGCAAAGCCTTCCTTAGCCTAACTTTACCTAGCTCTACTTTACTCTACTCTACTCTACTCTAATCTACTTTACTCTACTCTACTCTATTACACTCTACTCTAGCTTAGCCTAACCTAGCTCTATTCTACTTTACTATATTATACTATACTCTACTCTACTTTACCCAACTCTACTTTGCTTTACTATACTCTACTCGATTTTACTCCACTCTACTTTACCCTACTCTACTCTACTCTAACCTATCTTGCCTATCCTAGCCTCGCATAACTTAACTTAACCTAGTTATACTATCTTCTTCTCTACTTTATTCTACTTTACTCTTTACTTTTCTTCTCTACTCTAGTATGCTCTACTCTATTAATGTCTACTCCACTCTAGCCTAACCTAATTTAGCTCTACTCTACTCTACACTACTCTACTCTACTCTACTCTACTCTATTCTAGCCTAGCTTATTCTAGCCTACACCAACCTAGTCAAGCCTAACCTAACTTTACTCTACTCTACTCTATTCTATAGTACTATACTCTACTCTACTCTACTCTACTTGATTATACTCTACTCTAACCTAGCCTTGCCTAGCCTAACTTATCCTCACTCTACTCTGCTCTACTCTACTCTAACCTAGCATAGCTTAGCCTAACCATGCTCTACTCTACTCTACTTTGCTCTGCTCTACTCTGCACTGCTCTACTCTGTTCTACTCTACTTTTCTCTAATCTTCTCTCTTGTACTTTTCTTTACTCTGCACTACTCTTCTTTACTTTGTCCTGTTATACTCTACTCTACCCTGCTCTACTCTACTTAGCTCTACTATGCTAACCTAATTTACCCTATCCTAGCTTAACAAAGCTCTACACTGCTCTACTCTACTCTACTCTACTCCACTCTTCTCTAGCCTAGCCTAACCTAACTCTACTCTACTCTACTCTACTCAACTCGACTCTAGCCTCGCCTAACCTTGGCTAGCATAGCCTCACCTAATCTAGAATAGCCTAACCTAGCTCTGCTCTGCTATGCTTTATTATGATTTATTTTATGCAACTTTGCTCTACTTTATTTTGCAATGCTTTACTCTTCTTTACTCTACATTAGCCAAGCCTGGCCTAGCCTAACCTGACCTAACCTCACTATACTCTACTCTACTCTACTCTACTCCACTCTTGCCTAGCCTAACCTACCTTTGCCTAGCCTAACCTAGCTCTACTTTACTCTACTATACAATACTCTACTCTACTCTACTTTACTCTACTCTGCTCCACTCTACTCTATAATACTCTAACCTAGCCTAACATAGCTTAGCATAGCCTAACCTTGCTACACTCTGCTCTACCCTACTCTGCTCTCCTCTACTCTACTCTACTCCACTTTACTCTACTCTACTTTGCTCTACTTTCCTCTACTCTACTGTAGCCTAGTTTAGCCTAGCTTAGCCTAACCTAGCCCTATTCTACTCTACTCAACTCTGCATTACCCTACTTTAGCTTAGCATAGCTTCGCATCGCCATGCCTAGCCTAACCTAGCTCTACTCTTCTTTACTCTACTGTACTATACTCTACTACATTATACTCTACTCAACTCTATGCTACTCTATCTTTGCCTAGCTTAGCCTAGCACTAGCTCTACTATACTCTACCCTACTCTACTCTACTCTACACTACACTACTCTACTCTAGCCTAGCCTCACTTAACCTAACTCAACTTTATTCTGCTCTGCACTACTCTTCTCTGCTTTGCTCTACTCTACTCTAACTTACTCTACTCGACACTACTCTAAACTACTCTACTTTGCCCTACTGTATTATAGCCTCACCTAGATTAACCTAGCTCGTCTACTCTACTCCACTCCACTCTAGCATAGGTTGGCGCAGCCAAGCTTACCCTAGCCAAGCCTAATCAAACCTATCTCTGCTATACTCTACTCTTCTCCACTATACTCTACTATACTCTACTCTAATTTACTCTAGTCTAATCTACTTCAACCTAGCTTAGCCCAACCTATCCTAGCTAACTTAGCTCTACTCTACTCCACTCTACTCTTCTCTACTCTTGCCTAGCCTTGCTTAATATAGCTTAGCCTAGAAATGTGTAGCCTAACTTTGCTCTACTCTTCTTATCTCTACCTTGCTCTGCTTTACCCTACCTTGCTTCACTTTGTACCACTTCACTCTACTCTGCTCTATTATCCTCTGCCCTATTCTACTTTGCTCTACTCTACCCTATACTACTATACTATACATTAGCCTAGACTAGCCTAACCAAACCTAACTTTACTCTACTCTACTCTACTCTTATTTAGCTTAACTTAACTTAGCATGGCCATGCCTAGCCCTACCTAGCCTATATTAACCTTGCTCTACTCTATTATACTCAACTCTACTACATTATAAACTACTCTACTCTACTTTACTATACTGTACCCTACTCTACTCTATTCTAACCTATCCTAACCTTGCCTAACCTAGCATAGCTTAACCTAACCTAACTATACTCTACTTTGCTCTGCTCTACTCTACTATGCTATTCTATGCTCTACTCTACTTTACTCTTCTCTGCTCAACTCTGCTCTGCTCATCTTTACTCTTCTCTACTCTACTCAACTCTACTCTGCTCTAACTTAACATAGCCTAGCCTAACTGAGCTCTACTCTACTCTACTCTACTCTACTCTATTTTACTCAAGTATAGCTCAACCTAGCCTAGCCTACCCTGTCTAGCCTAGCATAGCCTAACAAAGATTTACTCTACCTGACTATACTCTACTCTACTTTACTCTACTCTATTATATTCTAACCTAGCCTAGCTTAACCTAACTTAACCAAGCTCTACTTTACTCTACTCTCCTCTAGCCTAGCTTAGCCAACCTAGCTTTGCTCTACTCTACTGTGCTCTACTCTTCTTTGCATTACTCTACTCTACCCCACTCTGCTTTACTTTACTCTGTTCTACTTTTCCCTTCACTACTCAACTCACCTCTTCTCTACTCTACTCTACTCTACTCAACTCTACTCCACTATGCACTACTCTGCTCTGCTATACTGTGCTCTCTACTCTGCTCTATTATGCTCTGCATTTCTCTACTCTCTACTCTATTGCTCTAGCCTTGCCTAACCTAAGTAAGCCTAGCCTAGCCTAACCAAACCTAGTGTATCTCTTTTCTTATCTACTCTACTCTATTCTAGCCTTGTCAAGTGTAGCCTAGCCTAGCCTATCCTAGCTATACTCTACTCTACTCTTGTCTTCTCTACTCTACTCTACCCTTCTTTGCTCTGCATTAATCTAATATGCTCTACTCTATTTTATTCTAGTCTACTCAAGCAAAATTTAGCCTAACCAAACCTAGATCTACTCTACTCTACTTTATTCTACTCGACTTAACTCTAGCCTAGCCAAGCCTAGCATAGGGTAATATAGCTTTGCCTTACCTAATGTAGCACTACTCTTCTCTTTTCAACTTGGCCTTGCTCTGTTCTACACTACTCTACTCTACTCTACTTTAATATACTTTGCTCTACTCTACTCTACTCAACTCTACTAGACCACACTCTAGTCTAGCCTAACCTAGCTCTACTATACTATACTCTACTCTGTTACACTTTAGTCTACTTAACCTAGTCTAACTTAGAATAACCTAGCTCTACCCTGCTCTATTCTACTCTACTCTACTCTACTCTACTCTAACATAGTCTAGCTCATCCAAGTCTAACTTAGCTCTACTCTCTTCTACTCTACTCTTCTAGTCTCTATAATGCTAAGATTTTCTCTTCTCCACTCTGGTCTATTCTGCTCCACTCTGCTCTGCTTTGCTCTACTCTGCTCTCCTCTCCTCTCCTCTCCTCTCCTCTACTCTACTCTGCTGTACTATACTCTTCTCTACTCTACTCCACTATCCTCTACTCTCCTCTACTCTACTTTACTCAACCCTGCTATAGCCTACCCTAACCGAGCCAAGCCTACCCTAGCCTTGCCTAACCTAGCTCTACTCTACTTTACTCTACTCTACTCTACTCTAAACTTGTCTAATCTACTCAACTTTGCACTACTTTACTCTAACTAGCATAGCCAAACCTAACTTAGCTCTACTTTTCTTTGCTCTACTCTACTCTATCCTACTCTAGCCTAGCCTGGCCTGGCCTAGTTTAAACAAGCTCTGCTCTATTCTACTATGTTCTGGTCTACTCTGATCTTCACTATTCTACTCTTCTTTAGCCGAGCCTAGCCTATCCTATCCTTGCCTAACCTAGCACTACTCTAATATACTCTACTCTACTCTAGCCTAGCCTAGCCTACCCTTGCCTAGCTTAGTATAGCTTAGCTTAGCCCAACTTAACCAATCTTTACTACACTCTACTCAATTCTACTCTACTTTACTCCACTCTACTTTACTCCACTCTTCTCTAACCTAGACTAGCATAACTTAGCCTAGCCTAACTCTTCTTTACTCTGCACTACTCCACTCTACTCTACTCTGCTCTACTCTACTCTGGCCTAGCCTAACCTTGCTTAACCTAGCTCTGCTCTACTATACTCTACTCTACTATGCTCCTCTCTTCTTTATTTTTCTCTACTCTACTCTTTCCTCCTCTATTCTGCTCTACTCTGCACTACTCTATTCAGCTCTACTTGGCTCTACATTGTGCAGCTCTACTATACTCTACTATGCTCTACGTTCCTCTACTCTACTCTTCATTTCTCTCCTCTCCTCTAATCTACTCTATTCTGCTCTACTCTACTCTATTATAATCTACTCTACTATGCTCTACTCTTTTCTACTCTACTCTACACTACTCTACTCTAGCTTAAGTTAGTATAGTCTTTCCTAGCTTATCTAGCCCTTCTCTACACTACTCTACTCTACTCTACTCTAGCCTAGCCTAGCCTTACTTAGCCTATCTTAGCCTACCCTAGCCTAGCCTAGCTTAACAAAGCTCTACTCTACTCTACATAACTATGCTCTATTATACTCTACTTCACTCTAACCTAGCTTACCCTACCCTTGCCTAACCTAGCTCTACTCTACTTTATTCTACTCTAGCCCTGCATAGCATAGCTTAACATAGCTTGCATAGCCTTGCATAGCTTAGCCTAACCTAACTCTACTCAGCTCTACTATACTCTCCTTTACTCTACTATGCACAGCTCTACTCTACTATACTCTTCTTTACTCTATTGTGCTCTAGCCTAGCATAGCCTAACATAACCTTGCTCTACTCTACTCCACTCTACTCTACTCTAGCATAGCCTAGCTTACCTTAGCTTAGCCTAGCCTAACCTGGCTATATTCTATTCTTCTATACTCCACTCTAGCTTGGCCTCGCCTAACGTAACTCTACTTTGCTGTACTTTGCTCCACTATACTCTGCTCTAGTCTACTCTATTCTACTCTACTCTACTCAGTTCTGCTCTACTCTACACCACTCTACAACACTCTACTCTACTCTAGCCTTGCTTAGTTTAGCCTAACCTATGCTATTATACTCTACTCTACTCTACTGTACTCTACACTACTCTACTCTACTCTAATATACTCTTCTCTACTCTAGCCTAGCTTAGCTTAAGCCTAGCCTAACCTCACCTACCCTAGCTTAGCCTAACTTAACCTTGCTCTACTCTACTCTACTTTACTCTACTCTATGCTAACTTAGCTTACCATAACCTACATTACTATGCTCTACTCTAATCTACTCTACTCTACTTTAATATACTCTTCCTACTATACTCAACTCTACTCTAGCTTAATTGAGCCTAGCTAAGCCGAGTCTAGCCTAACCTAGTTTTGCTGTACTCTACTCTACACTACTCTAATTTTCTCTACTCTATTGTACTCTACTCAACACTACTATTTTTTGCTTTGCTCTGCTCTACTCTATTCTTTCTTAACTAAGGCTAGCTGAGTCTAGCCAAGCTTATCCTTGCTCTGCTCTATTATGCTTTACTCTGCTAAGCTTTGCTCTACTCTATGCTGCTCTACTTTGCTAAACTCTACTTTACTCTACTTTGCTCAACTCTACTTTGCTCAACTCTACTTTGCTTTGCTTTACTCTACTCTACTCTACTCCACTCTATTCTACTCCTCTCTACTCTAGCCTAACCAAGCCTCACCTAACCTAACCAAGCTTTGTTCTACTCATCTCTACTCTGCTCTGTTCTACTTTACTCTAATTTTTGCTATTCTATTATACTCTACTCTGCTCTACTCTACTTTATTTTTGTCTGCACTACACTATACTTTTTTTTACTCTACTCTACTCTACTCTACTTTGCTTTACTCCACTCTACTCTATTATACTATTGTTTACTCTAGCCTAGTTTAGCCTAGCTTAGCCTAGCCTGACTTAGTTCTACTCAACTTTAGTTTACTCTGCTCTATTCAATTATAACCTAGCCTAACCTTCCAAGGACTAGCCTAGTTATGCCAAGCCAACCTTTATCTAGTCTTCTTTACTCTACTTTACACTACTCTGCTCTAATATACTCCACTCTACTCTACTCTACTCCACTCTAACTTAGCTTAGCCTAGCCTTATATACCTAGCTCTACTCTACATTTCTTTACCATACTCTATTCTACTCTACTCTAGCATAACCTAGCCTTGCTTCACTTAACCTAGCATTATTGTACTCTATTCTACTCTGCATTAATATACTCTTCTCTACTTTACTCTGCTCAGTTCTGCTCTACTCTATTATACTATACTCTACTCTACTCTACTATACTCTAACCTAGCCTTCCCTAACCTAGTTTTGCTCTATTATACTATACTCTACTATACTATACTATACTCTGCTCTGCTCTAGCCTAGCTTAGCCTAACATAACCTAGCATAGCCTTACCTAACTTAGCTTTTCTCTACTCTACTCTACTCTACTCTATTGTACTCTACTTTGCTCTACTTTTCTCTAATCTGCTCTATACTCTAGTACTTTGTTATGCTCCTCTACTCTATTATGGTCTACTCTGCTTTGCTCTACTCGACTCTGCTCTACTCTACCCTTCTCTGCTCTACTCTACCTTGCTTTACTCTATTATGCTCTTCTTTATTCTTCTCTGCTCTACTCTACTCTACTCTACTCTACTTCGCTCTACTCTAATCTACTCTACTCCAGTCTACTTTACTCTACTATACTCTACTCTACTCTATTCTATTCTACTTTACCCTACAATACTCTAGCCTAACCAAGCTTAGCCTTACCTAACCTAGCTCTATTATACTCCACTCTACTATAGCCTTACCTAGCTGAGCTTAGCTTAGCTTGGCCTAGCCTTGCCTAGCCTAATTGAGCTCTACTCTTTTCTACTTTACTCTACTCTAGCCTAGCCTAGCATAGAATAACCTAGATCTACTCTTCTTTGCACTACTCTGCTTTGCTTTGTATTGCTCTGATCGGCTCGTCTCTTCATTGTTGTACTCAACTTTGCTTTGCTCTCCTCTCCTCTATGTTACTCTACTCTACTTTGCTCTACTCTACTATACTTTACTCTACTCTTGCTTAGCCTAGCCTATCCAAACCTAACCTAGCCTAACCTAGCCCTACTCTACTCCATTCTACACTACTCTACTACTTCACTCTAGCCTAGCCTAACCTATCCTAGCTCAGTTCTACTCTACTCTACTCTATTCTACTCTAGCCTAGTATAGCCTTGCCTAACCTCGCTCTAGCCTGCTCTGCTCTACTTTATTGTACTCTCATGTCCTCTCCTCTCATATCCTCTGCTATACTCAAATCTACTCCACTCTACTCCACTCTACTCTACTGTATTATACTCTACTCTAGTCTACTCTGCTCTACTTTACTCTACTATACTCTACTATACTCTACTCTATTCTACTCTACTCTACTCTGCTCTACTCAAACCTAGCCTAGCCTACTCTACTCTACCTTACTATAATCTACTCTACTCTACTCTACTATGCTATACTATACTCTACTCCACTCTACTCCAACCTAGCCTACTCGAGCTTACCCTGGCCTAGCCATGCCTAACCTAGCTATACTTTACTCTAATGTAATCTACTCTACTCTACTCTACTCATTTGTAACCTAGCCTAACATAGCTCTACTCTACTCTACTCATTTGTAACCTAGCCAAACATAGCTCTACTTTACTTATCCCTGCTCTATTTTACTCTTGCTTTTCCTAGCCTTGTTTAGCCTCGCCTAACCTAACTTAGCATAACCAAGCTCTACTCTAATCTACTCTACTCTACTCCACTCTACTGTACCTTATCCAAGTCTCGGCTAGCCTAGCCTAGCTTAACCTTGCTCTACTCTACTCTATTATACTCCATAGGACTCTAGCCTTTTCTTGCTTAGACTAGTGTAGACTAACCATGCTCTACAAAGCTCTACTTTACTCTATTCTACTCCACTTTGATTTGCTTTGCTCTACTCTATTATGTTTTTCTCTACTCTACTCTACTCTAGTCTGTTATACTTTAGTCTACTCTACTACAGCCTAGCTTAACAAAGCTTATCCTGACTAGCCTAGCCTAACCTAGCTCTACTCTACTATAATCTAATATACCATACTCTACTCCATTCTACTCAACTCCAACCTTGCCTAGCCTAGCCTAGCTTAGCTTAACCTAACTCTACTCTGCTTTGCTTTGCTCCACTCTACTCTACTTTGTACTACTCTGCTCTGCTCTACTTTGCTCTACTCTACTCTATTCTTCACTACTCTAGCCTAGCATAACCTAGCCTAACTAAGCTCTACCCTTTTCTACTCTACTCTACTCTACTCTACTCTACTCGAATTTATTCGACTCTAGCCTGGTCAACCCTAACCTAGCCAAGCTTAGCCTAACCTGGCTTTACTCAACTCAACTCTACTCTAACCTTGTCGAGCCTAGCCTAGCCTAACTAGCTCTACTCTACTCTACTATATTCTAGCCTAGCTTATCCTAGCTTTGCTCAACTCTGCCCTACTCTACTCTTCTCTACTCTACTCTACTCTACTCTACTCTATGCTGCTCTACCCTTCTCTGCTCTACTCTACTATGCTCTATTCTACTCTACTCCACTCTACTCTACTTTACTCTACTCTACCTTACTCTACCCTGCTCTACTCTACTCTACTCAACTCTGCTCTATTCTATTCTAGCCTTGCCAAGCCTAACCTAGCACTACTCTACTCTAATCTACTCAACCTTAGCTATGCCTAGTCGTATTTAAAAAAAACTTTAGCCTAGCCTAACCTCACCTAGTCTAGCCTACTCTACTCAACTCTATTTTAGGGTTCTCTAATTGATTTTACTCGACCCGACTCTACTATAACTAACTCTTGCCTTGCCAAGCCCAACAGAGCTCTAATCTACACTACTCTAGCTTGGGGTAACCTAGCTTTACTCTAATCTACTCTGCTCTACTCTCCTTTGCTTTGCTCCCTCTACTTTGCTCTGCTCTACTGAGCTCTACTCTACTCTACTCTACTTTGCTCTATTCTATTATTTCCTAGCTTAGCCTAACTTAGCTCTACTCTACTGTACTCCACTCTACTCTTCTCTAGGCTAGCCTTGCCTACCCTACCAAAGCCTAGCCTAGCCTAAACTAACTCTACTCTACACTACTCTACTCTACTCTAGTCTACTATACTCTACTCTGCTCTACTCTACTACACTATTCTTTACTCTACTCTAGCCTAGCCTAGCCTACCCTAGGCTAAACTAAACTAACTTAAATCTACTATACTCTACTCTACTCTAGCCTAACCATGCCTAGATTGGCCTAACATAGCCTAACCTATCTCTACTTTTCTCTACTATGCTCTATTATGCTTTACTCTACTCTACTCTACATTAGATTGCTCTACTCTACTCTTCTACCATGTTTTGCACTACTTTGCTTTGCTATACTCTACTCTGCTCTCTTGTCCTCCCCTCTACTCTACTCTACTCCACTCTACTCTACTCTACTCTACTCTACTTTACTCTTTTATACTCTGCACTACTCTACTCTACTCTGCTCTACTCTAACCTAACCTTACTTAGCTTTGCTTAGCAAAGCCTAGTCGAGCCCAACCAAGCCTAGCCTAGCTCTGCTCTACTATGCTCTTCTCTATTATGCTATGCTCTAATCTACTCTTCTCTTTTCTAATTTACTCTACTCTACTCTACTCTGCATCGCTCTATGTTTCTCTATTATGTACTCTAACCTAGCCTAGCATAGCCTAGCCTATCTTAGCTCTACTCTACTCCATTCTTGCCTAGCTTAGCCTAGCCAACCATACCCTAATGTAGCCTAGCTTAGTCCTGTCTAACATAGCTCCACTCTATACTACTCTACTCTTCCTGAACCTAGCCTAACCTTGCTCTACTTAGTCTATTCTGCTCTACTCTACTCTACTAATCTCAACTCTACTCTACTCAACTCTACCCTAGCCTAGCCTTTCATAGCCTAACCTAGCTTCACTCTACTTAACTCTACTATACTCTACTATATTATACTGTACTCTACTCTACTATACTCTTCTCTACACTAGCCTAACCTAACCTAACCCAACTCAATTCTTCACTACTCTACTCTACTCAACCTTCTCTAGCCTAGCCTAGTCTAGCATAGCTTAACCTAGACTACTTGCTCTACTGAACTTTGCTTTGTACTACTCTTCTTTACTCTGCTCTACTCTACTCTGCTATGCTCTACTCTTCTCTAAATTGCTCAACTCTACTATGCTCCACTCTACTCTTCTCTACTCATTTCTACTACACTCTACTCTACTCAATTGTACTCTTGCCTACCCTCACCTAACCTCACTCTACTCTATTCCACTCTAATCTACTCTACCCTACTCTAGCCTAGCCTAACCTAGCACTACTCCACTCAATTATATTATACTCTACTCTACTCTACTCTAATTTACTCTATTCTACTCTACTCTACTCTACTCTACTATATTCTACTCTAATCTACTCTACTCTACTCAGTATTACTCTACTCTGTTCTACTCTACTCTGCTCTGCTATACTCTACTATGCTCTTCTCTACTCTGCTCTACTCTACTTTGCTTTGCTCTACTCTACTCTACTCTACTCTACTACACTCTATTATACTCTACACTATCCTATCCTTGCCAAGCATAACATAACTGAGCTCTAAACTACACTACTTTGCTCTACTCTACTCTAGCCTAGCTTAGCCTAGCCTAGCCTAGCCTAACCAAACCTTGCTCTATTCTATACTATTGTACTCTACTCTGCTCTACTAGACTCTACTTTACTCTGATCTATTATACTCTACTCAACTCTAACCAAGTCTAGCATAACCTGGCCTAACCTAGCTCTACGCTACTCTACTTTACTCTAGCCCTGCCTAGCCTAGCCTTGCCTAGCCTCGCCTAACCTTGCTTTATTCTACTATGCTTTACTCTACTATACTGTATTTTGCTCTGCTCTGCTCTGCTCTACTCTACTCTACTCTAATGAATTGTACTCTAATTGAGCCTAGCCTAACCTGGCTTTACTCTGCTCTACTCTAGCTTAGCCGAGCCTAGCCTAGCCTAACCTTGCTTAGCTAAGCCTAGCTTAGCCTAGCGTAACCTAGCTCAACTCTACTCTACCCTACTCTACTCTACTCTTCCCTACTCCATTCTACTCTATTCTACTATTCTTTACTCTACTCTACATGACTCTTCTAACAAAGCCTAGTATAGTAAGACCAAACCAAACACTAATCTACAGTACTCTAGCCTATCCTAACCTAGCTTTCCTCTACTCTACTCGACTCTACTCTACTTTGCTTGTTCTACTCTATTTTGCTCCACTCTTTTGAGCTATGCTCTACTTTTCTCAGTTCTGCTCTACACTACTCTACTCTATTCAGTTGTACTATATCCTAACCTAGCCTAAGTTAGCTCTACTCTATACTCCTTTACTCTACTCTACTCTACTCTAGCCTAGCCTACCCAAGCCTAGCCTAGCCTACCCAAGCCTAATCTAGCTCTCCTCTACCTTAGTCTACTCTTCTCTACTTTACCCTAGCTTACCCTAGCCTAACCTAGCTCTACTCTACTCTACTTTACTTTAGCATAGCCTTTTCTAGATTAGTCTAACATAGCATAACTTATCTCTACTTTGCCCAATTTTGCCCTACTCTACTCTACTATATTCTTTTCTATATTTTTCTACTCCACTCTTTTACCTTGCTCTTATCTACTTTTCTATGCTCTGCTCTACTCTGCTCTGCTCACTCCACTCTACTCTACTCTACTCTAGCCTAGCCTACCAAAGCTTAGCCTAGCCTAGCCTAATCTAGCTCTCCTCTTCCTTACTTTACTCTACTCTACCCTAACCTAACTTAGCCTAACCTCACTCTACTCTACTCTACTTTACTTTACCTTAGCCTATTCTAGATTAGCCTAACATAGCATAACCTATCTCTGCTGTGCCCTATTTTGCTTTACTCTGCTCTACTCCACTCTACACTACTCTGTTCTACTCTATTCTACTCTATATTGCTCTACTCAACTCTTTTACCTCGCTCTTCTCTACTTCTCTTTGCTCTGCTCTGCTCTACTTCCTCTACTATACTCTAATTCACTCTACTTTACTCTACTCTATTCTACTATAGTCTAGTTTAGTCTACCTACTCTACTCTAATCTAGCCTAGCCTTCCCTAATCAAGCTTTACAACACTCTACTGTACTCTAGCCTGACCTAGCTTAGCTTAGTCTAACCTAGCTCTATTCTACTATACTCTACTCTACTCAACTTTATTCTTCTCGACTCTAACCTTGTCTTGTCTAACCTAACCAAGCTCTACTCTACTCTATATACTCTACTCAAGTCGAGCCTTGCCTATCCTAACCGAGCCATGACTAGCCAATACTTTCCTAGCCTAACCTAGCTCTGCTTTATTTTACTCTTCTTTGTTATGCGCTTCTCTTCTCTACTCTACTCTCTTCTGCTCTACTTTGCTCTCTTCTACTCTGCCTTAATCTTTATTATTGCATAGCCTAGCTTGGCTTAGCCTAACCTAGCTCTACTCTACTTTATTATACTCTCCTCTACTCTACTGTAGCCTAGCCCAACGAAGTCTTCCATAGCATAGCTTAACATAGCCTCTCCTAGCTTTGTCATGCCAAACGTAGCTCTAATCAACTCTAATCTACTATACTCTACTCTACTCTAACCTAGCCTAGCCTAACCTTGCCTAACCTAGGTTAGCATAACGTAGCCTAGCCTAACTTAGCTATACTATGCTATACTTTACTCTACTCTACTCTGCTCTACTTTGCTCTGATCTACTCTACTCTGTTATACTCTTCTCTACTCAGCTGTACTCTACTCTACTTTACTCTAGCCTAGCCAAGCTTAACCTAACCTAGCCTAGCCTAACTTAGCTCTACTCTACTCTACTATACTCTTCTCTACTCTAGCCTAGCCTAGCCTATGCAAACCCAGCCTAGCCTAACCAAGCTTAGCTCAACCAAACCGAGCTCTATTGTACAATACTCTATTCTACTCTACTTTACTCTACTCTACTCTACTCTACTCAAGCCTAGCCAAGCCTAACTTAGCTATACTATACTTTATTCTACTCTACTCAACTCTAACTTAGCCTAGCCTAGCTTATCCTAACCTAGCTCTACTCTACTCTACTTTACTCTACTCCACTCTATTACTCTAGCTTAGCTTAGCCAAGTCTATCATAATCTAGCTTTGTACTGGTTTGGTTTGCTCTGCTCTATTCTATTCTGTTATGCTCTACTCTGTGCTGCTCTACATTGATCTACTCTATTATAGCCTAGTTTAGCCTAGTATAACCTAGCTTAGCCTAACTAAGATTTGCTCTACTCTGCTCTAGCCATGCAAAGCCTAACCTAGCTCTTCTTAACTAGTCTTTGCTCTACTCTACTGTACTCTACTCTACTCTACTCTATTTTGCTATACTCTACTCTACTCTACTCTGCACCACTCTACTATGGCCTTGCCTTTCATATCCTAACCTACCTCAACACTACTAAATTCTAGCCAAGCTAAACCTAGCCTAGCCTAACCTAGACTAACCTATCTATTCTCGACTCTACTCTGCTCTACTCTACTTTACCCTACGTTACTTTTCTTTGCTCTACTCTGCTCTACCCTGCTCTTCTCTGCTCTACTCTATTTTGTTATGGCAAAGCCTAACCCAGCCTAGCCTAGTAGGCCTAACTTAACCTAACCTAGCTCTACTCTACTCCACTCTACCCTACCCTACTCTACTCTAACCTAGCCTAACCTATCTTAGCCAAGCCTAACTAAGCTCTACTTTACTCTACTCTTCTATACTATGCTTTACTATACTCTACTCTAGTCTATTCTACTTTATTCTACTCTACTCTACTCTAATCTACTCTACTAGACTCAAGCCTAGCCTAAACTAGCTCAACAATACTCTACTCTACTCTACTCTACTCTATTCTACTCTACTCCACTCTAATCTAACTTAGCCCAACCTAGATCTCTCTACACTACTCTCCTAACTTAGCCTAGCCAAGCTTAGCATTGCTTAGCTTTACATAACCTAACTCGGCTCAACACAGCTCTGCTCTACTCTATTCTGCTATACTCTACTCTACTCTATTCTACTCTACTCTACTCTACTCTACTCTACTCTAATCTACCTTATTGTAGGCTAGCCTGGCCAAACATAGCTCGACTATACACTACTTTATTCTACTCTAATTTACGATACTTTACTCTAGCCTAGCATAGCCTAACCAAACCTCCCTTAAAAAAACTTTGATCTAATTTATTTTATTCTACTCTACTCTACTCTGACCTCGCCTAACCAAGCTATACTCTACTCTACTTTACTATACTTTACTCTAGACTTGCCTAGCCTGATATAACCTAGCTTAGCCTAACCTTGCTCTGCTCTACTCTACTCTACTCTACTCAACTCTACCCTACATTACTTTACATAACCTATCCTCGCTTAACGTAACCTAGCTCTACTCTACTGTGCTCTACTCTGCTAAACTCGGCTCTTTTCTGCTCTTCTCTTCTATGCTCTCTCTACTCTTCTTTGCTCTGCACTGCTCTTCTCTGTTTTGCTCCAGTCTACTCTACACTACTCTGCTCTAACCTTTAATAGCCTAGCCTAGTTTAGCATAATCGAGCTCTACTCTACTCTACTCTACTATGCTCTAGTCTACTCTAGCCTAGCTTAGCCTAAACTAGCTTTATACTACTTGACTCTACTAACTCTACTTTACACTACTGTACTCTAACCTAGCTTCACCTAGCCTAACCTAGTTCTACTCTATTCTAACTTACTCTACTCTAGCCTAGCTTAGCCTAGCCGATCCATGCCCTACCTAGCCTCACCTAGCATAGCCTAACTTAACTCTTCTAAGCTCTGCTTTGCACTACTCTGCTCTAGTTTGGTCTATTCTACTCTGCTCTACTCTACTCCACTATACAATACTTTAGCATAGCCTAACGTAACCTAGCTCGACTTTACTCTACTCAACCCTATTCTACTCCTACTATACTCCACTCTAACCTTGAATAACCTAGCTTAACCTATGCAAGCATAGCCTAGCTAAACCTAGCTCTGCTCCACTCTACTCTACTCTACTCTAACCTATCCTAACCTTATTATACTCCACTTTACTATACTCTACCCTACTCTACTCAACTCTACTCTATTCGACTCTAGTCTAGCCTTGCTTTGCTCAAATTTGCTCTGCTCTACTCAGTTTTGCTAAGCTCTACTTTGCTTTTCTCTACTCTATTTTGCTCTACTCTGCTCTACTCTACTATGTTATACTCTACTCTACAATGTTGCACTTTGCTCTACTATGCTTTGCTCTCTTATTCTAGTCTACTCTACTATACTCTAACCTCACCTAGCCTTGCCTAACTTAGCTCTACTCTACTCTACTCTAGCCTAGTTTAGCCTAAATAAACTCTGCTCTGCTCTGTTTCACTCTGCTCTACTCTTCTCTATTTTGCTCTACTCTTCTCTATTAAACTAAACTCTACTTTATTATACTCTACTAAACACTAGCCTAGCCTACCCTAACCTAACCTAGTAATACCATACTCTACTCTACTCTACTCTAGCTTAGCCTAGCTTAGTCTAACCTAGCCTAGCCTAACCTTGCTTTACTCTACTCTATTACATTATATTATACTATACTATACTATATTATATTATACTATACTATGCTCTACTCTACTCTATTCTACTCAACTCTACTCTACTCTAACCTAGCCTAACCTAGCTTCACCAAGTATTGCTTAGTGTAACCTAACTCTACAATGTTTGCTCTGTTCTGCTCAACTCTGCTCTGCTTTTCTTTACTCTGCTCTCCTCTACTTAGCACTTTTTTGCTCTTCTCTACACTACTTTACTCTACTCTTCTCTACTCTACTCTACTCTACTCTAGCAAGGCCTAACAAAGAATAGCCTAGCCTAACCGAGCTTTGCTCTGCTCTACTCTTCACTACGCTACTCTACTCTACCCTACTCTATTCTAGCCATGCTTAGCATAGCCTACACTAGGCTAGCCTAGCCTAACCTAACTCTACTTTGCTCTACTCTACTCTATTGTACTTTATTATATTATACTCTACTCAACTCTACTCTAACCTTATTTAGCTTTTTTAGCTCTTCTCTTCTCTATTCCACTCTAGCTAATGCTAGCATAGCCTAGCTTAGCTTAGCCTGACCTAGCTCTACTCTGCTCTTCTCTACTCTATTCTACTCTATTCTGCTCTACTTTTCCCTATTGTATTCTATTATGCTCTTCTTTCCTTTGCTCTTCTCTATCCTACTCTACTCTATTGTACTCAAACCTAGCCCAGCCTAATCTAACTTAACCTAGCTCTACTCTATTCCACTCTACTCTACTGTACTGTACTATACTCTACTCTATTCTAGCCTAGCCTAGCCTACCCTAGCCAAACTTAGCCTAGCCTAGCCTAGCTAAACTTAACCTAACCTAGCTCTACTCTACATTACTCTACTCTACTCTACTCTACTCTACTCTACCCTACTCTAGCATAGGTTAGCCTAACCTCGTTTAGCCTAGCCTAGCCTAAGCTATCCTAGCTCTACTCTAATCTACCCACCTTTACCCTACTCTACTCTACTTTGCTTTACTTTACTCTACTTTATTGTATTCTTTTTTAGCCAAGCCAAACCTAGCTCTACTATACTCTACTCTACTTTTGGCTAGCCTCGCCTACCGAGCCTAGTCTAGCCTAACCTAGCTCTACTCCAATCTACGCTACTCTACTCTACCCTACTCTACTCAAGTCAACTCCACTCTACTCTACTCTAGTCTATTCTACTCTACTCTACTTTATTGTAATAAACTCTAACATAGCATAGCCTAGCCTAACCTAACCTAGCTCTACTGTACTCTACTCTAATCTACTCTACTCTAGCCTAGCCTAAGCTAGCATAGCCTCACCTAGACTTGCATAGTTTAACCATGCTCTATTCTACTCTGCTTCGCTCATCTTTGCTCTGCTCTACTCTGCTATACTATTCTTCACTCTGCTATGCTCTACTCTGCTCTAGTCTACCCTGATCTATTCTTCTCTACTCTACTCCACTATACTCTACTTCAGCCTAGCCTAACCTCCCCTAGCATAACCTAACCTTGCTCTACTCTACTTTACTATACTCCACTCTACTCCACTCTAATTTATGCTTGTCTTGCCTAACCTAGCCTTGCCTAACCTAGCCTGGCCTAGCATAGCCTAACCTAGCTATACTCTACTCTACTATACTATACTCTACTATACTCTACTCTACTCTACTATACTCAACTCTACTCTACTCTACTATACTCTACTCTATTTTAACCTAGCCTTGCCTAGCTTTGCCTAATCTAGCACTACTCTACTCTACTTTACACTACTCTACTCCACTCTGGTGTGCTCTTCTCTACTCCGATCTACTATGCTTTGTTCTACTCTTCTCTACTCTCTTTTGCACTACTCTAAACTGCTTTCATCTACTCTATTCTACTCTACTTAATTTTCCTCTACTCTACCCTAGTTTAGCCTAGCCTAGCCTAGTCTAAGCTAGCTCTACTCTATTATATCCTAATCTACTCTAGTTTACTCTACTCAAGCCTAGTCCAACCTAGCCTTCCTTAGCCTAGCATAAACTATCTATGCCTATCCTAACTTAGCTCTACCCTACTTTACTCTACTATACTCTACTCTAATCTATTATACTCTACTCTAACTGACCCAAGCCTAACCTAGATCTACTCTACTCTAATCTAGTCTACTCTAGCCTCACTTAACCTAGCTTAACCTAACCTAGCTCTACTCTACTCTACTCAACTCTACTCTTCTCTACTCTCCTTTTCTGTATTTTACTTTGCTATGCTCTACTCTACTCTACTTTACTATACTCTTGCCTAACCCAACCTAACCTAGCTCTTCTCTACTCTACTCTACTCTGTTATACTCTACTCTAGCCTTATAAAGCCTAGCCAAGCCTATCCTAGCCTAGCCTAACCTAGCTTTACTCTACTCTACTTAAACTATCCTAGCCTAAACTAACCAAACCTAGCTCTACTATTATTTTCTCTAATCTACTCTACTCTAGCCTAGCCTAGCATAATATAGCCTAGCCTAACGAACCTCTACCCTGTTATAGTTTTCTCTACTCTACACTACACTATGCTGTTATACTCTACTTTGCTCAACTTTGCTTTTCTCCACTCTGTTATGAAGTGCTACACTCTATTCTTCTCAGCTCTACTCGGATCTACTCTACTCTACTCTACGTTAGCCTAGTCTAGCCTTAACTAGCCTAAACTAACCTAGCACTACCCTCCTCTACTCTACTATAGCTTAGCCTAATCTAGCCTAGCCTAACAAAGCTCTTCTTTGCTCTATTATATTATACTATACTCTACTCCATTATATTCTACTGTACTCTACTCTATTCTACTCTACTTTAATCGAGCCTAGCCTAGCCTAGACTAGCCTAGCTTAGCCTAACCTAGCTTTACTTAGCTCTACTATACAATATTACTCTACTCTAGCCAAGCTTAGCCTAGCCTTGCATAGCCTAACCTAACCAAACTCAGCTCTACTCTACTCTAATCTACTCTACTCTACTATACACTATCCTTTTCTAGCATAGCCTAGCTTAACCTAGCCTCATCTAATATAGCTCTGCTATGCTCTACTATACTATTCTCTACTCTACTTTGCTCTACTCTACCCTTCTTTCCTCAACTCTGCTCTTGTCTACTCTATTCTGCTCTATTCTGTTTTACTTTGCTCTACTCTACTCTACTCTACTCTACTCTGCTCTACTCTATTCTACTCTTATCTATTCTACTCTTCTCTATTCTACTCTACTTTTCTCTACTCTAGCCTAGTTTAGCCTAGCCTAAACTAGCTCTACTCTACTCTAGCCTAGTCTAACCTAGCCTACCCTGGCCAAGACTACCTTAGGCTAATGTAGCTCTACTATACATTATTCTACACTACTCTACTCTAATAAACTCTACCCTAATCTAGCCTAGCCTAACCTAGCTCTACTCCTCTCTACTCTACTACATTTTTCTCTTCTTTTCTCTTCTCTACACTACTCTCCTATCCTTTATTATATTTTGCTCTACTCAGCTCAGCTCTACACATCTCTACTCTACTATGCTCTACTCTACTCTACTTAGCTTTGCTCTGCTCTACTCTATTCTACTCTACTCCACTCTACTAAACTCTAGCTATCCTAAACTAGCTCTACTCTACTCTACTATTCTAGCCTAGTCTAGTTTAGCTTAGCCTAGCCTAGCCTATCCTCGCCTTTCCAAACAAAACCTAGCTCAGCTCTACTCTACTCTACATTACTCTTCTCAACTCTACTCTAGCCTAGCCTAGCTTAACCTAGCTCTACTCTACTCTACTCTGCTCTACTCTGCTCTACTCTACTCTACTCTATTATACTCTACTCTACTTTACTATGCTCTTCCCTATTCTTCTCTACTCTGCTCTACTTTGCATTACTATACTCTACTCTACTCTACTCAGATGTACACTTGCCTTGTTTAGCTTAGCCTTGTCGAACATAACCTAGTTATACTCTATTCTAAACCACTCTACTCTACTCTACTCTAGCCTTGTTAAACCCCATGGCCTAAATGATAATTTGATGATAACAAAACAGTGTATTGTTGTTCTAATTGTTTGCTTGAGTATTTGTTACAGTATTAGAGTGACATGAAGCTCAAATGACTTGGAAGATGATTGAAGGAAGTTACCAACAACTTTGATCGTGATGAGCAGCCCTTGGTACTCCAGATGGTGTGGCAGCTATTATGGAGGTGTATAAGTTTTTTTTAGGACACAATGTAAAACCTACAACTTTGTTTGTGTGGCACATTATAAATGTATTTTTCAAGTTTTAATTGCTTAAGGGTTGTACCATACGATTTTATATATCGTATTAGTGCAACTCTACGTATGAGGCTTACATTTAAGAAGGTGTTGTGATTAAACAAGTCCTTGACTTGTATAATCAACATTTTACACCATATTTATTTTGGTTTAAATAAAAATATAATTATTATTATTTATTAAAGCTTTTTTGACTATTTTCGCAAGTGTTAAAGCTTTCAAAATTTTATTTCCGATTTAATTAAAAATTTCGCTTTACGCCAAACCGGGGCAAAAAGGGTTCGGTTAACCCCGAACCGGAACCAAGCCAAACCGGCCAGGCGAGAACCTAAGGGGACGATTATAAGGGCGCAAACACAAGCCAGAGTTCCTAATTCGGGTTCGGGTCATACTTGACCCGTTATGCTCTAAACAGGTCGGGTTGGGTATTGACTTCCCAACCGCACCTGGGGACAGCCAACCCCAATATTTTCGGCTGAAGGCAAAAGAAAGGTGAACTAATATATGCGCTACTTCTCCCTACCAACAGGAAATGTGGGACTAAAACTTAAAAGCGTTTTCTCTTTTTCGGCTTTCCTTTCTTGCTTTTCCGGCGCAACGGCTATATGTTTTAAAATTATTTTCTTCTCCTCTTCTAGCCGTTGGAACTAACGTTCAATTGCTCGATCTCCTTCTATAAGAAGGATTGAATTCGAGGGATTTTAGTTAGAAAAAAGAACTGGAAAAATCCCTGCAAAGACGGACAAAAATCACTGGAATTACTGTTCATCGTCTTCCTCAGCCTTCTCGGATCGAAACGAAACGCGTTCCTTTCGCTTCAAATTTGTACGGTTTCATCCCTTTTCGTTTCTACTTTACAATTGCTTACTTAACTACATCTCATACTCTGCTTAGCTACTTAGATTGAGGTGGAAATTACTGCAAAACTTTTCCATTAACCAAGCTTCGCAGATCTTAATTTTTCGATCAATCTTCACCAACTGTGATTCTCGTTTCAAGCCTTGGAGTCTCTATTAACTTTTTGGAATTCAACTTACCTGTTTCGAATTTTTTGTTGAGTCGAATTTCAGACCAAATTTTCTCTGAAACACTTCTTCCACACGAAAACAGAACAACGCCTTCGCAAACGCGATTTGGGCTTTGTCCTGTTTGGAAAGCGCGGTCAGAAGTGCGTTTGGGTTATTTTAATTTTAATTTCGAAGAATTTTTTTTTTGTGCCACTTTGTTTCACAAGTTGTAGGGTCTGTGGAATTTTAATTTTGTCTAAGAAAATTTGTTTGCCAAATAAAAATTGACGACGACGGTGTATTGTGGTCTTGGTTGTGAAAACCAAGCTGTTGTATTTGTGTGTGACCAATCTTGTGATTGGGTGCTATGAGGGTTTTTGGCCTACCCGCCGGTTGGGCAAAAGGCATTGGATTGGTAGTGAAGCCCGGCTAGGTTAGTTGGGGGTGGACGTAGGCAAAGGTTTTGCCGAACCACTTGAAATAGTGTGCCTTGCTATTTTATTTCTTAAGCGCACAAATTCAAGATTAAATTTACTCTGTTACGTTTTATTATGGTGAAAGGTTCAATTCACCCCCCCTCTTGTAACCGGCATTTTCCAACAAGCCTAGCCTAGCTTAGCCTAACATAGCATAACCTTGCTCTGCTCTATTCTACTTTTCTCTACTCTACTTTACTCTTCTCTGCTCTACTATACTGTGCTTTACTCTACTTTACTCTTCTCTACTTTGCCCTACGCTACTCTACTATGCTCAATTGTACTGTAGCCTAGCCTAGCCTAATATAGTTCTACTCTACACTACTCTACTCTACTCTACAATACTCTACCATAGCCTGTACTAGCTATACTCTAACTTACTCTACTATAATCTACTCTACTCTATTATATTCTACTTTATTCTACTCTACTTTACTCCACTCTATTCCACTCTACCTAACCGAGCCTAGCCTAGCCTACCCTAACCTACCTAGCTCTACTCTATTATACTTTACTACACTTTATCTAGCCTAGCCTAACCTAGCTCTGCTTTACTCTGCTCTACTGTACTCTGCTCTACTCTACTCTACTTTGCTTTTCTCTGCTTTGCTCTACTCCACTCTACCTTGCTTTGCTCTGTTCTGCTCTACTCAGCTCTGCTTTACTCAACTCTATATTTCTTTACTCTACTCTACTATACTCTACTCTACTATACTCTACTCTACTCTACCTTAGCCTAGTCTAACCTAGCCTAGCGTAGCCTAGCCTTATGTAACCTAGCCTAACCTTGCTCTACTCTACTCTAATCTACAATATTATACTTTACAATACTCTACTCTACTCTACTCTACTATACTCTACTCTACTCAACTAAACTATAACCTAGCCTAGCCCTATCTAGCTTAGCCTAACCTCGCTTTACTCTGCTCTCCTATGCTCTTCTCTACTCTACTCTATCCTACTTTACTCTGCTCTGCTTTGCTCTACTCTACTCTATTATGCTCTACTGTAGCCTAGCCTAGCCTAATCAACCTCTACTTTACTCTAGTCAACTCTACTCTAGCATAGCCTACCTTAGCCTAACCTTGCTTAGCCTAACATAGCTCTACTCTACTCCACTCAACTCTACTCTATTCTACTCTACTCAAACCTAGGCTAGCCTAACCTTGCTTTACCTTACTCTACTCTGCTCAAGCCTACCCTTGCCAAGCCTAGCCTAGCCTATCCTAGCCTAGCCTATCCTAGCCTAACCAAGCCTTTCTCTGTTATGCTCTGCTCTGCTTTAATTTTTCGTACTCTTCTCCACTCTACTCTTCTCTACCTTACTCTCCTAAGCTCTACACTACTCTACTGTATTTTACTCTAACCTAGCCTAGTTTAGCCTAGCCTAACCTAACTCTACTCTACTATGCCCTACTCTACTATATTCTACTCTACTCAACTCTACTCAACTTTCGCTTAGCCTAGCCTAGCTTAACCTAGCCTAGCCTTGCCTACCCTAAACAAGCTCTACTCTACACTACACTATTCTACTCTACTCTACTCTATCCTTACCTGGCCTAGCCTAACCCGACCTAGTTCTACTCTACTTTACTTGAACCAAGCTTAAAATAACTTAGCCTACCTAACCTTGCTTTTCTTTGCTCTTCTCTACTCTTCTCTACTCTACTCTGCTCTTCTTTGTTCATCTCTTCTCTACTCTACTTTTCTCTACTCTACTCCACTCTAACCAAACCTTGCCTAACCAAGCTCTACTATACTCTACTCTACTCTACACTACTCCACTCTAGCCTAGCCTTGCCTAGCCTTGCCAATCCTAGCATAAGCTAGCTCTACTCTGCTCTATTATGCTAAACTCTTCTCTGCTATTATTTGCCCTTCTCTAATCTACTCTACTCTACTCTACTCTACTCTGTCATACTCTATAGTCTAGCCTAGCTTACCTTAACCTAGCTTTACTCTACTCTACTCTAGCCAAGGCTAGCTTCGCCTACCCTAGATCTACTTTACTTAACTCTACTCTTTTATGCTCTTCTCTGCTCTGCTCTACCCTTCTCTACTCTAACTTAGCCTAGCCAAGCCTAAGCTTGCCTACCCTAGCCAAGCATTGCAAAAGTTAGCTCTTATCTGCTCTACTCTACTCTATTCTACTCATCTCTGCTTTATACTGCTCTGCCCTACTCTACTCTACTCTAGCCTTTCCTAGCCTAGCCTAGCCTAACATAGCTCTAGTCTACTCTAGTCCACTCTACTCTACTCTACTCTTACGTAGTCTAGCCTACCCTAGTGTAACCTAGCCTAGCATAGCCTAACTTAGCCCAACTTAACCTAGCACTATTCTACTCTTCTCAACACTACTTTACTCAACTCTACTCTAGTCTACTCTACTCTACTCTACTTTAACCTTGCAAAGTTTGGCATAGCCAAATCTAGCTCTAATATACTCTACTCTACCCCACTCTACACTATACTCTACTTTAGTATAGCCTAGCCTAGCCTAACCTTGCTCTACTCCCCTCTACACTGCTTTGCTCTTCTCTACTTTGTTCTGCTCTACACTACTCTGCTTTGCTCTACTCAACTCTACTCTACTCCTCTTTGCTCTTCTCTACTCTGCTCTACTCTGCTTTGCTCTGCTCTAGTCTGCTCTGCTCTACTCTACTCTAGTCTACTCAGCCCTACTCTACTCTGCTCTACTCTACTCTACTCTCCTCCACTCTACTCTACTCTAACATAACCTAACCTAGCTTAAGCTATACTCTACTCTACTCTACTCTACTCTAATACTCTACTCTAGCCTAGCTTAGCTTAGCTTAGCTTGACCAAACTTAGCTCAATTCCACTCTAGTAAATTCTACTCTACACTATTTTAACCTTGCTTATCCTTTCCTAGCCTAACTTAGCTCTATTTTACTATACTCTAGCATAGCCTTACATTGCATAACCTAGCTTGACCTAGCTGTGCTCCATTCTACTCAGCTCTACTTTGCTCTACTCTACACTACTCCACTCTGTTCTACTTTACTCTACTTTGCTCTACTCTACTCTATTGTACTATACTCTACTCTACTTTACCCTAGCATCGTTTAGCCTAACCTTGCCTAACCAAGATCTATTTTACTCTACTTTGCTCTACTCTACTCTACTCTACTCTAATTTTCTCTAGCCTAGCCTAACCTAGCTCTACTCTAATCTTCTCTACTTTGCTTTAGTATACTTTGCCCTACTCTACTCTTCTCAACTCTATAATGCTATGCTCTACTCTATTGTACTCTACTCTGCTTTAGTCACTATACTTTACTCTACTCTATCCTAACCTAGCCTAACAAAACCTAGCACTACTCTATTATACTCTGCTCTACACTACTTTACTCGACTCCAGCCTAGCCAAACCTCACTCTTCTCTACTCTGCTCTACTCTACAATGCTTCTCTCTACTCTACTTTGCTCTACACTACACAGGTCTACTATGCTCTTCTTTGCTCTACTCTACATTGGCAAAGTTTAGCCTAGCTTAGCCTACCCTAACCTAGCTTTACTATACTCTACTCTACTATACCTTACTATACTATACTCTACTCCTACCAAGCCTAACCTAGCTTAGCCTTGCCTAGCCAAACCTAGCTCTACTCTACTCTACTCTACTCTACTATGCTCCATTTTACTCTACTCTACTCTACTCTACTCTACTCTATTCTACTATACTCTAGCCTAGCCTTGCCTTGGCTAGCCTAGCCTAACCTAACCAGGCTCTACTCTTCTTTGCTCAGCTCTATGCTACACGATTCTGCTCTACTCTGCTCTCCTCTGCTCTACTCTACTCTATAATTTTATGCTCTGCTCCACTCTTCTCTACTCTACTCTACTCTACTATACTATACTCTACTCTACTTTACTCCACTATACACCAGCCTAACTTATCCTAGCTTATGCTACCTAAGCCAAACATACCCTAGTCCAACCTAGCTCTATTCTACTCCACTGTAATCTACTCTATTCTACTCTACTCTACTATACTCTACTATATTCTATTCGACTTTACTCTACTCTATTCTACTCTACACTACTTTACTTTAATCTACTCTAGCCTAGCTCAACCTAGCCTCACATAACCTAATCAAGCTGTACTCTGCTCCACTTTACTCTACTGTAGCCTAACTCAACCGAGCCTACCCTAGCATAACCTAACCTACCCAAACCTAGCTCTACTCTACTCTTCTCCACTCTACACTTATCTACTTTACTTTATACTCCTCTTTTCTGCTCTGCTCTATTCTACTCTACTATACTCTACTCATTTGCTCTGCTCCACCTAGCTCTATTCACCTTTGCTCTGGTCTCCTCTGCTCTCCTCTGCTCTACTCTATTCTTCTTCTCTACTCCACTCTACTATACTCTACTCTAATCTACACTACCCTACTATGCTCTACTATACTCTATTCTACTCTATTCTAATCTACTCTACTCTACTATACTCCAACCTAACCTAGCCTAACCAAGCCCTACTATACTCTACTCTACTTTTCTCTACTCTGCTCAGCTCTACTCTACTCTACTTTACTCTACTCTACTCTTCTCTTCTCTACTCTACTCTACTCTACCTACACTATTCTACTATACTCTATTCTACTTTACTCTACTCTACTCAACACTACTCTACTCGCCTAGCCTAGCCTGACCTAACCTAGCTCTACTCTACTCTGACATACTAAACTCCACTTTTCTCTAACCTAGCCTAGCTTCACCTCGCCTAGCCTAGCTTAACCATGCTCTACTCTGCTCTACTCTATGCTGCTCATCTCTATTCTACTCAACTTTGATCTACTTTGCTCTACTCTACTCTACTCTACTCTGCTCTGGACTACTTTACTTTTGTAAAGCCTAGCTTAACCAAGAAAAACCTAACCTAGCTCTACTCTACTGTACTCTACTCTAGCTAGCCTAACCTAGCTTTGCCTAGCCAAGCCTAGCTTAACCTTGCTTTACTCTACTCAATAATAGTCTACTCTTCTATACTCTACTACAACCTAGCTTAACCTCGCCTAGCTTAACCTAACCTGGCTTCACTCTACTTTGCTTTGCTCTCAACAACTCTGCTCAGCTCGACCCTGCTCTGCTACACTTTACTCTACTCAGCTCGACTCTACTCTACTCTATTCTTCTCTACTTTGCTCTATTCTACTTTATTCTGCTCTACACTACTCTGCTCTACTCTACTCTACTCTACTTTAGCCTAGCGTAGGAAGCCTAACCTAGCCTAACTGAGCTATACTCTACACTACTCTACTTTAGTAAATCCTAGCCTAGCCTAGCCTGACCAAGGATTACTTAGCCTAGCCTAGCCTAGCTTTGCTACACCCTACATTAGTCAACTCTGCTCTACTCTATTCTACTCTACTCTACTTTAACCTATCCTAGCTTAGCCTAGCTTAACCTAACTCTACTCTACTCTACTCTAGCTTAGCTTTGCCTAGCCTAGCCTAACCTTACCTAACTTAGCCTAGCATATCCTAACCTAACCGTGCTCAGCTTTGCTCTGCATAACCCTGGTCAGTTCTGCTCTGCTCATCTCTACTTTACTCTACTATGCTCTACTGTACTCTAGCTTTAGCTAGCTTAACATAGTACTACTATACTTTACTCAACTCCTATTGCCTAGCCTAGCCTAACCTCACTCTACTATACTTCATTCTACTCTTGTCTACTCTACTCTACTCTAACCGAGCCAAGCTGAGCCTAACCTTGCTCTACTCTACTCTACTATATTCTAGCCTAGCTTAGCCTAACCTTACCCAGCATAGCATAGCCTAGCCTAACCTTGCTCTGCTCTACTCTACTAAGTTATGCTCTATTAAACAATACTCTACTTTTCTCTATTATTTCTACTATAGTCTGCTCTATTAAGCTATACTCTACTTTAGTATACTCTACTCTAGCCTTGCTTAACTTAATGTAGCCATCCCTAGCCTTGCTTAGCCTAGCCTATCTTAGCCTAACCCAGCTCTTCTCTACACTACTATTCTCTTCTCTTCATTTTATAGCTCTACTCTGCTTTACTCTACTTTGCTCTATTCTACTCTTCTCTACTCTACTCTACTCCTTTGCACTGTACTCTACTCTAACCTAGCCTAGCCTACTTAGCTCTACTCTATTATAGTCTAGCATAGCTTAGCCTAGCTTAACTTAACCTAACGTTGCTCTACTTTACTCTGCTCTGCTCTGCTCTACTTCACTCTACTCTACTATATTCTGATGTACTCTATCTTAACCTAGACTAGCCTAGCCATGCCTAACCTAACTTTACTCTTCTCGGTTCTAACCTTTTCGAACCTAGCTCTATTCTTCTCTACTCAGCTTTAATCTACTCTATTATGCTCTAGTCTACTCTACTCTACTCTTCTCTACTCAACTCTACTTTGCTCTGCTCTATTATGCTCTTCTCTACTATGCTCTACTCTACTCTGCCATACCCTTCTCTGCTATGCTCTGCTCTGTTTTTTTCTGCTCTTCTCCACTCTGCTTTATCTACTCTATTATAGCCTAGCCGAGCCTGATTGAGCTCTACTCTGCTATACTTTACTCTACTCTACTCTAATCTACTCTACTTTACCTACTCTACTATTTCCATGCCTAGCCTAGCCTACCCTAGCTTAGCCTAGCCCAGCCTAGCCTAAGCTAACTCTACTCTACTCTACCCTAACCTAGCCTAGCTTAATCTAGCTTTACTCTACTCTACTCTACTCTAGCATAGCCTTACCTAGACTAGCCTAAACTAACTCTACTCTACTCTTCTTTGCTCTGCTCTTTTCTACTCTACTTTGCTTTGCTTTGCTCTACTCTATTTTACTCTACTCTACTCTACTCTACTTTACATTACTATACCTTACTCAAAACTAGCCTGGCTTAGCCTTATTTAGCCTAACATAATCTAACCTCACCTAGCTTAGTTGAGTCTTACTCTACTCTACTCTACTCTACTCTATTTTATCCTACTTTAGTGTAGCTAAGCCTATCTTAGCCCTATGCCACTCTACTCTACTCTACCCTACTATACTATACTCTAACCTAGTCTAGCCTAACCTAGCCTAACCTATCCTAACCTAACCTTGCCTAGCCAAGCTTAGCCTTATTCTCCTCTGCTCTACTCTACTCTACTCAACTATACTCTATTTTATTCTACTTTAGCTTAGCTAATCCTAACATAGCTCTATGCTACTCTACACTACTCCAGCCTTACATAACCTATGCAAACCTAGCCTTTTTTTAGCCTAACCTAGTAACCTAGCCCTACCTTACTATACTCTACTCTATCTTACTCTATTATACTCTAGCCTAGACTTGCTTAACCTCGCCTAGTCTACAGTAACCTTGCCCTACTCTACTATACTCTACACTATTTTATTCTACTCTAGCTTAGCTAATCCTACTTAGCGCAATGCTACTCATCTCTACTTTATTCTACCCTAGTCTAACCTAGCCTAGACTAGCCTAGCCTATCCTAACATAGCTTAGCCTAACCCAGCCTTACTATACCTACTCTACCCTACTCTAGTCTACTCTACTCTAGCCCATCGTATCTTAGCCTAGCCTTACTTTACTCTGCTCTATTTATTTTACTCTAGCCTCGCTAAGCTTAACATAACTCTATCCTACTTTACTCTACTCTACTCTACTCTGCTCAACACTACTCTACCCTACTCTACTATACTCTACTCTACTATACTCTACTCTACTCTACTCAACTCAAGTCTACTATATTCTACTTTAAGCTACTCTACACTTCTCTACCCTAACATACTCTAACCTAGCCGAGCATAACCTAGCATAACCTATCCTAGCCTTGCGTAACCTCTCCTACCCTAGCCTAACCTTACTCTACCCTACTCTACTCTACTAAATTTTATTCTACTCTAGCCTAACATAGCTTTATACTACTTTACTATACCCTACTCTTATCAAGCCTAGCCTAGCCTAACCTAACCTAAACAAGCCTACCTTAGCCTTACTATACTCTACTCCACTCTACTCTTCTTTATTCTATTTTACTTAACTTTACTCTACTCTTGCTTAGCCTAGCCTAGCCTCGTCGAGCTTAGCCTAGCCTAACCTAGCTTAGCCTATCCTAGCCAAACCTATCCTAACCTAACCTCGCCTTGCTTCTCCTAGCAATACTTTACTTTACTCTACTCTACTGTACTCTACTCTATTTTATTCTACTCTAGCTTAGCTAAGCCTAATAATTCTCTATGCTCCTCTACACTACTCCACCCCATTAGACCTAGTTTAGCTTAACCTAACCTTGCCTGACATAGCCAATCCTTATTATACTATACTCTACCCAACTCTATTCTACACTACTCTACACTAGCCTAGCCTAGCCTAACCTAGCCTCGCCTTACTATACTCTGCTTTAACCTACTATATTTTACTCTACTCTGACCTTGCCTACCCTAGCCTAGCCTAACTTAGGTTCTACTCTACTTTGCCCTTCTCCTCTCTGCTATACTCTTCTCTTTTATGCTCTGCTCTTCTCTTCTCTACCCTGCTCTCCTTACTCAGCTCTGCACTACTCTACTTTGCTCTGCTCTACTTTGTCTTGCTCTACTCTGCTCAACTCTGGTCTACTATACTCTACTCTAGCTTAGCCTAGCCTAACTGAGCTCTACCCTAATCTACTCTACTCTAATCTACTCTACTCTACTCTACTCTACTCTAGGTAGCCTCACTTAGCCTACCCTAGCCGAACCTAACCTGGCTCTACTCTATTCTACTTTACTCTACTCTTCTCTACTCCAGCCTCACTTAGCCTAGCAAAGTCAGACAAAGCTCTACTCTAATCTAAGAAACTCTAGATAGGCTAGCTTAGCATAGCCTAACTTAACTTTGCTCTGCTCTGCTCTACTCTACTTTACTCTACTCTACTTTCTCTACTCTACTCTGGTATTCTCTAATCTACTCTGCTTGCTCTACTCTACTCTACTCAATTATGCTCGAGCATAGCCTAAACTACTCAGGAAAAATCTTACTCTACTCTACTCTACTCAGCTCTACTCTACTCTACTCTAGCCTAGCCTATCCTGGCCTTATTTAGCCTAGATTAGCCTAGCCTAGCCTAGCTCTATCCTACTCTACTGTATTATACTCTACTCTAATCCACTCTACTATACTCTACTCTAACCTAGCCTAACCTAACTTAACTCTACTCTCCTATAGTCTAGCCTTACTTAGCTAGCCTATCCTAATCTAGCTCTGTTCTACTCTACTATGCCCTACTCTACTCTACTCTACTCTATTCTACTCTACTCTACTCTTCTTTACTTTACTCTATTATTCTCTATAATACTCTAACCTAGCCTAGCCTGACCTAGCTCTACTCTACTTTGCTCTTGCTAAGCCAAGCCTAACCTAATTCTATTATACTCTTCTTTACTATACTCTGCTCTACTATACTCTAACCTATTATATTGTGCTCTAGCCTAGCCTAGCCTAACTTAGCTCTACTCTACTCTACTCTCCTCTCCTCTACTCTACTCTACTATACTCTGCTCTACTATATTCTACTCTTGCCTAGTTTAGCCTAACCTAGCTCTACTCCACTCTACTCAACTATACTCTACTCTACTCTACTCTATACTACTCTAGCCTTGTGTAGCCTAACCTAGCCTAGCCTAGCTCTACTCTACTCCACTCTACTCTATTTTACTTTATTTTACTCTGGTCTACTCTACTCAACTCTAACCTTGCCTAGCCTAGCCTAGCCTAACCTTGCTCTACTCTATTCTACCTTAATCCACCCAGTTCTGCTCTGCTCTACTATGCTCTACTCTACTTTGCTTGAATCAACATTACTCTGCCTTGCTTTGCTCTACTCTGCTCTACTCTACTCTACTCTTTTCTACTCTACTCTATTTCGTGTTGCTCTACTCTACTCTACACTACATTAGCCTAGTTTAGCCAAATCTAGCCTTGCCTAGCTTAACATTTCTCTTTTATACACTACTCTACTCTACTCTACTCTACTATAGCTTAGCCTACTCTAGCCTAGCCTAGCCTTCCCTGGCATAACCTAGCTCTACTATACTTTACTCTACTCTACTCTAATCTACTATATTCTACTCTACTCTACTCTACTCTACTCTAACTCAGCCAAGGCTAGCTTAGCCTAACCTTGCTCTACTTTACTCTCGTCTACACTACTCTCGCCTAGGCTATCCTAGCCTAACCAACCTTTGCTCTACTCTACTCTACTCTACTACGCTCTACCATGCTCTACTCTGCTCATCTCTACTATGTTCTACTCTACTCTATTATGCTCTATCGTACTCTAGCCTAGCCTAGCCTAACCTAGCTCTACTATACTCTACTTTGCTCTACTCTACTCTACTCTTGCCTTGTATAGCCTACCTTAGCCTTTCCTTGCCTAAGCTAGCCTAGCCTAGTCTAGCTATACTCTACTCTTCTCTACTTTACCCTACCCTACTATACTCTACTCTACTCTACTCTATTCTACTCTACTCGACACAATTCTAACCAAGACTTGCCTTTCCTAAGCAAGCTCTACTCTCTACTCTGCTCTGTCCTACTTTACTTTACTTTGCTTTACTCTACTCTGCTCTCCTCTGCTCTATTTTATTCTACTCTGCTCTGCTCTACTCTACTCTTCTCTTCTCTACTCTGGTTTATTCTTCTCTACTCTACTCAACTCTACTCTACTCTAGCCTTATGTAGCCTAACCTAGCCTAGCCTTCCCTAGCCTTGCTTAGCCTAACCTAGCTTAGCCTAACCTAGCTCTACACTCTCTATTCTATGCTACCTTACTCTAACCTAGCCTAGCCTAACTTTGCCTAACCTAGCTCTACTCTACTCTACTCTACACAACTCTACTCTGCTCTACTCTACTCTACTCTTCTCAACTCTTCTCTACTCTACTTTGCTCTACTCTATTCTACTTTGCTTTGCTCTACTCTGTTCTACTCTACTCTTCTCGACTTTGCATTACTCCTCTATACTCTACTCTATTCTTCTCTACTCAACTCTACTCTTCTATAGCCTAGTTTAGCCTAGCCTAGCCTAACTTAGCTCTGCTTTACTCTACTATACTCTACCTTACTCTACTATACACTACTCTACTTTACTCTAGCCTAGCTTGACCCTACCTAGCCTACTCTAGCCTAGTCTAGCCCATCTATGCATCACTTAACCTAGCCCATCTTTACTTAACTCTACTCTACTATACTCAAATATACTATATTCTACTCTACTCTACTTTAACAAAGACTAGCCTAACCTAGCTATACTCTACAGTACTCTAGCCTCACCTAACCTAGCTCTACTCTACACTACTCTAGCCTAGCCTAACCTAGCTCTGCTCTACTTTGCTCTGTTCTACTCTTATCTACTCTACTGTACTAAACTCTACTTTTCTTTACTCTACTCTATTGTACTCTACTCTTCTCTTCTCTACTCTACTCTACTCTACTTTACTCTACTATAACTTAGCCAAGCCTAGCCTAAAAAAGCTCTACTCTACTCTACTCTAGCCTACCCTACCCTAGCCGAGCCATGCCTAATCTACCTCTACTCTACTCTGCTTTTTTTTTCTCTACTCCACTCTGCTCTGCTCCACGTTATGATGCTCTCTTATGCTTTTCTCCACTTTGCTCTTCTCTACTCTGCTATGCTCTACTCTACTCTATTCTACTTTACTCTTCTCTGCTATACTCTACTCTACTTTACTCGAGCCTAGACTAGCCTACCCTTGCCTAGCCTAACCGCACTCTACTCTACTCCACTCCATTCTACTCTACTCTACTCAACTCTACTCTACTCTACCCTAGCCTAGCCATGCCTAGCCTAACCTAACTCAACTCTATTCTACTCTACTCAATTCTTCTCTATTGTATCTTACTCTACTTTAGTCTAACAAAGCCTATCCTATCCTAACCTAGCCATACCTAGTCTAACCTCACTCTACTCTATTCTACTCTACTTTACTATACTCTAATTTACTCTAGTTTACCCCACTCTACTTTATTCTAGGCTAGCTTAGCCTAGCCTAGCCTAACTTAGCTCTACTATACTTTGTTATGCTCCACTCTGCTCTGCTCTGCACTGTTATGCTCTACTATGCTTTATTCTATTATGCTTTGCTCTTCTCTACTATACTCTACTCTCCTCTATTCTACTCTACTCTACTCTACCCTACTCAACTCTTAGCTCACCTAGCTTAGCCTATCTTAACCTAGCTCTACTCTGCTCTACTTCAACCTAACCTTGCTTACCTAGCTCTGCTCCATTCTACTCTACTCTATTCTACTATACTCCACTCTAGCCTATACTAGCTGAGCCTAATCTATCTTTGCTCTTCTCTGCTCTGCTCTGATATGCTCTACTCTTCCCTGCTCTTTTTTTAGCTATACTATACTCTACTCTGCTTTCCTCTACTCTACTTTTTTTTACTCTACTCTGTCTCCTCTACTCTACTTTACTTTAGCCTTGCCTAGCATAGCCTTACTTACCCTAGCTTTACTATACTCTACTCTACTTTAGTTTACTATACTCTGCTCTACTCTACTCTAGCCTAGCCTGACCTACCATAGCCTAAGCTAGCCAAACTTAGCTCTACTTTGCTCTTCTCTACTCCACTCTGTTTTGCTACACTCATCTTTGCTTTATTTTGCTCTACTTTACTCTGCTTTAATCTACTCTATGCTACTCTAACCTAGCTTAGCCTATCCTAGCCTACCCTAGCTTAACCTAGCTTTACTCTACTCTGGTCTACTCTACTTTACTCTACTTTACTCTACTCGAGCCTAACTTACCCTACCTTAGCCTATCTTAGCCTAAATTACCAAAACCTAACCGATCTCTACAATACTCCATTCAACTCTACTCAACTCTAATCCATGCTACTCTACTCTACTTTACCCAAGCCTTCCCTAGCCTCGCCTAGCCTAACCTAACCTAGCTCTCTTCTACTCTACTATAATATACTCTACACTACCATACCCTACTCTACTCTACTTTACTCTACTCTACCATAACCTGGCTTAGCCTAACTAGCCTAACTAAACTTGGCCTAACTAGCTCTACTTTACTCTACTCTTCCCTACTCTACACTGCTCTACACTACACTGCTATGCTCTACTCTAGTCAGCTCTACCCTTCTCTGCTCTGCTCTACTTTACTCTTCTCTCATTTACTTTTCTCTTCTTTGCTCTGTTCTTTATTGCTATACTCTACTTTACTCTGCTAAATCTTAGCCAGGCCTAGCCAAGCTTAATCGAGCTCAAGCCTACTCTACTCTACTCTACTCCACTCTAGCTTAGCCTGACCTAGCTTTACTCTACACTATTGTACTCCACTTTACTTTACTCTACTCTACTCTAATGTGCTTTACTCTACTCTACTCTAACCAAGCCTAGCCTAGCCTTGCTTTACACTACTCCATACTTCTCAACCCTTGCTCAGCCCAGTGTAGCCTTGCTTAGCCTATCTTAACCTAGCTCTACTCTGCTCTACTCTAATCTGCACTACTCTTTTTTTCTCTACTCTACTCTATAACACTCAACTCTACTATGCTCTACTTTGTTTCAATCTACTCTAGTCTACTCTACTCTACTATACTCTACTCTATTATACTCTGTCATAGTCTAGCATATCTTAGCCAAGCCAAGCCTAACATAGCTTTACTTTGCTCTACTCTATCCTAGCCTAGTCTAAACTAGCCTAATCTAGACTAGCCTAACTGAACCTAGCTTTACTCTACTAAACTCTAGTCTGCTCTACTCAAACCTAGCCTAGACTAGCCAAGCCAAACCTAGCTCTACTCTACTCTACTCTACTCTAATGTAGCCTAGCCAAGCCAAATGTAACCTAGCTATACTCTACTCTACTCTGATCTACTCTGCTCTACTCTACTCTAATCTACTCCACTTTGCTCTGCTCTACCCTTCTCTACACTGCTATGCTCTACTCTAAACTACTCTATGCTACTTCAGCCTTTCCTAGCCTAACATTAACCTAACCTAGCTCTACTCTAGCCTACTCTACTCTACTCTATTCTACTCTACTCTACTCAAACCTAGCCTTGCCTATGCTAGCCTAGCCTAAGCTAACTCTACTCAGCTCTACTCTACTATACTCTATTATATTTTACTCTACTTTGCTCTACTCTATTCTACTCTACTCTACTTTACTCTACTCTAACCTAACCTAGCTTATTTTAGCTCTTCTCTCTCCTATTCTACTCTAGCCTACCTTAGCCTAACCTAACCTAACTCTGCTCTACTCTACTCTACTCTATTATACTCTTCTTTGCTCTACTCTACTCTATCATACTCTGCTTTGCTCTACTCAACCCTACTCTACTCTATTGTACTCTAACCCTACCCATCCTAACTAACTTAACAAAGCTCTTCTCTTCTTTACTCTACTCTACTATACTCTACTCTACTCTAGCTTAGCCTAGCCTACCCTAGCCAAACTAATCCTAGCCTAGCCAACCCTAACTTTACCTAACTAGCTCTATTCTATTATACTCTACTCTAGCCTAAGTTAGCCTAGCTTAGCTTAGCCTAGCCTAGCCTAAGCTATCCTAGCTCTACTCTACCCAACTCTACTCCTCGCTAACCTAGCTTAGCCAAACTTAGAGCACTCTACTTTACTCTAACCTAGGCTAACCTTTTTGTACTCTACTTTACTCTACCCTACTCTACTCTACTCTACTCTATTCTACTATAGCCTAGCCTTGCCTATCCAAGCCTAGCATAGCTTGGCCTAGCCAAATCTTGCTTTTCTCTACTCTATTATGCGATACTCTACTACGATCTACTCTCTCGCACTCTACTCTACTTTGCTCTCCTCTACTCTAGTATATTCTACTCTGCTCTAACCTAACCTAGCCAAAACTTGCCTAACCTAGCTCTACTCTACTCTACTCTACTCTAACCTAGTTTACCCTAACCTAACTCTACTCTGCTCTACTTTGCTCTGCTCTGCTCTGCTCTTCTCTACTTTGCTCTACTCTTCTCTACTCTACTCTACTCTATTATACTCTATTAAACTCTAACCTAGCCTAGCCTAACCAAACCTAACCTAACTCTTCTAAGCTCTACTCTACACTGCTCTACTCTGCTCTGCTCTGCTCTACTCTGCTCTATTCTGCTCTACTCTACTCTATTAAACTCTACTCTACTATACTCTAATATAGCCTAACCTAACCTAGCTCTACTTTATTCTACTCTACCTTATTCTACTCCTACTATGCTCTACTCAGACTTAGCATAGCCTAGCCTAACTTACCCTAGCCTAGCTAAGCCAAACCTAGCTTTGCTCTACTCTATTCTAACCCAGCCTAACCTTATTGTACTCTACTTTACTCTACTTTACTCTACCCTACTTTACCCTACTCTACTTTATTCTACTCTAGCCTAGCCTAGCCTTGGCTAACCAAGCCTAGCATAGCCTAACCTAGCCTAACCAAGCCTTGCATAGCCTAACCTAGCCTAATCTTGCTTTGTTCTACTCTATTCTGCCCTACTCTACTATGCTCTACTATTCTCTATTCTCTCGCACTCTACTCTGCTCTGCTTTGGTCTCCTCTACTCTAGTCTACTCAATACTGCTCTAACTTGACCAGTCCAAGATTGGCCTAACCTAGCCCTACTCTACTATACTCTAGCCTAACTTAACTCTACTCTGCTCTGCTTTGCTCTACTCTACTCTTCTCTTCTCTACTTTGCTCTACTCTTCTCTACTCTACTCTACTCTATTATACTCTACTAAACTCTAGCCTAGCCTAGCCTAACTTAACCTAACCTAGCCATACTCTACTTTACTCTACTCTAGCTTAGCTTGGCCTAGTCTTACCTAGCCTAGCCTAATGTAGCTCTAATCTACTCTATCATACTATACTATACTACATTATGTTATACTATACTAAATTCTACTCTACTCTACTATACTCTACTCTACTCTACTCTAATCTAGCATAGCCTTGCCTCACCAAGTATTACTTAGTATAACTTAATGCTACTATGCTTTGCTCTGCTCTGCTCTGCTTTTCTCTACTCTGCTCTATTCTGCTCTACTCTTCTTAGCACTTCTCTGCTTTGCTCTACCTTTTTTTCCTCTAATCAGCTCTACTCTACTCTAGCCTTGCCTTGCCTAACCGATCTTTGCTCTGCTCGACTCTTCTCGAATTTAGTCTAGTCTACCCTACTCTATTCTAGCCAAGTTTTGCCTAGCCTACCCTAGCCTAGCCTAACCTAACTCTATTCTACTCTACTCTACTATACTCCACTATATTATACTCTACTCTACTCTACTTTGCTCCACTATATTCTATTCTATTCTACTCTACTCTACTCTAACCTATCCTAACTTTTTTTAGCTCTTCTCTCCTTTGTTCTACTCTAGCCTACCCTAGCCTAGCCTAACCTAACTCTGCTCTGCTCTACACTTCTTTGCTCTACTCTACTCTATCATACCCTACTATGCTTTGCTCTACTCTACCCTACTCTACTCTATTATACTCTAACCCTACCCATCCAAACCTAACCTAACCTAGCTCTTCTCTACTCTACTCTACTCTACTATACTCTACTCTACTCTAGCTTAGCCTAGCCTACCCTAGCCAAACCTAGCCTAGCCTAGCCAAGCCGAGCTTAACCTAACCTAGCTCTACTCTACTCTACTCTACTCTAGCATAAGTTAGCCTAGCTTAGCTTAGCCTAGCCTAGCCTAAGCTATCCTAGCTCTGCTCTACCCAACTCTACTCCTCACTAACCTCGCCTAGCCTAGCTTAGCCTAACTTAAAGCACTCTACTCTACTCTAGCTTAGCCTAGCCTAACCTTACTCTACTATGTTATGCTCAGCTCTGCTTGCTCTATTCTACTTTATTCTACTCTACTCTCTTTTGCTCTACTCTGCTCTTCTCTACTATGCTCTTCTCTGCTCTAGTCTACTCTTCTTTACTCTAATCTACTCCACTACTATATTCTATTCTACTATACTCTACTCTATCCTTGCCTAGCCTAGCCTAATCTAGCTCTACTCTACTCTACTCTACTCCACTCTACTCTGGGCTTACTTAGCCAACCTTATCCAATAAAAACCTGGCCTAACATAGCTCTACTCTACTCTAGCCTAACATACCCTAGTCTATCTTTGCTCTCCTATGCTCTGCTCTTCCCTACACTGCTCTGCTCTGCTTTGCTTTTCTCTACTCTACTCTACTTTATTGTACTCTACTCTAACATAGTTTACCTTAGCCTAGACTAACCTAGCATAATAGATCTCTACTCTACTATACTCTACTTTACTCTACTCTACTCTTCTTTGCTCTTGCTTAGCCTAACAAAACCTAAGTCTACTCTACTCTACTCTACTCTACTCTACTCTATTCTACTCTACTCTACTCTACTCTACTCCACTATACTCTGTTCTATTCTACTAATCTCTACTATGCTCTACTATGCTTTGCTCTACTCTATTCTACTCTACTCTAGCCTAGCCTAGCCTAACCTAACCTTTCTCTACTCTACTTTACTCTACTATACTCTACTCTACTCCACTCTACTCTATTCTTTCCTTGCCAAACCTTGCCTAACCTGTCTAGCCTATCATAGCCTAACCTAGCTCTACTCTACTCTGCTTTATTATACTATACTCTACTATACTCTACTCTACTATACTATACAAAAATATGCTATACTCTACTCTAATTTATCCTAGCCTAGCCTAGCTTTGCCTAACCTAGCTCTACTCTACTCTACTTGGCTCTTCACTACTATGCTCTACCCTACTGTACTATGCTCTTCTCTAGTCTGCTCTTTTCTACTTTGTTCTACTCTAGTCTACTCTCCTCTACGCTACTGTACTCTGCTTTCATCTACTCTATTCTACTCTACTCTTCTTAACTTAACCCTAATTTAGCCTAGCCTAACCTAACAAGCTCTACTCTATTCTACCTTAATCTACTCTACTTTACTCTAATCTCTTCTACTCTAGCTTAGCTCAGCCTAGCCTTCTCTAGCTTAGCCTAACCATGCCTAGCTTGACTTAGCTCTACCCTACTTTACTCTACTCTACTCTACTCTACTCTACTTTAATCTACTTTACTCCAATCTATTATAGTCTACTCTAACTTAGACTAGCCTAACCTAAATCTACTCTACTCAAGTCTAGTATATTGAAGCCTAGTCTAACCTAGCCTAACCTAACCTAGCTCTACTCTACTCTACTTAACTTTACTCTTCTTTGCTCTACTCTACTTTGCTATGCTCTAGTCTATTCTACTCTACTCTACTCTTCTCTAGAATGCTCTACTATACTCTTTCCTAGCCCAACTTAACCTAGGTCTTCTCTACTCTACTCTACTATAGCCTTGCCAAGCCAAGCCAAGCCCATCCTAGACTAGCCTAACGTAGCTCTATTTTACTCAATTGTGCTTTACTTTACTCTACTCTACTCTAACTTATCCAAGCCTAACCTAACCTAACCAAGCTCTACTCTAGTTTTCCATACTCTACTCTATTCTAGCCTAGCCTAATAAACCTCTACTATGTTCTAGTTTGCTCTACTCTTATTTGCTCTGCTCTACTCTGCTCTATGTTGTTATATGCTACTTTGCTCAACTTTGCTTTACTCCACCCTACTATGCACTGCTACACCATATTATGCTCTGCTTTGCTCAGATCTACTCTACTCTACTCTACTTTAGCCTAGCTTAGTATTATATAACCTAACCTTACCTAGGTCAGCTCTACTCCACTCAAGCCCAGCCTCACCTAGCCTAGTTTAACCAAGCTCTACTCTACTCTATTATACTCTACTATAATCTACTCCACTATACTCTACACTACTATACTCTATTCTATTATTCTCTAACCTAACCAAGCCTAACCTAGCTTAGCCTAACCTAGGTTTACTCTGCTTTACTCTACTATATTACACTACTCTAGCAAAGCCAAGCCTTGCTTAGTGTAGCCTAACCTAACCTAACTCAGCTCTGCTCTACTCTACTCTAATCTACTCTACAATACATTACTCTTCTCTTGCTTAGCCTAGCTTAGCCTAGCCTTACCTAACATAGCTCTACTCTATTCTACTCTGCTATACTCTACTCTACTTTGCTCTACTCTACTCTTCTCTACACTACTCTACTCTTCTCTACTCTTCTCTACTCTGCCCTACTCTAATCTACTCTCCTCTCATCTCCTCTGGTCTCTTAACCTCCCATCTCCTCTCTTCTCTTCTACTCTATTTTACTCTACTCTACTCTAGTCTACTCTACTCTATCTCCTCTACTCTGCTCTACTCTGCTCTGCTCTGTTCTGCTCTACTCTGCTATACTCTACTCTATTCTACTATACTCTACTCTGCTCTACTCTTCTCTAATATATTCTACTCTTCTCTATTCTTCTCTACATTACTCTACTCTTGCCTAGTTTAGCCTAACCTAGCTTAGCCTAAACTAGCTATACTCTACTCTACTCTACTTTATCCTAATCTAGCCCAACCTACCCTAGCCTAGCCTAACTTAAACTAATGTAGCTCTACTATACATTACTCTACACTACTCTATTATAATCTACTCTACCCTTATCTAACCTAGCCTAACCTAGCTCTACTCTACTCTACACTACCATACTTTGCTATGCTTTTCTCTTCTCTACATTGCTCTCCTATCCTTTATTATATTTTTCACTGCTCAGCTCAGCTTTACACATCTCTGCTATACTATACTCTACTGAGCTTAACTCAGCTTTGCTTTGCTCTGCTCTGTTTTGCTTTACAATGCACTACTTTACTCTACTATATTCTACTCTACTCTACTCAACTATACTCTGGCCTAGCCTAGCCTAACCTAAACTAGCACTACTCTGCTATATTATTCTAGCCTAACCTAGCCTACATTAGCCTAGCCTAGCCTATCCTAACCTATCCAAACCAAACCTGGCTCAACTCTACTCTACTCTACTCTACTCAACCTTACTCAAGCCTAGCCTAGCTTAACCTAGCTCTACTTTACTCTGCTCTACTCTCCTATACTATACTCTACTTTGCTATGGTCTTCTCTATCCTTCTAAAAGCTACTATAGTTTGCACTACTCTACTCTACTCTACTAAACTCTAGTTTATAGTAGCCTTGTTTAGCCTAGCCTTATTGAGCATAACCTAGCTATACTCTATTCTACTCCACTCTACTCTACTCTACTCCAGCCTAGCCTAATCTAGCCTGACATAGCCTAGCCTAGCCTAAGCTTACTCTGCTCTACTCTACTTTGCCTTTCTCAACCCTGCACTTCTTTGCTCTACTATATTATGCTTCACTCTACCCTACTCTACACTAACTTAGCCTAACCAAGCCTAATATAGCTCTACTCTACACTACTCTACTCTACTCTAATATACTCTACTGTAACATGTCCTAGCTCTAGTCTATCTTACTCTATTATACTCTACTCTACTCTATTATACTCTATTCTATTCTTCTCTACCTTACTTCACTCTACTCTACTCTATCCTAACTTAGCCAAACCGAGCCTAACCTAAGCTACCTGACTCTTCTCTACTCTACGCTACTAAACTCTACTCAACTCTAGCCTAGCCTAGTCTAACTTAACCTAGCTCTGCTCTACTATGCTCTACTCTACTCTTCTTTGCTCTGCTCCACTCTACTTTGTTGTGCTCTATTCTACTCTTCTCTGCTATGCTCAACATAGCTCTACTCCTGCTTTACTCTACCCTGCTCTACTCTACTCTACTGTACTCTACTCTCCTGTACTCTATTGTAGTCTAACCTAGCCTAGCCTTGCGTAACCTAGCCTAACCATGTCTACTCTACTCTACCCTATAATACTATACTCTACTCCATTTTTCTCTACTCTACTCTACTCCAACCTAGACAAGCATTGCCTAGCTTAGCCTAAACTTGCTCTACTCTACTCTACTCTATATTACTTTGCTCTGCTTTGCTCTACTCTGCTTTACTTTGCCCTACTCTACTCTGTTCTTCTCTGCTTTGCTCTTTTCTACTATGTTATACTCTACTCAACTCTACTTTATTCTACTATACTCTAGCCTAGCCTAATCGACCTCTACTTTACTATACTTTACTCTACTCTAGCGTAGCCTAGCTTTGCCTAATATTGCTCTACTCTACTCCACTCTACTATACTTTACTCAACTATTACTTAGCTTAGCCTTAGCTAGCCTAACCTTACTCTACCCTACTCTACTCTACTCTAGCTTCGCCTAACCTAACCAAGCTTAGCCTATCCTAGCCTAACCAAGCTTTTCTCTGCATTGCTCTACTCAACTCTACTTTACTTTTCCCTACTCTGCTCCACTCTACTCTACTCTACTCTGCTCTGCTCTACTCAACTCTGCTTAGCTCTCCTCTACTCTCTTCAGCTCTACTCTACTTTACTCCATATTACTCTAAGCTAACCTAACTCTACTTTACTCTTCTCTACTCTACTCTATTCTACTATAATCTACTCTATTCTAACCTAGCTTAGCCTAACTTAACCTTGCTTTACTATACTCTACTCTACTGAAGCCTTGCCTAGCATAGCTTAGCCCACCTAACCTAGTTATGCTATGCTTTATGCTACTCTTATCAACTCTGCTCTACACTGCTTTTGCTCATCTCTTCTCTACACTAGTTTTCTCTACTCTACTCTAACTTAGCCTAGCCTAACAAGCTCTGCTATACTCTACTCTACTCTACTTTATAATACTCCACTCTTGCCAAGCCTAGCTTATCCTAGCTTAAGCTAGCTCTACTTTGCTTTATTGTGCTCTACCCTTCTCTATTATGTTTTGCTCTTCTCTTCTTTACTCTACTCTACTCTACTCTACTTTGCCTTACACTGTACTCTAGCCTAGCCTACCCTAACCTAGCTTTACCCTAATCTACACCACTCTAGCCAATGCTAGCCTAGACTACCATAGCTCTACTATACTTAACTATACTCTACTATGCTCTTGTCTTCTTTGCTCTACCCAACTCTAATCTAACTTAGCCTAGCCTAGCCTAGCTTAACGCAGCCTACCCCAGCCTAACATAGCCTAGCTTAGCTCTACTATGCTCTACTCTACTCTGCTCTCCGAATCTCTACTCTACACTACTATGCTTTACTCTACTCTACTCTACTAAACTCTTCTCTACTCTACTCTACTCTAGCCTTGCCTAGCCTAGCCTAGCCTAACATTGCTCCGGTCTACTCTAGTCCACTCTAATCTACTCTTCTCTTGCATAGTCTCGCCTACTCTAGCCTAAACGAGCCTAGTATAGCCTAACTTAGCCCAACTCTACTCTACTCTACTCTTCTCTACTCTACTCTACTCTACTCTACTCTACTCTACTCTACTCTACTCTATTTTAATCAAGCCTAGCCATGCTTAGCCCAACCAAACCTAGCTCTCCTCAACTCTACTCTATCTTACTCTACACAACTCTACTCTAGCATCGCCTAGCCAAACCTTACTATGCTTTACTCTTCTCTACTCTAGTTTTCTCTACTTTTGTATTCTTTGTTATGCTCTGCTCCACTATGCTTTTCTTTATGCTACTCTACTTTTCTATACTCTACTCTACTTTACTGCTCTCTGCTCCTCTCTACTTCACTCTGCTCTGCTTTGTTCTACTCTACTCTACTCTACTTTGCTCTACTCTACTATGCTCTACTCTACTCTGCTCTACTCTGCTCTACTCTGCTCCACTCTACTCTACTCTACTCTAACCTAGCCTAACCTAGCTAAACCTAACCAAGCTTAACTGAGCTCTAATCTACTCTACTCTACTCTACATTAATACTCTACTCTAGCCTTGTTTAGCTTAGCTTAGCCTAACCTAACCTCGCTCAACTCCACTCTACTCTACTCTACTCCACTCTATTCTAAACTACTTTAACCTTGCTTATCCTTTCCTAGCCTAAATTAGCTCTATTCAACTCTACTCTAGCTTAGCCTTAGATTGCCTAGCATAGCCTGACCTAGCTCTGCTCCACTCTACTATGCTCAACTCTGCTCTACTCTACTCTACTCTACTCTGCTCTGCTTTGCTTTACTTTGCTTTACTCAACTCTACTCTACACTATTGTACTCTACTCTATTGTACTCTAGGATCATTTAACCTAACCTTGCCTAACTAACCTCTACTTTACTTTACTTTACTCTATTCTAATCTACTCTACTCTGCTTTACTCTACCCTACTTTGCTCTACTCTGCTCTTTTATGCTATGCTCTATTTTGCTCTGCTCTACTCTACTCCGCTCTGCTCTTCTCTACTCTACTTTACTTTATCTTAACCTAACCTAACCTAGCACTACTCTACTTTACTCTACTCTACTTTATTCTACTCGACTCTAGCCTAGCCTATCCTAGCCTGGCCAAACATAGCCTAGCTTAATCTAGCTCTTATCTACTCTGCTCTACTCTTCTCTACTCAGCTCTACTCTACTTTGCTCTATTCTACACTACTCTATTATGCTCTTCTTTGCTTTTCTCTACATTGGCAAAGCCTAGCCTAGCTTAGTCTAACCTATCCTTGCTCTACTATACTCTATTGTACTTTATTATACTCTACTCCAATCGAGCCTAACCTAGCCTTGCCTAGCTTAGCTTAACCTAACTCTACTATACTCTACTATGCTCTACTTTACACTAAGCTACTCTACTCCACTCCACTATACTCCTTCCAACTCTGTCATACTCTACTCTAACCAAATCTAACATAGCCTAGCATAGTTTAACCTAGCTCTACTCTTCTTTGCTCAGCTCAGATCTACTCTACCCAGTTCTATTCTACTCTACTTAGCTCTACCTTACTCTACTCTATTCTACTATTTTATGCTCTGCACTACCCTTCTCTTCTATGCTCTACTGTACTATACTCTACTATACTCTGCTCTACACCACTCTACTCTAGCCTAACCTATCATGCCTATGCCTTCTAAGCCTACCCTACCCTAGCCTAACCTAACTCTACTCTACTCTACTGTACTATACTCTATCCACTCTACTCTACTATACTCTACTCTACTCTACTATACTCTGCTCTACTGTACACCACTATACGCTGCTCTACTTTATGCTAGCTTAACCTCACCTAGCCTAGCCTAATCTAGCTCTACTCTACCCTACTAACCCCTACTCAACTCAGGCCTAACTTAGCCTAGCCTAGCTTAGCTTATCCTAACCTAGTTATACTCTACTCTACTCTATCCTAGCCTAGCCTTGCCTCGATTAGCCTAACATAACCTAGCTTAGCTCTACTCTACTCTACATGACTATACTATACTCAAGTTTGCTCTGTACTCCACTTCTCTGCTTTGCTTTATTCTACTCTATTATACCATACACTTCTACTCTACTCTACCCACCTCTATAATGCTTTAGTCTGCTCTACTCAGCTCTCTTCTACTCTACTTTATTTTACTGTACTCTACTCCACTCTACTCTACTATACTCTACTCTAATATACTCTACTCTACTCTACTCTACTTTACTGTAACCTAGCCTAGCCTAACCAAGTTGTACTCTACTCTACTTTTCTTTGTTCTGCTCAACTTCGCTCTTCTCTACTTTACTCAACTCTACTCATTCTGCTCTACTTTGCTCTACTCTACTCTACTCTACTCTATTGTACTCTACTATACTCTACTCTTGCCTAGCCTAGCCTAACCTAACCTAGCTCTGCTTTAATCTAATATACTAAACTCCACTTGACTCTAGCCTAGCCTAACCTAGCCTAGCTTCACCTAGCCTAGTCGAGCCTAATAATACTCTGCTCTGCTCTACTCTATGCTGATCATCTCTGTTCTACTCTACTTTGATCTACTTTACTCTAGTCTACTCTACTCTACTTTAGCAAAGCCTAACAAAACTTAACCTAGCTCTACCTTACTCTACTCTACTCTACCTCGCCTAACCTAGCTTAGCATAGCCTAGCCTAGCTTAACCTAGCTTTCCTCTACTCTACAATAGTCTACTCTACTCTACTCTACTCTAACCTAGCTTAACCTTGCCAAGCTTAACCAAACCTAGCTCTACTCTGCTCTGCTCTACTCTACTCAACTCTGCTCAGCTTGGCTCTACTCTACTCTATTCTTCTCTACTTTGCTTTTTTTACTCTACTCTATTCTACTCTGCTTTGCTCAACTCTACTCTACTCTACTGTAGCTTAGCCTAGCCTAGTCTAACTAAGCTCTACTCTAGTCTACTCTACTTTAGCCTAGCCTAGACAAGCATTGCTTAGTTTAGCATAATTAGCTCTACTCAACTTTACTTTACTTAACTCTACTTTATTATACACTACTCTACTCTGTTTTAACCTAGCATAGCCTATCCTAGCTTAACCTAACTCGACTCTACTCTACTCTAGCCTAGCTTGGCCTAGCTTAGCATAACCTTACCTTACCTTGCCAAGAATAGCCTAACCTAACTCTATTCAACTATGTTCTGTACTGCTTTGCTCTACTCTTCTCTACTTTGCTTTACTCTACTCTACTGTGCTCTAGCTTTCCCAAGCTTAACCTAATACTACTCTACTCTACTCCTTCCTAGCCTAGCCTAACCTCACTCTACTCTACTCCACTTTACTATAGTCTACTCTACTATACTCTACTCTAACCTAGCCAAGCCTAACTTAACCTTGCTCTACTCTACTCTAATCTACTCTACTCTACCCTAGCTTAGCCTAACCTTGCCCAGCATAGTGTAGCCTACCCTAACCTTACTCTACCCTACTCTACTCTACCTCGCCTAACCTAGCTTAGCATAGCCTAGCCTAGCTTAACCTAGCTCTCCTCTACTCTACAATAGTCTACTCTACTCTACTCTACTCTAACCTAGCTTAACCTTGCCAAGCTTAACCAAACCTAGCTCTACTCTGCTCTGCTCTACTCTACTCAACTCTGCTCAGCTTGGCTCTACTCTACTCTATTCTTCTCTACTTTGCTTTTTTTACTCTACTCTATTCTACTCTGCTTTGCTCGACTCTACTCTACTCTACTGTAGCTTAGCCTAGCCTAGTCTAACTGAGCTCTACTCTAGTCTACTCTACTCTACTTTAGCCTAGCCTAGACAAGCATTGCTTAGTTTAGCATAATTAGCTCTACTCAACTTTACTTTACTTAACTCTGCTTTATTATACACTACTCTACTCTGTTTTATCCTAACATAGCCTATCCTAGCTTAACCTAACTCGACTCTACTCTACTCTAGCCTAGCTTGGCCTAGCTTAGTATAACCTTACCTTACCTTGCCAAGAATAGCCTAACCTAACTCTATTCAACTATGTTCTGTACTGCTTTGCTCTACTCTACTCTATTGTACTCTAGCTTTCCCAAGCTTAACCTAGTACTACTCTACTCTACTCCTTCCTAGCCTAGCCTAACCTCACTCTACTCTACTCCACTTTACTATAGTCTACTCTACTATACTCTACTCTAACCTAGCCAAGCCTAACTTAACCTTGCTCTACTCTACTATAATCTACTCTACTCTAGCCTAGCTTAGCCTAACCTTGCCCAGCATAGTGTAGCCTACCCTAACCTTACTCTACCCTACTCTACTCAGTTATGCTCTATTCTACTAAACTCTACTTTTCTCTACTCTATTCTACTCCACTCTACTCTATTCTACTCTACTCTACTTTACTCTACTTTGCTCTACTCTAGTCTACTCTCCTATACTCTGGTAGAATCTACTCTACTATAATCTACTCTGCTCCTCTCTAACCAAGCCTAGCCTAGCCTATCATAGCTCTATTATACTATACTCTAGCTTAGCCTAACTTAGCTCACCTCTGCTCTACTCTACTATGCTTGCTCTGCTATGCTCTACTCTACTCTGCTCTGTTATACTCTACTCTGCTACATTCTGCTTTGCTCTTCTTTGCTTTGTTCTGCTCTACTATACTCTACTTTATTCTACTCAACTCTAGCCTTAACTAGCCTAACCTAACTGAGCTCTACTCTGTTCTACTATATCCTAATCTACTTTACTCTACACTACTCTAATGTTTCCTAACATAGCCTAGCCTAACCTAACCTAGCTCTACTCTACTCTACTCTACTATATTATAATCTACTGTACTTTAATTTACTTTTCTTTACTCTATTCCATTATACTCTACACTACTCTACTATATCTACCCTAGCCTAGCCATGCCTAGCCTGGCAAAACATAGCATAACCTAGTTTTACGATGCTCTGCACTACTCTGCTCAACTTTGCTCTGCTCTGCTCCACTCTGCCCTATTCTACTCTACCCTGCTCTTTTATACTCTGCTCTGCTATACTCTATTCTACTATACTCTACTCTACTCTTCTCTACACTAGCATAGCCTGAGCTAGCTTAGCCTAGCATAGCCTAACCTTGCTTAGCTTAGCCAAGCCCAATATAGCTCTACTCTACTCTACTCCACTATACTCTACTCTACTCTACTTTACTATACTCTATCCTACTCTACTCTATTCTTCTTTACTCTACTCTAACTTAGACTAGGCTTGCCTATCCTAGCATAGTTTTTCCTAACCTAGTTTTAATATGCACTTCTTTACTCTGCTCTACTTTGCTCTGTTATGCTCTACTCTACTCTATTCTACTCTGCTCTTCTCTACTCTACTCTACTCTGTTATACTCAAGTCTACGCAAGCCTAGCCTAGCTTAAACTAGCCTAGCCTAACTAAGCTCTGCTCCACTCCACTCTTCTCTACTCTACTTTTCTCTACTATATTATATTCTAGCATAGCTTAGCTGAGCCTACCCTAGCTTTTCCTATCACAGCCTAAGCTAACTCTACTCACTCTACTCTACTTTACTCTACCCTACTCTACCCTATTATACCATACTCTACTCTACTTTATTCTACTCTACTCTACTCTAATCTACTCTACTCTAATTTAGCCTAACATAGCCTAGCCAATCCTAGCTCTACTATGCTCAACTCTACTCCAGCAGCTTTAGTTTAGCTTAACCTAACTCGATTCCACTCTACTTTTCTCTACTCCACTCTGCTCTACATATCTCTACTCTTCTCTCTTCCATTATGCTTTACTATACTCTCCTCTTCTCTACTCTGTTCTGCTCTACTCTACTCTGCTCTGCTCTGTTCTGCTCTATTCTACTCTACTCTACTCTAATCTACCCTACTCAACACTAAACAAGTTTATCTTAGCCTAGCCTAACCTTGACTAACCAAGCTTTATGCAACTCTACTCTACTTTACTCTACTATACTCTACTCTCTCCTAGCCTAGCCTAACCTAGCTTTGCTCTACTATACTCTTCTCCTCTCTACCCTGCAATGCTCTATTTTATTCAACTCTACTCTGCTCTACTCTACTCTACTCTACTCTACACTTCACTACTCTGCTCTGCTCTACTATACTCTGCTCTACTCTACCCAACTCTACTCTAGCCTAGCCAAGCCTAACCTAGGCAAAGCTAACCTAGCCCCATTCTACTCTTCTAGACTCTAGCCTAGCCTAACCTAGCCTAACTTAACTTAACTCTGCTCTGCTCTTCTCTAGTCCACTTTACACTACTCTACTCTACTCTACTCTGCTCTCCTTGACTCTACCCTACTTTACCCAGGCCTGGTCCTGTCTAACCTAACCTAACCTTGCTCTACTTTGCTCTACTCTACTCCACTCTACTCATGCCTAGCCTAACATAATCAAGCATAGCCTAAACTAGATCTACTCTATTCTACTATATTCTACTCTTTTATACTATACTCTACTCTACTATACTCTTCTTTACTCTACTCTACACTACTCTAACCTAGCCTAACGTAGCCTAGCATAGCCTAACCAAGCACTACTATGCTCTGCTCTGCTTTGCTCTACTCAGCACTACTCTGCTATACTCTGCTCCACTCTACTCAGCTCTACTCTACTATTCTCTACTTTGCTCTACTCTGCTCTGCTCAGCTCAGCTCTACTCTACTCTACTCTAGCCTAGTAGAGCCAAGTTCTACTCTACTCTACCCTACTTTGCTCTAGTCTAGCTTAGCCTAGCCTAGCTTGAGTTAGCATAGCTTAGCCTAACTTAGCTCAACTCTACTCCACTCTACTCCACTTCACACTACTCTACTCCACTCTATTATACTCTACTCTGCTCTACTTTAATCTAATTTACTCTTTGCTACTCTTCTCCAATCTACTCTTGTTATACCCGGTAAAATATTATAGGTTTAATCTTCAATAATTCCAATTGGCTGGGATGATTTCAGATCGACAGTAGGTTGAGCCAGGAGCTCAATTGGAGGCTATTGGAATTTCTAAAATTTTCTGGGGATTTTTCGGAGCACCGAAGAATTTTTAAGTAATTTTCCCTGTTTAATTGGATTTTTGGAAATTCGAAAATCTATTTAAATCGGTCCATTAAACCGGAAATTGGTTTTTACCGCGCATGAACCGGACCGGAGCGGTTCAGCTAAGGCGGGGGGCGGTTCGCCGAGTGCGTTTGCGCGTGCGTTTGGATAAGCCGCGGATAAGCGGATCGGATGGACGAGATCAGCGGTGGAGATTAACCGGTTGATCGGGGTTAAGCGGCGTTATTAGAAGGTCAACCGGCACTTAATGGGTTCTTAACGGGTTAATACCGGTTTAAAGCGGGGTATTTAACCCGAACTGTTCGACTGTTAGGGTTAGGGTTTCGAACGGCCGGAGACGAAGCTTTCGCGGCGAACGGCGATATTTTCCGGCAGCCTTTCAAGGGGCTTTTTGTACCTGGAGGTTCGCGGGACCGAGGAGAATCGATTGGTACCGGTTTCGTTCGGCGAGGAGCAGCGGTTGGTCGCGTGCGAGCTTCACCGTCGCCGGAGAAGAAAGGTAGGAAATTTCAGTTTAAATTAGTTAAATTGGCAAATTAAAAATATGGATTATTTTGCAATTAGCTATCGAAGCATGCGAATTGTGGTTTTTTTGAAATTTATTAATGCAAATTATTGATTTTAGCATTTTAAGGTTTTTGGAAAAATTACACCCACCGAATTTGGAAATTTTACCGAGCAATTGTTGATTCGATTATGTGCTTAATCATGTTAAGATAGTATCAAATGCTGAAATTTGTTTAATTTCATAGAATTGTTAAAATGAGGATTGGATGAAACTTCGGCGGAAATTTTGATTTGAATCTTAGAAATTAGTGACATTATTGACAAATTAGGATAGTACGAACATCGGATTTTACTTCTCTTTGATCTCGGTCGCCGGAAATCGACGGGGAAAACGAAATTTTCCGGAGGAATCGTCGGCTAGGGTTTCGCGGGCCGGGCGGAGGAAGGAGATGGATTAGATTAATTTCGGTTTAGTTAATTAAGTAATTGTAATTATTCAATATTTATTAATAATTAAATGCTAAACGTCGGCTGGAAATTGGATTAAATATTCGGCCGGTGGGTCCTCGATTCAGCGGGATTCGGGCGAACGAACGGGCGGAGGAAAAGATTTAATTCGGAAATTAATCCGAATTTTCAGGAAATATATGGAATTTAAAATTTAATTTCGGAAATTAATCCGAATTTTTGGAAAAAGGATATATGTGGAATTTAAATTTTATTCGGAAATTTATTACGAATTTCGGAAAATGGATAAAGGGCGGAAATTGATTTTGGAATTTAAAAAGTTCCTGAAGTGAGAAAAAGGTGATTTTAGGAAATCACATAGCCAAGTTGAAATTTACTGTTGGAAATTATCCATAAATTCAGTGTAGCTAGATTAGTTGGAAGGAAGTGTGACATTTGGGTAAGTGCTACCAGAATAGTCAGAATTTTGGTACAGTTTGTGTTGCTTGGATGGCAATGGCATGGTTTTAGTCAGTTTACTCAGTGTTGGCATATTTCACGGATTGGCATATTGGACCGGACTACTATAGACCCTATATGATGTTTTAGGGTAGTTGTGGTAGGTAACTGTGCGGTTCAGACTTAGCTTCCACAGTGTACATATGACTGGTAGGCGCCATGCGTGTTTCGAGTGGGCGAATCCCACTGACATGCTACCTGGAACCCCAGGCTAGGTTGTGATGCGTGTTTCGAGTGGGCGAATCCCACTGGCATGCTTTGCCTAGGCGCCATGCGTGTTTCGAGTGGGCGAATCCCACTAGCATGCTATATAGACGCTGAGGTGTCGGGTGCTAGGCGTTATGATGCGTGTTTCGAGATGGGCAATCCCACTGGCATGCTTTGCCTAAGCACCGTGCATGTTTCGAGATGGGCGATCCCACTGGCATGCTACCTGGAAGCCCAGAGGAGAGCTACTCTGGTGTGACTGGGGTGACTGTGGTTGGTCGGAGTCTGGGACTGAGAGTGCCTTTCCACCCTACATTGTTATGCTGTATTCCTATACTCTTGTTATTATCCTTCTCTTGCATGTGAGTTTTTACTAGCTGTCTTTCCTACTGGGCGTAGCTCACTCCTTTATTATCTATATTTTTCCAGTTGCTCGACAGCCTTGACGCCACCCAGATTAGGTGGGATCGTGGTCAGCAGGCTAATGGAGGATATCTGATCTATGATTTTCTGAGACATTTTGGTTAGTGTGATTGATACTATTGGATGTATTCAGGGAGACTGTTATCCTTATGTCATGTAATATGTGAGGGTGATTCTAACTTATGTATCTAGTTGGATGATATTGTATTTGTTGGACTTGGATCTTATTCTTGTGATGTAGTTTCCATTCACTATTTTACTTTATTGCCTTGGTAGTATAGTGTGTGGAGTGCCATATTTTATCTGAGGATGTTATGTATTTTATTTTTGATGGTGAGGTCATTACATGACTATGGAACTTAACCGTGGGGGTTCAGACTTCTATTAGATCGGTTCTCCTACCAGTATGGGTTAGGAGTATTGGGGTCTAGTAGGAGTAACATTGCGCGAGTTCATCAGTTAATTTAGGAGTCATGAATCCTGATTTGACGGTGTACCCGGGAGATGGGATCCACATTGTTAAGGAAAGTAGATGTGTAATGATGTGTTATATCCTATGTTTTTCGTAGGCTACTCAGGTTGGTATGGGACGATCTGAGCTGTCTATATGTAAAAAAAAAAAAAAAATGTATGCCAAAAATCAGCCTAGGAAAAAATAGGGTGTAACAACTCTACTCTAATCTAATCTACTCTACTCTTCTCTAATGTTGCCTAGCCAAGCATAACCAAGATCTACTTTACTCTACTCTACACCACTCTACTCTATTCTATTCTACTAAACTCTAACATAGCCTTAACTAGCATAGCCCAACCTTGTTCTACTATACTCTACTCTGCTCTACACTACTCTTCTTTCCTTTAGCCTACTCTACTTTGGTCTACTCTACTCTATGCTACTTTACTCTACTCTACTCTACTCAACTATATTCTACTCTAGCCTAACTTAGCATAGCCAATTATAGATTAGCTTAATCTAGACTAACCTAACCTTGCTCTATTGTACTTTATAATGCTCTACTTCAGCCTACTCTAACATAAACTATCTTAACCTAGCTCTGTTATACTCTAATTTACTCTACTCTATTTTGCTCTAATTTACTCTTCTATACTCTACTCTACTTTGCTTTGCTTTACTTTGCTCTACTCTACTTTGCTTTGCTCTGCTCTCTTTACTCTGCTCTACTCAACTCTGCTCTTCTTTGGTCTTCTCTACCCTACTCTACTTTACTCTACACTATTATAATTTACTCTACTCTACTCTAGCCCTAGCCTAACTTAACTCTACCCTACTTTAATCTACTCTACTCCATTATAATCTACTATATTATATTCTACTCTACTCTAACTTTGCCTAGCCTAACCTAGCTCTACTCTACTCTACTCTACTCTACACTGCTCTAGCATATCCCAACCTAGCTTAGCTTAGCCTAACCTAGCTCTACTCTACTTTGCTCTACTATATTCTACTATACTCTACTCTACTCTACTCTGCTCTCCTCTACTCCATTTTATTTTACTCTACTCTAGCATAGTTTAGCCTAGCCTATCCTACACTAACTTAGCTCTACTCTACTTTACCCTACTCTACTTTACTTTACTTTACTTTACTCGAGCCTAGCCTAGCCTATCCTAACCTTGCTCTACTCTACTATACTCCAATCTACTCTATTCTTGCATAGTTTAGCCTAGCCTATCCAAGCTTAGCTAAGCTTACCCTAGCCAAGCCTAGCCTAACTTAGCTCTACTCTACTCTACTCTACTCTACTCTATTACACTATACTCTACTCTACTCTACTCAACTCTATTCTACTCTAACTTAGCTTAGCCTAGCCTAACCTTGCTCTCTATTGCTTTGCTCTACTTTACTCTACACTACTATAGCCTAGACTAACTTAGCTTTGTTCTTCTCTACACTACTTTTTCCTTACTCTGCTCTTCTCTCCTCTATTCTACTCTGCACTACTTTAGTCGAGCCTAGTCGGACCTAACCTAGCTCTACTCTACTCTACTTGACTGTACTCTACTCTAATCTAGCCTAGGTTAACCAAGCCTAGCCTAACCCAGCCTAGATTAACCAAGCTCTATTCTACTCTACTAAACTCTACTTTACTAAATTCTACTCTACTATACTCTACTTTACTCTAACCTAGCTTAGCTTAGCCTAGCCTAGCATAACTTAGCCTAACCTTACTCTACATTGCTCTACTATGCTCTACTCTGCTCTACTCTATTGTGCTATACTCTGCTCTACTCTACTTTGCTCTTCTCTACTCTATTCTACTCTGCTCTGCTTTGCTCATCTTTTCTCTACTCTACTCTAACATAGCTTAGCTAAGCCTAGCATACCAAGCTCTACTCTACTCTAGTCTTGCCTAGCCTAACCTAGCCTAACCTAGCTTTGATCTCCTCTATTATGCCATACTTTGCTCTACTCTACTCTACTCTACTCTATTCTATTCTACTCTACTCTACTCTACTCTAACCTAGCCTAGCCTAGCCTATCCTAGCAATACTCTACTTTATTCTATCGTAGCTTAGCCTATCCTTTCTTAGCCTAGCTTAGCTCTACTCTACTCTACTCTCCTCTACTCTGCTCTATCCTACTCAACTCTACTCTACTTTACTTTACTCTACTCCACTATACACTACTCTATTCTAACCTAACTTAGCCAAGCTTAGCCTAACTTAACTCTACTATATTCTCTCTACTATGCACTCTACTTTACTATACTCTATTTTATTATACATTTGTCTACTTTAGCCTAGCCTAGCAAAACCTAGCCTAGCCAAGCTGAGCCTAATCTAGCTCTACTCTACTCTACTTTTCTTTGCTCTGCTCAACTCTGCTCTATTGTTCACTGCTCTACTGTTCTCTACTCTACTTTATTCTATTTTACTCTACTCTAGCCTTGCTTAGCCTAATGTAGCCTAACTTAGCCTACCCTAGCTCTTCTCTACTCTATTATGCTCTTCTCTTCTTTTTACAGCTCTACTATGCTCTGCTCTACTATGTTCTACTCGGCTTTACTCTACTCAGCTCTTTTTTACTCTTCTCTACACTACTCTACTTTAATGTACTCAAGTCTACTCTAATCTAGCCTAGCCTACCGTAGCCTTCCTAGCTTTACTCTACTATAGTCTAGCCTTGCCAAGCCTTACTCTACTCTATTTTATTTTACTCTAACCTAGCTAATCCTAGGATAACTCTATCCTACTTTACTTTACTGTACTCTACTCAAAACTACTCTACTCTACTCTACTTTGCTTTACTCTACTTTACTATACTATACTATACTATACTATACTCCAATCTACTCTACTTTACTCAAGCCTACTCTACTCTACTCTATGCTACTCTACACTTCTCTACCTCACCCTGCTCTAACCTAGCCTAGCCTAGCATAGCCTAACATATCCTAGCCTTACCTAACCTATCCTACCTTAGCTTAGCCTAACTCTACCCTACTCTACTCTATTATATTTTATTCTACTATAGCCTAGCTAACCTTAACCTATCTTTATACTATTGTACTATACCTTACTCTAGTTTAGCCTAGCCTAGCCTAACCTAACCCAGCCTAGCCTAGCTTAGCCTTACTATACTCTGCTCTACCCTACTCTACTTTATTCTACTCTAGCCTAGCCTACCCTAGCCTTGCCTAACCTAACCTGGTGTAGCCTAACCTCACCTAGGCTCTACTCAACTTTACTCTATTCTACTATACTCTGCTCTACTCTACTCTTTTCTACTCCACTCTGCTCTGCTCTTCTATGCTCTACTCTGTTTGATTCTATTCTATACTACTTTGTTTTCTCTACTCTACTCTGCTCTTATCTGCTCTACTCTACTCTTTTCTACTCCACTCTGCTCTGCTCTTCTATGCTCTACTCTGTTTGATTCTATTCTATACTACTTTGTTTTCTCTTCTCTGCTCTTCTCTTCTCTGTCTACTAAACTCTTCTTTACTATACTGTACTCTTACTTTAATCTATTATACTTTACTCTACTCTACTCTACTCTACCCTACCCTGTCTTACTCTAACCTAGCTTACCCTACCCAACCCTAGCCTCTCCTAGGCTAACCTAACCTCGCCTAGCCTAGACTCGCCTTACTCTACTCTACTCTAATCTATTTTATTCTACTCTACCCTAACTAAGCCTAACTTAGTTTTATGCTACTCTACTCTACCCTAATCTAGTCTAACTTAGCCCAGCCTAGCCTATTATAGCCTTGCCTAGCCTTATTATACTCTACTCTACTCTATTCTATTCTATTATACTTTACTCTACTTTACTCTACTCTACTCTTGTATAGCCCAGCCTAGCTTAACCTAGCCTAACTTGGCCTAGCCTAGTTGAGCTTAGCCTAGCCTAACTTAGCTTAGCTTATCCCAACCAAACGTATCTTAACCTAACCTTGCCAAGCTTAGCCTAGCCTTACTCTTCTCTACACTTCTCTACTCAATTGTACTCTACTCTATTTTATTCTACTCTAGCCTTACTAAGCCTAACATTACTTTATGCTCCTCTATACTACTCTACTCCATTAGACCTAGTTTATCTTAGCCTAACCTAACCTAACATTGCCAAGCCTTATTATACTCTACTTTAACAAACTTTATTCTTCTCTACTCTACTCTAGCCTAGCCTAGCCGTGCCTAGCCAATCCTAACCTTGCCCAACATAGCCCCACCTTACTATACTCTACTTTAACCAACTCTATTCTACTCTACTTTTGCTTAGTCTAAGCTGACTTAGGCTTTGCTCTACTCTGCTCTACTCTGCTCTACTTTGTCATTCTCCACTCTGCTCTTCTCTTCTCTACCCTCCTATGCCTTACTCGACTCTACTCTGCTTTGTCCTGCTATACTCTGACTCTACTCTGGTCTACTACACTCTGCTCCAGCCTAACCTAGCTTAGTCTACCCTAACTAAACTTTACTCTACTCTACTCCACTCTACTCTACTCTAGCCTAGATTATCTTAGCCTACCATAACCCAAACAAACCTAGCTCTACTCTACTCTCTACTCCACTCTACTCTAGCCTCGCCTAGTTTAGTAAAGCCGAACTAGGCTCTACTCTGATCTACTAAACTCTAGCTTAGCCTAGCTTGGCCTAGCTTAACCAAACTTAGCTCTACTATACTTTTCTCTACTTTTCTCTGTTATTCTTTACTCTGCTCTGCTTGCTCTACCTTACTCTACTCTATTATGCTCTAACATAGCTTAGCCTAGCCAAGCCTAATCTTGCTCTACTTTACACTACTCCACTCTACTTAGCTATACTCTACTCTACTCTAGCATAGCCTATCTTAGCCTAATTTAGAAGAGATTAGCCTAGACTAGCTCCACCCTACTCTACAATACTCTACTCTACTATATTCTACTCTACTCCACTCTACTCTATTAAAGTCTAACCTAGCCTAACCTAACTTAGCTTTACTTTATTGTAGTTCCGCCTTGCTTAGCCTTGTCTATCCTAATCTTGCTCAGCTCTACTCTACTTGGCTCTGCTCTGCTCTACTATACTCTACTCTACTCTTCTTTACTTTACTCTACTCTACTCTTCTTTACAATACTCTAAACTAGCCTTGCCTAGCCTAGCCTGACTTAGCTCTACTCTACTCTACTATAGCTTAGCCAAGCCTAACCTAGTTATGCCTTACTGAGCTCTACTACACTCAGCTTTACTCTACTCTAATCTACTATATTGTGCCCTAGCCTAGCCTAACCTAGCTCCACTCAACTTAACTCTACTCTACTCTATTCAACTCTTGCTCGCCTAGCCTAAACTAGATCTACTCTACTCTCCTCTACTATACTCTACTCAACACTACTCTATTCTACTCTAGCCTTGCCTAGCCTAACCTAGCTCCACTCTACTTGACTATATTCTACTTTAGTCTACTGTGCTCTACTTTAACCTTGCTTAGCTTAGCCTAGCCTAACCTTACTCTACTCTACTCTACCCAACTCTACCCTACTACACTCTGTTCTACTCTACTATGTCTACTCTACTTTACTCAGTTCAACTATACTCTGCTCTACTTTGCTCTACTCTATTGTACTCTACTCTATGCTGCTCTACTCTGCTCTACTTTGCTCTACTCTACTACACTCTACTCTATCTTTGAAAAGCCTAACATAGCCTTGCCTAGCTTAACCTTTCTCTACTATGCTCTACTATACTCTAGTTAATCTTAGCCTTTCTTGGCCTATCCTAGCTCTACTGTACTTTACTCTACTGTACTCTTCTCTAATCTAATATATTCTACTCTAACTCAGCCAAGCTTAGCTTAGTCTAACATTGCTCTACTTTATTGTGCTGTACTATACTATACTCTACTCTACTCTCTCCTATCATAGCCTAGCCTAACCATGCTCTCCACTCTGCTCTACCATGCTCTACTCTACTCTGCTCTGTTTTGCTCTACTCTACTCTATGCTGCTTTATTGTACTCTAGCTTAGCCTAGCCTAACTTAGCTCTACTCTACTCTTTCCTTGCATGGCCTACCTTAGCCTACATTAACCTAACCTAAGCTAGCCTAATCTTGCTCTATTATACTCTATTTTTCTCTACCCTTCTCTACTCTACTCTACCCTACCCTATTCTACTCTACTCTACACTACTCTAATTAAGCCTTTCTTTGCCTAACATAGCTCTACTCTCTGCTCTGATCTGAGCACTATGCTTTACTCTGCTCTTCCCTGCTCTACTCTGTTCTACTCTACTCTGCTCTACTATGGTATACTCTTCTCTGCTCTGCTCTGCTTTACTATTCTCTACTCTAATCAACTCTACTATACTCTTGCCTAACATAGCCTAGCTTAGCCTAGCCTAGCCTAGCCTTGCTTAGCCTTCCCCAGCCCAGCTTTGCCTTGCTTTGCCTAACCTAGCCTAGCCTTATGTAGCTCTACTCCACTCTATTCTACTCTACTCTACTCTAACAAAGCTTAGCCTCGCTTTGCATAACCTAGCTCTACACTACTCTTCTATACTCTACTTTACACTACTCTGCTCTACTCTACTCCACTTTACTCTTCTCTACTCTTCTCTACTCTACTATATTCTACTCCATTCTACTTTATTCTTCTCTACTTTGCTCTGTTCTACTCTTCTCTACTTTGCTCTACTCTATAGTCTATTCTACTCTTCTCTACCTAACTTTACTCTACTCTAGCCTAATTTAGCCTAGCCTAACCTTCCCTAGTCTAACTTAGCTCTACTTTACTCTACTATACTCTTTCTTACCCTACTATACTCTGCTCCACTCTACCCTAGGCAAGTTTTGTGAAGCCTAGCCTACTCTAGCCTAGCATAGCCTAACCACGCTCTACTCTTCTTTACTCCACTTTTCTTTGAAATGCTCTGCTCTACTCTGCTCTACTCTTCTCTAATCTACTCTATACTACTCTACTCCACTCTACTCTAGCCTAGCCCAACCTATTCAAGCCTCTCCTAGCCTAGCCTTGCCTAACCTAGCTCTTCTCTACTCTACTTTACTTTACTTTACTACACTGTACTCTACTCTACTCTAGTTTACTCTAATCCAGCCTAGCCTAACCTAGCTATACTCTATTCTAGCCTAGCAAAACCTAGCTTTACTCAGCTTTGCTTTTCTTTACACTACTTATCTATGCTCTGTTTTTCTTTGCTCTATTATACTCTATTCTATTCTACTTTGCTCTACTCTGATCTGCTCTTTGCTCTATACTACTCTTCTCTACCCTACTTTACTATGTTGTACTCTAATATAGCCTAACCTAGCTCTACTCTACTTTAGCCTGGCCTAGCCTAGCATAAGCTAGCCTAGCCTAGCCTAAGCTAGCCTAGCCTAGCCTTGCCTAAGCTAGCTCTATTCTACTCTACTCTTCTCTACACAACTCCACTCTACTCTTCTCTAGCCCAACTTAGCCAAGCCTAGCAAAACTGAGCTCTACTCTAACCTAGGCTAGACTTGCATCGCCTAGCCTAGCCTAACCTAACTCAACTCTACTGTACTATACTCTACTCCACTATACTTTACTCTGCTATAATCTAACCTTGCCTAGCATTGCCTTGCCTAATCAAGCTCTACTCTACTCTGCTATAGACTACCTCGCTAAGGTAACTCTACTCTACTCTTGCCTACCCTAAGGTAACTCTACTCTTCTCTACTATATTCTACTCTACTTTAGCCTAGCTTAGGCTGGCCTAGCCTTGCCTAGCCTAATGTCACTCTACTCTACTCCACTCTGCTCTACTCTACTCTAATCTAATCTTGTTTAGCCTAACGTATTCTAACCTTGCTCCACTCTATTCTACCCAGCTCCACTTTGTTATGCTCTACTCTACTATGCTCTTCTCTACTCTATTCTACTATGCTTTGCTCTTCTGTACTGTACTTTACTCTAATCTACTTTAACCAAGCTTAGCTTAGCCTAACCTAACCTAGTTCTATTCTTCTCTACTCCACTCTACTCCACTCTACTCTACTCTACCCTAGCATAGCCATGCCTAGCCTAACCTAGCTCTACTCTACGCTATTCGTCACTATTGTATCTTACTCTACTTTAGTCTAGCAAAGCCTTGCTAGTCTAGCCTAGCCTAGCCTAACTTAGATGTGCTTTGCTCTGCTCTACTTTACTCTGCTTTACTACACTCTATTTTGCTCTACTCTGTTCTACTTTACTCTGCTCTACTCTACTCTACGCTACTCTAGCCTAGCATAGCCAATCCATACCTAACCTAGCTTAACTTAGCTCTACTCTACTCTAGTCCACTCTACTCTACTCTACTTTGCTCTACCCTAGCCTAGCCTAACCTACCCTTCCTTAGCCTCTCCTAACCTAGCTTAGGCCAATCTAACCTATCTCTACTATACTCCTTTCTACTCAACTCAACTCTAATCTATGCTACTCTACTCTACTCTACTCTACTCAAGCCTTCCCTAGCCTCGCCGAGAATCACCTAGCCTAACCTAACCTAGCACTCCTCTCCTCTACTCTATTATACTCAAACCTAGCTTAGCATAGCCTAGCCTAACTTAACTTGGCCTAACTTGCTCTTCTCTACTCTACTCTACTCTGCTCAACTTATTTCTACTCTAGACTACTCTGTTCTGCTCTGCTCTACTCTAGTTAGCCCTACTCTTCTCTGATCTTCTATTCTTTACTCTTCTGTGATCTACATTGCTCTTCTCTATTCTACTCTTTTTTGTTATACTCTACTTTACTCTGCTAAAACCTAACCAAGCCTAGCCTATCCTAACCAAGCTCTACCCTACTCTACTCTACTATGCTCTAGCTTAGCAAAGCCCAGCCTGACCTAGCTTTACTCTACACACTATACTATACTCTACTCTACTCTACTCCAATTTGCTCTGCCCTACTCTACTCTAACCAAGCCTAGCTTAGGCTAACCTCGCTCTACTCTACTCTATGCTTCCCAACCCTTGCCTAGCCTAGTATAGCCTAGCTTAGCTTAACCTAACCTAGCTCTACTATGCTCTACTATAATCTACTCTGCTCTGCTTTTTTTCTACTCTACTCTTAAATGCTCTACTCTACTATGCTCTACTCTGCTCTTCTTTGCTTTGCTCTACTTTTCTCCACTCTACTATACTCTATCTTACTCTAGTCTACCTTAGCAAAGCCTAGCCTAACTTAGCTTTACTCTACTCCAATCTAGCCTAACCTAGCCTAACCAAGCTCTACTCTACTCTACTCTAGTTCACTCTACTCTACTCAAACCTAGCCTATACTAACCTAGCCAAACCTAACTCTGCCATACTCTACTCTACTCTACTCTACTCTACTCCAGCTTAGCCTAGCTAACCTAACCTAGCTCTACTCTACTCCACTCTGATCTACCCTGCTCTTCTCTGTTCTACTCTGCTCCATTTTGCTCTTCTTTGCTCTTCTCTACTCTGCTCTGTTCTACTCTAAACTACTCTACTCCACTTTAGCCTTTCCTAGCCTAGCCTAACCTGACCTAGCTCTACTCTACCCTACTCTACTCTACTTTACTCTGGTCTACTCTACTCTACTCTTGCCTAGCCTAACCTAGCCTAGGCTAACCTTTCTCTACTCTACTCTAACCTAGCCTAACCTAGCTTATCTTAGCCTAACCTATCGTTACTCTCCTCTACTCTTCTTCCCTCTGCACTATTCTACTCTGCTTTGTTCTATACTACTCTACTCTACACTTCTCTATTCTACTCTGCACTACTCTACTCTATTTTACTCTACTCTACTCTACTCTTCTCTAGCCTAGCCTAGCCTAACCTAGCTTAATAGAGCTCTACTTTACTATACTCTACTTGATTCTACTCTAGTCTACTCTACTCTACTCTACTTTACTCTACTACACTCTACCCTACTCCACTCTACTCTACTCTAATCCACACAAGCCTAGCCTATCCAAGCCTACCACAGTATAGCCTAACCTAGCCTAACCTAACCTAGCCTACTCTACTCTACTCTACCCTTCTCTACTCTATTCTACTCTACTCTACCATACTCTAACCTCGCCTAGTATGCCTAACCACACTTAGTTCTACTCTACTCTAGCCTAACCTAGCGTTGCCTAGCCTAGCTTATCTTAGCTTAACCTAGCTTTACTCTACATTGCTCTTCTGTACTCTTCTCTTCTCTTCTTTTTTCTACTCTACTCTATTCTACTCCATGCTCCTCTATTGTACTCAAGCCTAACCAAATCTTTCCTAGCCTAACCTAGCTCTACTCCACCCTACTCAACTCTATGCTACTCTACCATACTCTACTCTATTTTACTCTACCGTTGCCTAGCCAAACCTATCCTAGCCTTGCCTAGCCATACCAAGCCTAGCCTAGACTAACCTAATCTAGCTCTACTCTACTCTACTCCTACCTAGCCTTGCCTAACCCAACCTAACCTAACATAACTTTACTCTAGCCTAGCCTAGCCCAACCTAACCTAACTTAGCTCTTCTCTACTCTACTCAACTCAGCTCTACTCAACTCTACAATGCCCTACTCCAATCTACTCGTCTCTACTATACTCTACTTTGGTCTGCTATGCTCTATTATATTCTAGCCTGGCCTAGCCTAACTTAGCTCTACTATATTCTGCTCTACTCTACTCAACTCTAGTATACTATATTATAACCTAACCTAGCCTTGCCTAACCTATCATAACCTATCTTAGCCTAACCTAGCCTAACTTAGCTCTTCTCTACTATACTCTACTCTTCTCTAACCTTGCCTAACCTAACCTAACCTAGCTCTACTCTACTCTAATCTACTCTAATCTACTTTACTCTAGCCTAGCCTAACCCAATCTAGCTTAGCTTAGTCTAGCTTAACTTAACCTAGCTTTATTATACTTTACTCTACTTTATGTTTCTCTACTATTCTCCACTCTGCTCTACTCTACTCTTCTTTACTCTACTCTACTCTACTCTAGCTTAGCTTAGCCTAATCAAGACTACCCTAGCTTAGCATAGCCTACCCTAGATCTATACTACTATACTCTAATATACATTACTATACTCTACTCTGTCTACTCTACTGTACCTAGCCTAACTTATCTTAGCTCTACTCTACTCTTCTCTAGTCTATTCTAGGCTTTCCTAGCCTAACCTAACTTTGCTCTGCTTTTCTCTGCTTTACACTGCTCTTCTCTACTCTACTTTATTCTACTCTACTCTACTCTACTTAACTCTAACCTAACCTAGCCTAGCCTAACCTAACCTAATGCTACCCTACTCTACACAACTCCACTCTTCTCTAGCTTAGCCTAACCAAGCCCAACCTAGTTGAGCCTAGCCTAACCTCACTTAACTCTACTCTACTTTACTCAATTATACTATACTATACTATACTATACTATACTCTACTTTAATCTACTCTACTCTCCTTTACTCTAACTTAGACAAGCTGAGCCTATCTTAGCCTAACAAAGCTCTACTCTGGTTTACTATGCTTTACTCTACTCTACTCTACACTATTTTTCTATACTATACTCCACTCTGCTTTGCTCTTCTCTACTTATCTACACTCTACAATGTTGTGCTCTCCTCTGCTCTACTCTAGTCTACTCTACACTACTCTACACTACTCTTCTCTAACCTAACCTAACTTAACCTAGCCTAAACTAGCTCTTCTCTACTCTACTCTAGCCTAACCTTGCTTAACCTTGCTCTACTCTACTCTACTCTACTCTACTCTACTTTACTCTACTCTAGCCTAGCATAGCCTAGCCTAGTCTAGCCTAGCCAGGCCTAACCTAGCTCTAATATACTTTGCTCTACTCTACTATATTCTAGTCTACTCTACTCTACTCTAACTTAGCCTAGCTTAGCCCAACCTAACCTAGCTCTATTCTTCTCTACTCTACTCTATTATACTCTATTATACTCTAATCAAGCCTACCCTAGCCTAACATAAAGTAACTTAGCTTTGCTCTTCTCTGCTTTGCTCTTCCCTACTCTGCTCTGCTCTACTCTACTCTGCACTGCTCTACTCTACTTTGCTTTGATTTGCTCTGCTCTACTCTACTCTACTTTACTCTGCTCTACTCAACTCTACTTTACTCTAGCCAAGCCTCGCCTAGGCTAACCTAACCTAACTCTACTCCACTCTTCTCTAATCTCCTTTACTCTACTCTGCTTTATTCTACTTTAGCTTAGCCTAACCTAACTTAGCCTACCCAAGCCTAACCAAGCTCTACTCCACTCTACTCTAATCTACTCTACTCCACTATACTCTTCTCACACTACTCTAACCTTACTTATCCTAGCCTTGCTTAACATAGCTTATCCTAACCTAGCACTACTCTACACTACTCTAATTCACTTTATTCTACTCTACTCTAATCTACTTAACTCTGCTCATCTCTACTCTAGTCTTCTTTGCTCTACTCAGCTCTACTATGCTCTTCTCTATTTTGCTCAGCTTAGCTCTGCTATACTTTTCTCTACTCTACTCTACTCCAGCCTAACCTAGCCTACTCGAGTTCTACTCTACTCTAGCTTAGCCTAGCCTTATCTAGCTCAGCTCTACCCTGCTATGCTCTACTTTACTCTACTTTACTCTGCACTACTGTGCTTATCTCATCTCTACTCTACTCTCCTCTAACCTATTTTAGCCTAGCTTAACCTTGCTCAACTCTATTCTACTCTACTCCACTCTACTTTACTATACTTTAGCCTATCTAGCCTAGCCTACCTACCCTAGCCTAGCCTAACCAAACTCTACTATACTTTACTCTACTCTACTCTACTCTAATCTACCTAATCTACTCTACTCTACTTTACTCTATTGTAATCTACTCTATTTTACTTCAACATACCCTTGTCAAGCCTAGCTTAACCTAGCTCTACTCTACTCTACTCTACCCTACTCTACTCTTCTCTACTCTACTCTAGCTTAGCCTTGTTTAACCTAGCCTCGCCTAGCCTAACCTAGCTTGCCTCTGCTCTGCTATTCTCTGCTCCTCTTTATTCTACTCTGCTTAATTATACTCTAACCTAGCCAAGCCTAACCTATCTATTCTCTACTATACTCTACTCTACTCTACTCTAAACTTACCCTAGCCTGGCCAAACCTAACCTAGCTCTACTAAACTCTTCTTTACTCTGTTCTATAGTACTTTAAATTAACCTAGCTCAATCTAGCATAGCATAACCTAGCTCTATTCTACTTTACTCTAGCCTGGCCCAACCTAACACTACTCTACTCTATTCTACTCTATTCTACTCTACTCTACTCTACTCTACCCTACTCTACTCTACTGTACTCTACTAAACTCTATTCTTTTCTACTCAACTTTATCCTACTCTACTCTACTCTACTTTACTCTATACTAATCTACTCAACTCTATTCTATTCTACTCTACTCTACTCTACTTTACTCTACTCTACTCTACTCTATTATACTCTACTTTATTCTACTATACTCTACTCCACACTACTCTACTCTACTCTACTCTTCTATATTATGCTATTATCTACTCTACTCTACTATACTATATTTTACCCTACTTTACTCTACTCTACTAAACTCTGCTATGCTCTACTACTCTCTGCTCGTTATGCTAATCTGGCCAAGCCTAAACCAACTCTACTCTACTCTACTATAGCCTAACCTAGCCTAGCCAACCATAGCCTAGCTTTGCCTAGCCTAACTTAGCTCTACTCTACTCTACTCTACCCTTCTCTAACCTTGCCTAGCCTAGCTCTTTTCTTCACTATCATAGCTAAGCCTAGCCTAGCCTAGCATTGCCTAACGTAGCTCTACTCTACTCTACTATGCCCTGCTTTACTTTGCTCTTCTCTGTTATGCTCTACTCAACTCTGTTATGCTCTGCTCTACTCTATTCTACTATACTATAGCCTAGCCTAGCCTAACCTAGCTCTACTCTACTCTACTCTAATCTACTCTACTTTATTATACTCTTCTCTAGTTTACTTTACTCTACTCAAGCCTAGCCAAGCCTATCATGACCTAGCTTAGCCTAGCTTAACCTAACTCTACTCTACTCTACTCTACTCTTCCCTACTCTAATTTACTCAACTCTACTCTACTCTACTTTAAGCAAGACTAGCCTATAATAACCTCAACTAACCTTGCTCTACCTTGCTCGGATTAAATTTGCTCTGCTTAATTATTCCCTACTCTGCTCCTCTTTACTTTACTATGCTTTACTTTACTCTACTCTACTCTAGCCTAGCCTAAACTAACCAAACTCTACTGGACTCTACTCTTCTCTACTCCACTCTACTCTAGTCTAGTCTTCTTTATCCTAGCTTAACCTAGTCTAGCTCTACTATGATCTTCTATGCTCTGCTCAATTTTTATCTACTCTACTCAACTCTCCTCTACTCTACTCTACACTGTTCTACTTCGCTCTTCTCCACTCTACACTACTCTACTTTTTTTATGCTAGCCTAACCTAACCTAACCTAGCTCTACTTTACTCTAGTCTACTCTACTCTAGTAAGATAGCCTATCCTAACCTTGCTTAGCTTAACCTAGCCTATCCTAGCTTAGCTAAGCATAGGTTGGCCTAGCCTAACTAGCTTTACTCCTCTAGTCTAATCTACTCCACTCTACTCAACTTAGTTATACTCTTCTCTACTTTACATTACTCTACTCTAACCAAGCCTAAACTAGCTAAAACTAACCAAACTCTAATCTACACTACTCTAGCATAGCTTAATCTAGCCTAACCAAGCTTAACCTAGCTCTACTCTCCTAAGCTCTACTATACTTTGCTCTGTTCTTCTCTAAGTGACTCTACTATGCTTTACTTTTCTTTACTCTATTCTGCTCTTCACTACTCTATTATACCCTACACCACTCTACTCTACGTTACTCTATCCTATCAAGCCCAACCTGGCTCTACTCTACTCTACTCATATGTACTATACTCTACTCTTGCCTAACCTCACCTAGCCTAGCTTATCCTAGCAATACTCTCCTTAAATCTACTCTACTTTACTCTACTCTACTCTATTCTACTCTACTCTATTGTACTCTAGCCTAGCTTAGCTTACCCTAGCCTAGCCTTACCTAGCTCTACTCAAATTAACTCTACTCTACTCTAATCCACTTTAACTTAGCCTAGCCTAGATTAGCCTAGCATAGCCTAACCTAGCTCTACTCTGCTCTACTCTACTCTACTTTACTATGCTATACTTTGTAATACTCAGCTCTATTATGCTCTGCTCTACATTTCTCTGCTCTGCTCTTCTCTACCTAAGCCTAGTTTAAGTTAGCTCTACTTTACTCTACTATACTTTTCTTTACTCCAGCCTAGCCTAGCCTTGCCAAACCTAACCTAGCTTAGCCTAACCTAGTTCTACTCTTCTCTCTGTACTCTATTATGCCCTACTTTGCTATGCTATTCTCTTCTCTTTTCCACTCTACTTCTCTTTACTCTACTATACTTTAAATTGCTGTTCTCTATTCTCTAGACTAGCCTAGCTTAGCCTTGTCTAACTTAGCTCTACTCTACTCTACTACACTCTACTCTAGCCTAGCCTACTATTACCAAGCATAACCAAGCCTAGCCTAACTCAGCCAAGCCTAACCTAGCTCTACTCTACTCTATTCTATGCTTCTCTGCTCTACTCTACCAAGCTCTGCTCTACTCTACTCAAACATAGCCTAGCCTAGCCTTGCCTAACCTAGTTTAGCCTAACCTAGCATAGCCCAACTAAGCTCTACTCTACTCCACTTTACTTTACTCTGCACTGCTTAGCTCTACTCAACTCTACTCTACTCTACTCTTCTCTACCCTTTCCTAGCCTAGAGTAGCCTAACCGAGCTCTACTACACTCTACTCCAATTTACTCTAGGCTCGCCTAGCTTAGCCTACCATAGCAAAGCATAGCCTAGCCTAGCTTAACCTAACTCTACTCTACTCTATTGTTCTCTACTCAACTCTTCTAAACTCTATCCTACTCCACTCTACTATACTGTACACTAATCATACCTAGCCTAGCCTAACCTTGCTCTACTTTGCTCTATTATACTCTAGCCTAGCCTAGCCTCACTTAGCCTAGAATAACTTAGCTCTGTCCTGCTCTATTATGCTCTGCTCTATTTTCCACTACTCTACTCTACACTACTTTACTCTACTCTACTCTAAACTATTGTACTCTAGCCTAGCCTTGCCAAACCTAGCTCTACTAACCTCTCCTCTATTCTACTCTAGCCTAGCCTAAACTAACCTAGGCAAGCTTAGCAAGGCTTAGCCTAACCTAGCTCTACTCTACTCTACTGTACTCTACTCTACTAAACTTTATTTAGTTCTACTATTCTCTACTCTAATCTAACCAAGCCTAGCCTAGCAAGCCCAACCTAGCTCTAATCAACACTATTCTAACCAAGCTTAACCTAGCTTTACTCTACTCTACTCCATTCTACTCTACTCTACTCTATGCTGCACTACTCTACTCTTCTCTATTCTACTCTGGTTACTCTTCTCTACTCTCCTCTACTTTATTCTGCTCTACTGTATTCTATCCTAACCTAGCCTAACTTAGCTCTACTCTACTCTACTTTACTCTAACCTAGCCTAGCTTACCCAACCTAGCATAACATGGAGAAACCTTTGCTAGCTCAACTCTACTCTACTCTACTCTACTCTACTCTACTCTACTCTACTCTTACTCTACTCTACTCTACTCTACTCTACTCTAATCTACTCTATTCTAATCTACCCTACCCTACTCTAGCCTTGTCTAACCTACCCTAACCTAGCCTAGCCAAGCCTAACCTTGCCTAACCAAGCCTAACCTAGCCTAACCTAGCTCTACTTTGCTCTACTCTACTCTGTTCCTCTACTGTACTCTGCTCTATTATGTAGTGCTCTACTCTGCTCATTTATTCTCTGCTCTTTGTTACTCTACTAACCTTTAGCCTAGCTTAGCCTAGCCTAACCTAGTTATACTTTACTCTACTCTACTCTTGCTTAGCCTACCTAGCTTAGCTAGTCAAACCTAGCTCTACTCTACTCTACTCTACCCTACTCAACTCTAATTTACTCTACTCTACACTACTCCACTCTACTCTACTCTTCTCTACCCTACACCACTTTACTCTAACCTAGTTTTTCCTAGCCTAGTTTAACTTAGCTCTACTCTACTTTACTCTACTCTACTCTACTCTTCTCTACTCTAGCCAAGCCTAGCCTACCCTAGCATAGCCATCCCAAGCAAGCTCTGCTATACTATACTATACTCTACTTTTCTCTTCTCTACTTTGCTCTCCTTTGATTTGCTCTACTCTGCTATGCTCTACATTGCTTCTCTACTCTACTTAATAATGCTCTACTTTGTTATGCTTTGACTCTACACATCTCTGTTCTACATTAATCCACTATACTCTATTGTGCTCTATTGTACTCTACTCTACTCTACTTTACTTTACTCTACTCTACACTAACCTATCTTACCCTAACCTTACCTTGCCTAGCCTAACCTAACCTAGCTGAGCTCTACTCTACTCTACAATGCTCTACTATACTCTATACTATTGTACTCTACTCTACCCCACTTAGCCTTATTTAGCATAGGCTAGCCTTGCCTAGCCTAACCTAGCTCTACTCAACTTTACTCTACACTACTCTACTCTACTCTAACCTACTCTAACCTAGACAAGCTTAGCATAGCCTTGCCTAGCCTAACTTAGCTCTGCACTGCTCTACTCTACACTGCTTTACTCGACTATACTCTTCCCTACTCTACTAAACTGTGCTCTTCCCTACTCTACTCTACTATACTCAACTCAACTATACCCTTTTAACCTTTACTTTACTATACTCTAGCTAGCTTAGCACAGCCTAACCTAGCTCTACTCTACACTACTCTACTCTTGCCTAGCCTAGCCTTTCCTTTCCCTTAACCAAAGCTAGCTCAGCTCTACTCTACTCTACTCTACTTTTCCCTAGCCTACCCGAACCTAGATCTAGTTTTCTTTGCTTTGCTCTACTCTGCTATACACTACTCTACTTCACTCTACTTTGCTCTACTCTACTCTACATTTCTCTCTTCGACTTTGATCTGCTCTCCACTCTCTTCATTATTATACTCTCCTCCCCTCTCTTATCCTCTCCTCTACTATACTCCACTCTACTCTTCTCTACTCTCCTCTATTATACTCTACTCTATTCTGCTCTATTCTACTCCACTCTACCCTGCTCTACTCTAACTGAGCCTAGCTTAGTCGAGCCTAACCTAGCCCAACTCCACTCTACTCTAATCTAGACTAGCCTAATCTTGCTCTGCTCTGCTCTGCTCTACTCTACTTTTCTCTACTCTTCTCTTCTCTACTCTTCTCTTCCCTACCCTACTCTACTATGCTCTATGCTACTCTACTCTAGCCTAATTTAGCCTTGCCTAAGTTAGCTCTACTCTACTCTACTCTTGTCTAATCTGCTCTATTCTACTCTACTCTACTTTACTCTACTATACTATACTCTACTCTAATATACTTTACTCTACTCCACTCCACTCTACTCTACTCTAACCTAACCTAGCCTAATCGAGCCTTACCTAGCTCTAATCTACTCTACAATATCCTAGCCTAGCCTAGGCCAACCTCGCCTAGTCTAGCCTAACCTAGCTCTACTCTACTCTTCTCTACTCTACTCTACTTAACTTTGCTCTTCTCTACTCTCTTATGCTCTACTCTACTCTACTTTACTTTACTATATTCTATTGTACTCTACTCTATTCTAGCTTAATTTAGCCTAACCAAGCCAAGCTTTGCTTAAAATCACTCTACTTTACTCTACTCTAATCCTCTCTAGCCCAGCCTACTCGAGCCTAGTCTATCCTAGCCTAAAATGGCTCTACTCTACTTTACACTGCTATTCTCAACTCTACTCTAGCCTAGCCTAACTTAGCCCTGCTCTACTCTACTCCACTATACTCTACTCTATTCTATTCTACTTTTCTCTTCTCAACTCTACTCTCTTTTTCTTTGCTTTGCTCTACTCTGCTCCACATTACCCTACTCTACTTTGCTCTTCTCTACTCTACTTTATTCTACTCTACTTTATTCTACTTTACTTGGCTCTCCTCTACTCTACTCTACTTTATTATGCTCTACTCTGGCCATCCCTAGCCTAACCTAACTAGCCTAGCCTTACTTAGCACTACACTACTCTACTCTACTCTACCACTCTAGTATAGGCTATCCTAGACTAGCCTAACCTAACTTAACCTAGCTCAACTCTACTCTACTCTACTCTATTATACTCTACCCAACTCTACTCTAGCGTAGCCAAGCCTAGCCTAGCCAAGGGTAACATAGCTCTCCACTGCTCTACTATACTCTACTCTTTTCTACTCTATTATGCCATGCTCTACTCGAGTCTACTTTGCTCTGCTCTATTCTGCTTTACTCTTCTTTACTCTACTCAACTCTGTTCATCTCTAGTTTACTCTAATCTCCTCTAGTCTTCTCTAGCCTTGTTTAGCCTAGCTTAACCTTGATCTACTCTACTCTACTCTATTCTACTCTAGCCTAACCAACCCTAACATAACCTAAGTTAGCTAGCCTCACCTAACCTTGCTCTACCCTTCACTTCTCTACTCTACTTTGTTCTACTTTGCTCTACTATGCTCTGCTCTACTATGCTCTACTCTACTCTACTCTACTCTACTCTAATCTACTCTATTCTACTATACTTTAGCCTAGCTAGCCTAACCTAGCTCTACTTTACTCTACTCTACTCTATCCTAGCCTAGCCTACCCAATTCTTGCTTAGCTTAGCCTAGCCTAGCCTAGCTCTACTCTACTCTACTCTACACTACTCTACTTTACTCTACTATAGTCTTCTTTACTCCACTCTACTCTTCTCCAACCTAGGCTCGTCTAGGCCAGCCTAGCCTAACTTTGCTCAACTCTACTCGACACTACTCTACTGAACTCTAGCCTAGCAGAGCGTAGCCTAACTAAGCCTAACGAGCTCTACTTAGCTCTGCTATAATCTACTCTGCTCTGCTTTACTCTGCTTTACTCTGCTGTACTTTGCTTCGCTCTGCTCTTCTCAGTTTTGCTATACTTTACTCTGCTCTGGTCTGTTCTACTCTACTCTACACTAGCCCTGCTTAACCAAGCCAAGCCTAGCCTAGCCTAGCTCTACTCTATTCTACTCTACTCTATAATACTATACTCTACTCTACTCCACTCAACTCTACTCTATTATGACCTAGCCTAGCCTAGCTTAGCTTTGCCTAACTTAGTTCTACTCTACTCTACTCTACTCTACACTATTGTAACTTAGCCTAGATTAGCCTAGCCTAAGCTAGCTCTACTATACTCTACTCTCCTTTTGCCTAGCATACCCTAGCTTATCCTAGCCCAACCTAGCTTTTCTCTCCTCTGCTCTGCTCTACTTTTCTCAACTCTACTCTTTTATGTTCTACTCTACCTTACTCAATTCTACTCTACTCTACTCTGCTCTGCTCTTTTTACTCAACTTCTGCTCTCTTTTGCTCTTTTCTACTCCACTCTGCCCTACTCTACTTTATTGTATTCTAAGCTAGCCTAGTTTAACCTGGCCTAACCTTGCCCTACTTTACTTTACACTACTCTAATCTACTCTACTACACTTTACTCAACTCTTACTTAGCCTTTCTTGGCCTAACCTATCCTAACCTAGCCTAGCAAAGCCTAAACTAACTCTACTCTACTCTACTATACTTTAACCTAACCTAACCAAGCTCTACATTAGTTTACTCAAACCTAACATAGCTTAGCCTAGCCTAACCTAACTCTACTCTTTTTTGCTTTGTTTAACTCTACCTTGCTCTTCCCTTTGCTTCTCTACTATTCTCTATTCTGCTATCTACTCTACTCTACTCTACTCTACTGTTCTCTACTTTGCTCTACTTTGCTATACTATACTCTACTTTATTGTATTCTAGCTTAGCCAAGCTAAACCTAGCTCTACTTTGCTCTACTATACTCTTCTCTAGCCTAGCCTAGCTCACTTGAGCCTAGCCTTGCCTTGCATAACCTAGCTTTACTCTATTCTACTCTACTCTACTCTTCTCTACTCTAATCTAATCTAACCTCGCATAGCCATGCCTAGACTAGCAAAACCTTGCTCTACTCTTCTTTACTCTGCTCTAAACTACTCTACTCTACTCTACTATACTTTATCCTATCCTAGCCTAGCCTTACCTAGCCTAACCTAGCTCAACTCTTCTATACTCTACTCAACTCTACTTTGCTCCACACTACTCTACTCTACTCTACTCTGCTTTGTTATACTGTACTCTACTATACTCTTTTGCTCTACTCTGCTCTGCTCTGCTCTACTTTGCTCTCCTCTCTTCACCCCTCCTCTATTCTACTCTACTCTACTCTACTCTACTCTACTCCATTGTACTCTAATCAACTCTACTTTGCTCCACTCTATTATAATCAACTCTACTCTACTTTAATCTACTCTACTCTATTCTAGTCTACCATACTCTACTCTAGTATACTCTACTCTACTCTACTCTAACATAGTCTAATAAAGCTCTACTCTACTATACTATACTTTACTCTACTCTATTATAACCTACACAACCCTACTCCAACCTATCTTAGCCTAGCCTTGCCTACCAAAGCCTACCATAGCCTAGCCTTGCCTCACCTAACTAAAATCCTTTCTATTAGACTCTACTCTGCTCTACTCTACTCTACTCCACTCTACTATACTCTACTCTACTTTAATGTAGCCTACCCTAGCATATCCAAGCTCTACTATACTCTACTCTACTCTATTATACTCTACTCTAGCATAGTCTTAACTAGTCTAGCCAAAGCTAGCTCTACTCTGTTCTACTCTGCTCTGCTATGCTCTACTCTGTTCTACTCTGGTCTTCTCTACTCTACCCTTCTCGGATCTACTATGTTCTACTCTGCTCTATACTCTAGCATAGCCTAGCCTATCTTAGCCTAGCTTACCCTAGCTTAGCCTAGTCTCCCCATAGCTTGTCTTAGCTTAACCTAGCTCTACTCTACTTTACTCTACTCTACTCTACTATACTCTTCTTTACTTTATTTTATACTAACCTAGCCTAGCCTAGCCCAGCCTACCTTAGCTCTCTTATTCTCTACTCTGCTCTGCTTATCTCTGTTCTACTCATCTCTATCTTACTTTACTCTACTCTACACAAGCCTTTCCTAGCCTAGCATAGCCTTGCCTCACCGAACCTACTGCTACTTTACTCAACTCTAATATAATCTACTCTAACCTAGCCTAGCCTAGCCTACCCTAGCCTAGCCTAACCTAGCTTAGCCTAGCTTAGCCCAACCAAAGCAAGCTCAACTCTACTTTACTCAACTCTATTCTACTTTAATCTACTTTACTCTACTCAACTCTATTGTACTCTACCTTACTCTAACCTAACCTAGCTTTACTCTACTCTACATTACTCTACTCTCTTTACTCTAGCCTAGACTAGCCTAACTTAGCTCTACTCTACTCTACTCTACTCAACTCTTCTCTACACTACTCTACCTAACTTTTTTATTCTCTGCTCTACTCTCCTCTACTATGCTCTTCTCTGCTCTACACTACTCAGCTCTACCCTACTCAGCTCTATACTATTCTGCTATTTTTTACTATGCTTTACTCTACTATGCCTACTTTACTCTGCTTAATTCTACGCTGCTCTGTTCTGCTCTCATCTCCTCTACTTTACTCAACTATACTCTAGCCTAGCCTAAGCTAACCTTGTTTAACCAGGCTTTACTCTGCTCTACTCTACTCTACTCTTCTCTACTAGTCTATTCTAGCCTAGCCTAGCCTAATCAAGATCTACTCTACTTAACTCTACTATACTTAACTATACTATACTCTACTCTACTCTACTCTACCCTAACCTAGCCTAGCCTTGCTTAGCCTAACATAGCTCCACTCTACTCTAATCTAGCTTAGCCCAACCTAACCTAGCTTAACATTGCTCTACTTTAGTCTTTTCTACACTACTCTAGTTTACTCTACCCAGTTCTACTCCACTCTACTCTTTTCTGCTCTGCTCTACTCTACTCTACTCTATGCTACTCTACTCATCTCTACTCTGCTCTACTCTTCTTTGCTCTACTCTACTCTACTCTTCTCTACTACACTCTACTCAACTCTAGCCTAGCTTAGCCTTACCAAACCAAGCCTAGCTCAACTCTACTCTACTCTACTCTACTCAGGCCTAGCCTAACCTAGCCACACCTTACCTAACTTAGCTTAACCTAACTCTACTCTACTCTACTCCACTATAATCTACTTTACTCTACTCTGCTCTACTCTACTTTACTCTACTCTACTCTACTCTACTCAACTCTAATCAAATCTACTTTACTCTACTCTACTCTACTTTACTCTACTCTACTCTACTCTCTATACTCTACTATGCTCTACTATTTTTTGCTCTACTCTAGCTTTGTTTTGCACCACTTTTCTCTGCTCTATAATGTTCTACTCTTCTCTGCTCTGCTCTGCTCTGCTCTACATTAACCTTGCTCGGCTCTACTCTATTCTACTCTAGTCTGCTCTGTCCTACTCTACTCTACTCTACTCTTCTCTACTCTATTCTACTCTGCTCTGCTCCATACTGCTCTACTCTGCTCTACTCTACTCTACTCTATCTTAACTTAGCATAGCCTAACCTAACCTAGCTATACTCTAATTTACTCTACTATACTCAATTCTACACTACTTGAGCCTAGCCTAACATAACCAAGCTATGCTATGCTTTGCTCTACTCTATTATGCTTTACTATTCTATGCTTTGCTTTGCACTACTCTACTCTACTCTATAGTACTATACTCTAACCAAACCTAGCTCTATTCTATTCTACTCTACTCTACTCTAGCCTAGCTTAACCTAACCTAGCTTTTCTTTACTCTACTCTGCTTTACTCTTCTTTGCTCTTCTTTGCTCTACTTTTCTCTACTCTATTATACTCTCCTCTTCTCTGTTGTGCTCTTCTCTACTCTACTCTTGTCTACTCTACTCTACTTTCCTCTTCTCTTCTCTACTCTACTCTTCTTTACTATGCTCTGCATAACTCTTCTCTACTCTCCTCTCCTCTCCTCACCTCTAATCTCCTTTAATCTCTTCTCCTCTCATCTCCTCTCTTCTCCTCTCCTCTACTCTACTCTACTCTACTCTACTCTATTCTACTCTGCTCTACCCTATTCTACTCTAGTCTACTCTACTCTAGCCTAGCCAAGCCACTATACTCTTCTTTACTTTAGCCTAACCTAGTCTAACCTATCCTAGCTCTTGTCTACTCCACTCTAAACTACTTTACTCTGCTCTACTCTTCTCTACATTACTATGCTCTGCTTCACTCTATTCTTCTCTACTCTACTCTACTCTTCTCAACTCTACTCTACTCTACTCTACTTTAGCCTTTCCTAGGCTAGCCTAATCTAACCTAGCTCTACTTTACTCTACTCTATTCTACTTTACTCTATTATACTCTACTTTACTTTATTCTACCTACTATACTATACTCTACTCTACTCTAACTAGCTTTGCTTAGGCTAGCCTAGCTTAGCTTAGATTAACCTAGCACAATTCTACTTAACTCTAATATACTCTTCTCTGCTCTACTCTGCTCTGCTCTAGTCTGCACTTCTCTCCTCTACTCTACTCTGCTCTCTTCTACTCTACTATGCTCTACTATACTCCACTCTACACTACTTTAGCCTACCCTAACCTTGCCTAATCTAGCTTAATCGAGCTCTACTCTACTCTACTCAACTCTATTCTACTCTATGCTGCTCTACTATAGACTAGCCTAACCTAGTCTACTATAGCCTAGCCTAACTACTCTTAGCTCAACTCAACTCTACTCTACTATATTCTACTCTACTCTACTCTACTCTAATCTTGCCTAGCCTTGCCTAGCTTAACCTTGCTCAAATTTAATCTACTCTACTCTAGCCTAGCCTAACCTATCATAACCTGGCCTAGCTTTTCTGTACACTGCCCTACTTTGCTCTACTCTGCCCTTCTTTACTTTGCTCTACTCTACTCTACACTATTGTACACTAGCTTAACCTAGGCTTTTTGAACCTAACCTAGCTCTACTCTATGCTACTCTACTGTACTCTACATTATTCTACTCTACTCAAGCCTAGGTAAGCCTAGCCTAACTGGGCCTAGCATAGACTACCCAAACCTAGCTCTACTCTACTAAATTTTACTCTACTTTACTCCACTCTAACCTAGCCTAGCCTAGATTAATGTATCCTAGCTCTACTCTATCTTAGCCTAGCCTAACTTAGTTCTGCTTGGCTTCGCTCTACTCTATAATGCTATATTCTGTACTACTCTGCTTGGCACTGCTCTGCTCTACTATCCTCTGCTCTACTATCCTCTGCTCTACTCTATTCTCCCTTACTACACTCTAGCCTAGCCTAGCCTACCCGAGCTCTACTCTATTCTACTATATTCTACTCTACTCTACTATAGCCTAGCCTAGGCTCACCTAACCTATAATAGCCTAGGCTGGCCTAACCTTACTATATTATGCTCTACTCTACTCTACTTTACTCTACTCTACTCTACTCTAACCAAGCCTAGCCTAACAATCTAGCTCTACTCTACTCTACCCTACTCCACTGTACTAACCTTTATTCTACTCCACTCTAATCTAGCCTAGCTTAGCCTTCCCTAACCTAGCCTAACTTAGCCTCGCCTAACCTAGCTCTACTATGCTTTGTCTACTCTACTTTTCTATGTTCTACTTTGCTCCCCTCTGCTCTACTCTACTCTTCTCTCCTCTCCTCTACTCTACTTTACTCTATTGCATACTAATCAACTCTACTCTAACCTAGCCTAGCCTAACCTAGCTCTTCTCTTCTCTACTCTACACTAATCTACTCTACTCTACTCTACTATATTCCATTCTACTTTAGTCTACTCTATTATACTCTTGCATAGCCTTACTGAACCTAGCTCAAGTCTACTCTGCTCTACTCTACTCTTGCCTAGCCTAGCTTAGCATAGCCTTGCCAAACCAAGCTCCGCTTTACTCTACTTTACATTACTCTACTCTACTCTACTCTACTCCACTCTACTCTACTCTACTCTACTCTTCTCTAACCAAGCATAACCTAGCTCTTCTCTACTCTACTCTACTCTACTCTACTTTGCTCTACTCTACTCTCCTCTACTATGCTCTACTCTACTCTACTTGAGCCTAGCTTAGCCTAAACTAGCTCTACTCTACTACACTCTATTCTACTCAAAAATAGCCTTACCTAGCCTAACCAAGCATTACTTTACTCTACATTTCTTGGCTCAACTCTTCTATTACTCTCTGCTCTACTCTGTTTTACTCTATTTTTCTCTACTCTGCTCTCCTCCACTCTACTCTACACTGCTCTACTCTATTATACTCTATTCTACTTTACTCTACTCTAGCTTAGCCTAGTCTAACCTAGCTTTAATCTACTCTACTCTACTATACTCTAATTTAGCATATCCTAGCCTAGCATAGCTTACCTTAGCCTAGTCTATCCTAACCTAGCTCTACTCAACTAGACACTACAATACTCTACTCTAATAAACTCTACTCTAACCTAACCTTGCCTAGCCTAACCAATCTCTATTCTACTCTACTCTACTCTAGCCTAACCTTGCATAACATAGCCTTGACTAGCCTAGCTTAGCTTAAACTACTTCTACTCTACCCTATCCTGCTCTTCTCTACTATGCTCTGCTTTGCTCTCCTCTTCTCTGCTCTGCTCTATTATAATCTACTCTGCTATACTCTTCTCTGCTTTGTACTCCAACAATGCTTAACTTAGCTTAGCCTAGCCTAGCCTAACCTAGCTCTACCATACTCTAATCTACACTGCTCTACTCTACTCTACTCTACTCTACTATACTCTACTCTACCCTACTCTAACCTAGCCTAGCCTAGCCTAACCTAACCTAACCTAGCTCTACTCTTCTATAATCTAGCATTACTTAGCCTAGCTTAGCCTCGCCTAATCTAGCTCTGCTCTGTTCTACTCTACTCTACTCCTCTATGCTCAATCCACTTTACTCTACTCTACTCTACTTTACTCTACTCTACTCTTCTCTACTTTACTATTCTATACTCAACTGCAACCTAACCTAGCCTAGCATAACTAACCAAGCTGTATTCTGCTCAAATCTTGCCTCACCTAGGCTTACTAAGCCTAGCATAACCTAGTTTTACTTTTTTTTTGCACTGCTCTACTCTACTCTGCTATGCTCTACTCTACTCTTCTCTACTCTGCTCTATTATGCTCTACCCTACTCTATTGTATTCTATTATTCTCTACACTGCTCTACTCTACTTTAGCCTAGCCTAGCCTCACCATGCTCAACCAAGCTCTACTTTTCTCTAGTCTACTTTACTCTACTCTACTCTTCTCTACTCTACTCTACCCTACTCTACTCTACTTTAGCCTAGCCAAGCCATTCCTAGCCTACCCTAGCCTAACCTAACCTGATCTTGCCTAACCTAGCTCTACTCTACTCTTTTCTACTCTCCTCTACTCTACTTTACTCTACAATACTATACTCTACTCAAACCTAGCCAAGCCTAGAAAAACACAAGCTAGCTCTACACTACTCTACTCTTACTTTAGTCTAGCCTAGCCTAACCTAGCTCTGCTTTGCTTTACTCTACTTTACTCTGCTCTACTCTTCTATACTCTGCTCTGCTCTATTATACTCTACTCTATGCTCTACTCTTGCCCAGTTTAACATAGGCGAGCCTAGCCTAGCCTAGCTCTACTCTACTTTACTCTACATTCTCTACTCTACTCTATCCTACTCTACTCTAGCCAAGATTTGCCTGACCCAGCCTGGCATAGCCGTGCCTCTCCTAGCCTGGCATAATGTAGCTCTCATCTAATTTAATCGAGTCTACTAAACTCAATTCTTCTCTACTCTACTCTAACTTAGCTTAGCCTAACCTAACTGAACCTCGCTCAACTATTCTCTACTATACTCTACTCTAGCTTAGCCTAATATAGCCAAACCTAACTTTACTCTACTATACTCTACTATGATATGCTCTACTCTACCATGTTCTGCTTTACTCTTCTCTACTCTACTCTGCTCTCTATGTTGCTCCACTATGATTTGTGCTACCCTACTCTACTCTATTCTGCTCTACTCTAGCCAAGTTTAACAAAGCTTGGCCTAGCTTAACTTAACCTAGCTCTACTCTACTCAACTCTACCCTACTCTACTCCATTATGTTATGCCCTACTCTACTCTGCTCTGCATTACTCTGCTATGCTATACTTTACTCTACACTACTAAGCCTAGCCTAAAAAACTTAACTTAGCTCTACTCTACTCTGCTCTACTCTACTCTACACTACTCTGGCCTAGCTGTACATAGCCTAGCGTACTCAAGCCTAGCCTAACCTAACTGAACATAGCTCTACTCTACTTTTACTCTACTTTTCCCTACTGTACTCTAATATATTATATTCTAATCTACTCTGCTCTAACTTAGCATAGCCTACCTAACCTAGCTCTACTCTACTCTATTATACTTTACTCTACTCTACTCTACTTTTACATAGCCTCCACTCTCGTTTTCTTATTTCTACTCTACTCTACTCTGCTCTTCTCTACTCTAATCTACTTCGTTTTATGCTACTTTATTTTGCTCTATGCTACTTTATTCAATTCTGCTCTACTCTACTCTCTTCTTTCTCCTCTCCTCTCCCCTCCTCTACTATCCTTTCCTCTCCTCTATTCTCCTCTCTTTACTTTATTTTACTCTACTCTACTCTACTCTAGCCTAGCCTACCCTAGCCTAGCCTAATAGAATTTAGCTCTACTCTACTCTACTCTACTCTATCCTATCCTTGCCTAGCATAACCAACACTAACCTAGCCTAGTCTAGCCAAACCTAACCTAGCTCCACTCTACTCTACTCGACTCTACACTTCTCTACTCTACCAAACTTTACTCTACTCTATCTTAACACAGCTTGGCCTAGCTTAGCCTTGCCTAACCAAGCTCATCTCTACTCTACTCTACTCTTCTTTACTCTACCTTGTTATACTCTACTCTACTTTATTATGTTCTACTCTACTCTATTATGCTCTTCTACTCTGCTCTACTCTGCTCTTCTTCACATTTCTTTGCTCTCCTCTCCTCTCCTTAACTCTAATCTACTTTATTATAATCAACTCTACTCCAGTCTACTCTACTCCACTCCACTCTACACCACTCTACTCTTAATTGCCCTTCTTTAGTGCACTTTACTCTATTCTACTCTACTCTACTCTAGTATAGCCTAGCTTAGCCAAGCCTAACCTAGGTCTACTCAACTTTACTCTACTTTAATCAACTCTGCTTTAACTTAGCCTAGCCTAACCTAGGTCTACTCTACTTTGTTATTCTCTACTCTGCTCTACTCTGCTTTGCTCAGCTCAGCTCAACTTAGCTCTACTATACTATACACTACTTTGCTTTACTATGCTCTAATCTACTCTGCTCTACTCTGCTCTGGTCTACTCAACTCTACTCTACTCTAGACTAGCCAGCCAAACCTAACCTCACTCTGCTCTAATCTACTCTATTATACTCCACCCGACTCTAGCTTAGCCTAAACTAGCCTAGCTAGCCTACCATAGCCTAACCTAACCAAGCTCTGCTCTGCTCTGCTTTGTTCAACTCCTCTCTAGACTACTTTGGTCTGCTTTACTCTTCTCTGCTTTGCATTGCTCTGCTCTACTATGGTCTGCTCTGCTCTAATTTTCTCCACTTTGCCATACTTTGCTATGCTCTACTCTACTCTACTTTACTTTGTTCAACTCTATTCTATTCTACTCTACTCCACTCTAGAATGTCCTATCCTTGCCTAACCTAGCCTAAACTAACTCTACTCTTCCTTACTCTATTATACTCTACTACTCTAACCTTCCTTAGCTTAGCCTAGCCTAATCTAACCTAGCTTAACTCTACTCTACTCTACTCTATCTTACTCTACTTTACTCTTGGCTTGCCTAGCCTAGCCTAGGCTAACCTAGCTCTACTCTACTCTACTTTGCTCTGCTCTATTCTACTTTTCTCTACTCTACTCAGTTCTGCTCTTCTTTTCTCTGCTCCACTCTACTTTGCTTTTCTACACTACACCACCCTACTCTACTTTACTTTGGTGTACTCTAGCCTAGTTTAACCTAGTCTAGCCTTACCTAACCTTACTCTACTCTACTCTAGCCTAGCCCTACCTAACTTAACTTAGCCTAACCTAGCTACACTCTCCTCTACTCTACACTACTCTTCTCTACTCTACTATGCTATGCTCTACTTTGGTCAACCATTCTCTACTCTACTCTACTCTATTCTACTCTATGCTTCCTTATGGTACTCTAGCCTACCATAGCCAAACTTAGCTCTACTTTACTCTACTCAAATCTACTCTATATACTGTAGCCTAGCTTAACTTAGCGCTACTCTACTCAAATCTACTCTACTCTATTCTAATCTACTCTACTCTACTCTAGTCCACTCTACTCTACTCTAATCTAACCTAGCCTAGCCTAGCCTTGCCTAAACTAGCTCTACTCTTCTTTACTCTACTCTACACAACTATATTCTACTCTAGGCTAGCCAAGCCCAGCATAGCCTACCTTAACCTTACTCTACTCTACTCTACTCTGCCTCACTCTGCTCTATTCTACTCTACTCTACTCTACTCCACTCTACTTTACTCTACTCTACTCAACTCTAGCCTAGGCTAACCTAACTTAGCCTAGCTTAACCTTACCTAGCCTAGCCTAACCTAGCTCTACTCTACTCTGCTCTACTGTACTATAATATACTCTAACCTAGCTTAGCCTTGCCTCGCTTGGCTTAACCTCGCTCTACTCTACTCTGCTCTATTCTACTCTATTCTTCTATACTCTTCAGTACTCTACTATGCTCAACTCTACTCTATTATGCTCTACTCTACTCTGCTCTGCTCTTCTTTGCACTACTCTATTATGCTCTACTCTAACCTAACCTAGCCTAGCTTAGTCGAGCTCTACTCTACTCTACTCTTCTATACTCTAGCCTAGCATAGCATAGCCTAACCTTGCTTTACTCTACTCTACCCTAACCTATCTTAGCCTAACCTAGCTCTACCTTACTCTACTTTGCTCTACTCTGCTATGCTCTACTATACTCTGCTCTTCTCTGCTTTTCCCTGCTCTATTAAACTCTACTCTACTCTCCTATACTCTCTTTTACTCTACCCAACTCTGCTTTGTTTTACTCTAACCTAGACTAGCCTAACCTAGCTCTACTCTACTTTACTCTTCTCCACTATACTCTACCCAACTCTACTCTACTCTTCTTAGCTATCCTAACCTAGCTTAATCTAGCCTACCCCAAACTTGCTCAACTATACTCTACTCTACTCTACTATACTCTACTTTTACCTAACCTTGCCTAACCTAACCTAACTTAGCTTTACTCTACTCTACTCTAGCCTAGCCAAGCCTAGCTTTGCCTAACCATTCCATGCTCTACTCTGCTCTACTCTACTCTTTTTTACTCTACTTTTCTTTTGTAATCTCATCTCTACTCCACTCTGCTCTACTCTACTCTATTGCACTTTAGCTAGCCTAGCCTAATCTTGTTCTACTTTACTCTACTCTACTCTACTTTACTCTAGCATGTCCTAGCCTAAGCTAGCCTACCTTAGCTTAACCAAGCCTAACCAAGCTTAGCTCTACCCTAATCTATTCTACTCTACTCTACTCTACTCTACTCTACTCTAACCTAGCCTAAGCTAGCTCTATCCTACATTACTCTAATCTACTCTAGCCTAGCCTAAACTAGCTCTACTCTACTCTACTCTACTATACTCTGCTCAATGCTTTCTCTACTTTGCTCTGTTCTACTCTTCTCTGCTCCACTCTATTATGCTCTTCTTTCTTCTACTTTGCTCTTCTCTCTTCTAGTATACTGTTCTCTACTCTACTATACTTTACTTTACTCTAGCCTAGACTAGTCTGGCCTAGCCTACCCTAACCTAGCTCTACTCCACTCTCTCTAGTTGACTATACTCAACTCTAATCAACTCTACTCTACTCTATTCAATTGTACTCTACTTTAGCCTAGCTTAGCTTAGCCCAACCTAGCTCTACTCTACTCTACTCTACTCTATTCTGCTCTACTCTACTCTATAATGCTCTACTCTTTTCTGCTCTACTCTTTTTTGCTCTACTCTTTTTTGTTCTACTCTACTCTGCTTCACTCTTCTTTACTCTGCTTTACTTTGTTATACTCTACTCAACTCTATTCTACTCTACTTTATGTTAGCCTAGCCTAGTGTAACATAGCCTAACCTTGCTCTACTCTACTCTACTCTACTTCACTTTACTCTACTCTACCCTACTCTACTCTACTCTTTTCTAACCTTTCCTACCCTACCTTACCCTAGCCTAACCTAGCTCTAGCCTACTATACTTTACTCTACTCTACTTTACTATAACTTATCTTATCCTAACATTTCCTATCCTAGCTCTACTCCACTCTACCCTACTCTACTCAACTCTACTTTACTCTGCTCTACTCTACTCTACCAAGCCTAGCCTAGACTAAACTAGCTCTATTCTACTCTACTCTACTCTGGTCTTCTTTTCTCTACTCTTCTTTGCTCTTCACTGCTCTACTCTATTATGTTCTATTATGCACTGCTCTTCTCTACTATGCTTTGCTCTGCTTTACTCTGTTTTGCTTTGCTTTGCTCTGCTTTACTCTGTTTTGCTTTGCTTTGCTCTACTCTACTCTTTTTTGCTCTACTCTACTCTTCTGTATAATCCTCCCTTTTCCTCTCCTCTCCTCTCCTAAACTATCCTTTCCTCTCTTCTACTCTACCCTACTCTATTTTACTCCAATCAAATCTACTTTACTTTGCTCTAATCTACTCTACTCTTCTTTACTCTATTCTACTCTTGCTTAGCCTAGCCTAGTCTAGCAAAATCTAGCTCTACTTTACTCTGCTCTACTCTACTCTAGCCTTGCTTAACTTAGCTTAGCCTATCCTAGCTTAGACTAAACTAGCCTAACTTATCTCTACTCTACTCTACCACTTTATACTACTCTACTCTACTCAAGTCTACTCTATCATAGCCTAGCTTATATAACCTAACCTTGCTTTGCTTTACTTTACTATATTCTACTCTACTCTACTCTGCTTTACACTACACTACTCAACTCTACTCCAATCTATTTTACTCTACTCTACTCTGATCTTTTTTTGGCTCTATTCTATACTGCTCCTCTACTCTACCCTATTCTACTCTACTCTACTCCACTATATTCTACTATACTCAAATGTACTCTAGCCTAGACTAGCCTAACCAAGCCCTATTGTACTCTACTCTTCGCTTCTCTACTTTACTCTACTCTAGCTTAGCCTTGCGTAGCCTAGCCTTGACTAGCCTACCTTAAGCTAGCTCTACCCTGCTCTGCTCTACTATGCTATGCTTTACTCTGCTCTACTCTACTTTAATCTACTCTGCTCTACTCTACTCAACTCTACTCTACTCTAGCCTTGCCTAGTCTACCCCAACTTAGCCTAGCTTAGCCCAACCTAACTTGGCTCTATTCTACTCTACTCTAATCTACTCTACTCCACTCTACCCTAACCAAGCCTATCCTAACCTAGCATAACCTTGCTCTATTATACCATACTCTACTCCTCTCTACTCTACTCTACTCTACTCTAGCTAGCCTAGCCTAACTTAGCTCTGCTATACTGTATTTTTCTATGCTCTACTCTACTATACTTTTCTATACTCTATGTTGTTTTACTCTTATCTACTATACTCTATTTTGTTTTGCTCTATACTACTCTACTCTACTTTATTCTTTTATCCTCTACTTTGCTTTGCTCTACTCTCTTCTTCAATCCTCTCATCTCTTATCCTCTACTCTCCTCTCCTCTTCTATTGTCTCCTCTCCTCTCCTCTACTTTATTACTCTACTCTACTCCACTTTACTCTTCTCTACTATAATCAACTCTACTCTACTTTATTCTACTCTACTTTACTCTACTCTACTTTAACAAGCCTAGCTTAGCTTAACATAATCTTTCTCTACTCTACTTTTGCCTAGCATAGCCTATCCAAGCCTAACGTAGCCTAGCCTACCCTAACCTAGCTCTACCCTACTCTACTCTATTTTATACTACTCTACTCTATCCTCACCTAACTAAGCTTTCCCTAATCTAATATAGCTTAGCTCTACTCTACTCTTCTCTACTTTACTCTACTCTTCTTTACTCCACACTACACTATTATACTTTGCTCTGTTCTGCTCTACTCTACTATACTCAACTCTTCTGCTCTACTCTACTCGACCATACTTTGGTCTGTTATGTTCTCCTCTCTTTTCTTTTACTCTACTCTATTCTACTGTGGTCTACTCTACTCTACTCCACTCTACTCTATCATAAATTATCTTACTCTACTCTATTTTACTCTACTCTACTCTACTCTATTCTAACCTAACCTCACTTAGCCTAAACTAACCAAGCTCCACTCTACTTTATTCTAGTATACTTTTCTCTTGCTTAACCTAGCCTAACCTTGCTCTACTATACTATCTCTGCTCTGCTCTACTCTGCTTTACAATGCTCAAGTCAACTCAACTCTACTTTAATCTACTCTGCTCTACTCTATAACACCCTGCTCCACTTTACACTACTCTAATCTACTCTACTATATCCTGGCCTAGCCTAACCTAACCTAGCTCTACTCTATTCTACTCTACTCTACTATACTCTACTCGACACTAGCCTAGCATAACCTAACCTATCTAGCCTCGCCTACCTTAGCCCAACCTAGCTCTACTTTGCTTTGCTCTACTCTGCTCTGCTCTTCCCTGCTCTGCTCTACTGTGCTCTGTTCTACTCTACTCTACTCTACTTTGCTCTGCTCTACTCTACTCTACTTTGCTCTGCTATGCTCTCCTCTGCTCTACTCTACTCTACTTTACTCTACTCTATTCTAGCCTAGACTAGGCAAACCTAAGCAAGCAAAAATTAGCTCTACTCTACTTTACTCTATGGTACTCTACTACTCTAGCCCAGCTTAGCCAAGCTTAGCCTAGCTTTGTCTAGCCTAGCCTAGCCTAACCTAACAAGCTTAATACTACTCTACTCTACTCTACTCTACCTTACTCTAGCCTAGCCTAGCCTAACCTTGGTCTATTCTACTATGCTCATCTCTACTCTTTTATGTTCTGCTCTACTCTACTCTACTATACTCTGGTCTTCTTTACTCTACACCACTCTGCTTTGCTTTTCTCTATAATACTCTACTCTCTTCTACTCTACTTTACTCTAGCCTAGTTTAGGCTAACCTAGCTTCACCTAACCTAGCTCTACACTACACTACACTACTCTAGCCTAGCCTAACCTTAGCTTAGCCTAACTTAGCCTCAGCCTAGCCTAACCTAGCTCCACTCTACTCTTCTTTACCTTAATCTTCTCTTCTCTAGTATGCTATGCTCTACTCTACTATACTCTTCTCTACTCTTCTCTATTGTACTATAGCCTAGCCTACTCCAACCAAGCTCTGCTCTACTTTAACCTACTCTACTATTGCCTAACCTACTATATGTGAGCCTAGCCAGGCATAACCTAAAATGACTTTACTCTACTTTACTCTAATCTACTCTACTCTACTATATTCTACTCTACTCTACTTTACTTCAATCTACTCTACTCTACTCTATCATATCCTAGGCTAATCTAGCCTAACCTAGCTCTACTCTACTTTACTCTACTTGAATCTACTCATCACTAGCTTAGCCAAGCTTAGCATAAGCTTGTTTTGCTCTGCTCTACTCTACTCTACTCTACTCAAGCCTAGTCTAACTTAGCTCTTCTTTACTCTACTTTAGTTTAACATAACATAACCTAACCTAACCTAGCTCTACTTTGTTATGCTCTACTCTTCTCTGCTTGGCTCTACAATGCTTTTCTTTACTCAACTATTTTCTATTTTTCTCTACCCCACTCTACTCTATCCTACTCTACTTTACTCTGGCATAGCTTAGTCTTACATAACCTACCTTATCTGAGCCTAGCCTAGCCTAACCTTGCTTTACTCTAGTTTACTCTACTCTTCTCACATTTATTCTACTATACTCCACTCTATTATACTCTACTAACCCAGCTTGTCATAACCCAACTTAGCTCTACTTTATTCTAAAGTAGCCTAACTAAGCCTAGCTTAACCAAACTCTACTTTGCTCTGCTCTACTATGCTATTGTCTGCACTTTTCTACTTTGCTCTTCTCTACTCTGCTCTGCTTTGCCCTATTCTACTCTACTCTAGGGTAGCTTAGCCTAGATTAGCAAAACATAGCCTAACCTAGCTCTACTATACTCTACTCTGCACTACTCTACTCTACTCTACTCAAACCTATCGTAGCATACCTTAGCTTACCCTACCCAAACCTAGCTTAGCCTAACCTAACCTTCCTCTAGTTTATGCTTCTCTACACCACTCAACTCTACTCTAACCTAGCCAAGCCAAACCTATCCTATCCTCTCTCTAATTTACTTCACCTTACTCCACTCTGCTTTGCACTACTCTGCTCTAGTTTAGCCTGGCCAAGCCTAACCTAGTTCTACTCTACTCTACTCCACTATGCTCTGTTATGCTTTTCTATTCTCTGTTCTACTATGCTCTACACTATTCTAATCTTCTTTGATCTACTCTACTCTACTCTGCTCTTCCTAACTCTATAATACTCTGCTCTACTCTCCTCTCCTTTCCACTCCTCTCTTCTCCTTTACTCTCCTCTCCTCCCCTTTTATCCTGACCTCTTTTCTCCTCTACTTGACTCTACTTTACTCTACTCTACTCTACTTTACTCTACTCTACTCTTCTCTACTCTATTTTATTTTACTCTACTTTACTCTACTCTACTCTAGCCTAGCTTAGCCTAGTCTAGCCTAATCTAGCTTTATTGTACTCCACTCTACTCCATCCTAGCATAACCTAGCCTAGCCTAGCTTAACCTATCTCTTCTCTACTCTACTCTACTCTACTCTATCCTAGCTTAGCTTAGACTTGCCTTGCCTTGCCTAACCTTGCTTTGCTCTACTCTACTCTTCTTTACTCTACTCTGCTTTTCTCTACACTACTCTACTCTGCTCCACTCTATTTTACTGAACTCTACCCTACTCTTCTGCTCTTTATTTCTTTGCTTTGCTCTCTTCTGCTCCCCTATAATCTATATTATTCTGCTCTACTCGACTCTACTCTACTCTACTCTACTCTACTCCAGCCTAGCCTAGTCTAGCCTGGCCTAGCTAACAAGGCTCTTCTCTACTCTCCTCTACTCTACTCTAACTTAGCCTAGCCTTGCTTAGCCTACCTTAGCCTACCCTAGCCTAGCTTAACCTAGCTCTACTCTACTCTACTCGACTCTACTCTACTCTACCTTAACCTAGCTTAGCATAGCCTAACCATGCTCTACTAAAATCTAGTCTACTATGCTCTTCTCTACTTTACTCCACTCTAGCCTAACCATGCTTAGCTTAGCCAAGCCTAGCCCAGCCTACGTTAGCTCGACTCGACTCTATTCAACTCTACTATGCCGCGCTCTACTCTACTTTACTCTACTTTTCTCTACACTACTGTACTTTGCTCTTCTTTGCTCTACTATACTCTACACTCTTGCCTAGCCTAGCCCAGCCTTGCTTAACCGATCTCTACTCTACTCCACTCTAGTCTACCTAAGCTTAGCCTTGCCTAGCTTACCCTAGTCTAGCCTAGCCTCGCTTAGCTTAGCATACCCTTGCTCTACTCTACTCAACTATACTCTCCTCTGCTAGTCTCTACTATGATCTAACATAGCTTAGCTTCGCCTAACATAACCGAGCCAAGCTTAGCTTAACATTGCTCGATTTTCCTCTACTCTACTCTACTCTGCTCTTCTCTGCTCATCTCTTCTCTGCTCTTCTCTCCTCTACTCTACTCTTCCCTACTCTACTCTAGACTTTCTTAGCCTTGCCTAGCCTAGCGTAGCCAAACCTAACTCTGTAATACTCAAGTCTACTCTTCTCTACTCTATTATACTCTACTGTAGCCTAGCCTAGCCTACCAAAGCCTAGCCTACCAAACTTGGCCAAACATAGCAAGCTCTACTCTACTCTTCTCTACTTTACTCTACTCTACTCTACATAGCTTTACTCTACTCAACTCTACTATACTCTTCTCTAATCTACCCTACTCTAACCTAGCCAACCCTAGCCTAGCCTAACCTTGCTCTACTCTACCCTACTCTACTCTACTCTACACAACTCTACTCTACTCTAGCCTAACCTAGCATAGCTTAACCTAGCATTACTCTACTCTACTCTTCTCCATTCAACTCTGCTCTATTTTCTATTCTCTACTCTGATCTCCTTCATCATGCACTACTCTGCTCTGCTCTACTCAACTTTTCTCTACTCTTCTTTTTCCTACTCTACTCTACTCTACTTTGGTCTACTCTATCCAACTCTACTTTATTATGCTCTACTCAACTCTGCTCTATCCTACCCTACTCTACTCTGGCCTAGCTTAGCCTTACATAACCTAGCCTAACCTAGCTCTACTCTACTCTACTCTAATCTACTCTACTTCTCTACTCTAACCTAACCTAGCCTAGCTTAGCCTTACCTAGCCTTGCATAACCTAGCTTAAACCTAACCTAGCTAACCTCTATTCTACTCTACTCTACTCTAACCATGTCTACCCTATGCTAGCCTAACTTAGCTCTACTCTAAACTCCTATAACCTAGCCAAACCTAACTAAGCTCTTCTCTACTTTGCTATACTCTACTCTACTATGCTCTACTCTGCTCTACTATACACTACTCTACTCTGTTCTATTACACCCTACTTTACTCAACTCTACTCTGGCCTAGGTTAGCCTATCCTTCCCTAGCCTAGCCTAACCAAGTTCTACTCTACTCTACTCTTCTCTACTATACTCTACTCTACTCCAGCCTAGCTTAACCTTACCTTGCTCTACTCTTCTCTACTTTACTTTACTCTGCTTTGCTCTTCTCTACTCTACTCTACTCTGCTCTGCTCTACTCTCCTTTACTCTGCTCTACTCCTCTCTACTCTACTCTTCTCTACTATGCTTTACTTTACTCTTCTCTGCTCTATGCTACTCTACTCTACTTTGCTCTACTCTAGCCTAGCCTAGCCTTACTGAACATAACTCTACTATACTCTACTCTACTCTACTGTACTCTAGCTTAGCTTAACGTTGTCATGCCTAGCCTAACTTAACCTAACCTAGCTCTCCTCTATTTTATTATGCTTTGCTCTACTCTTCTTTACTCTACTCTGCTCTGTTGTACTCAACAATACTCTACATTGGCCAAGGCAAACATAGTCTAGCCAAACATAACCTAGCTCTACTCTACTCTACTCTACTCCACTCTATTATAATCTAGCCTATCTTAGCATAACCTTGCTATACTCTCCTCCGCTCTACTGTGCTCGACTCTACTCTGCTCTGCTCTGGTCGTTTCGGCTCTGCTCTGCTAAACTATACTTTGTTATTCTCTACTGTACTCTGCTCTTCTCAACTCCACTCTTTTCTAGCCTAGGTTAGCCTAGCTGGACTGCTTTACTCTACTTTACTTTACACTACTCTTGCCTAGCCGAGCCTATGCGAGCCAAGCCTAATCGAGGCTAGCCAAACCTTGTTGTACTCTACTCCACTCTACTCCACTATACTCTACTCTACTCTACTCTACTCTACTCTAACCAAACCTAACCTAGCCTAACCTAGCTCTACTCTACTCTACTTTACTCTACTCTTTTCTAATCTACTCTACTCTAACTTAGCCTAGCCTAGCCTAACCGAGCTTTAGTCTACTCTAGCCTAGCATAACTTTTGTTTAGCCTAGCCAAGCCTAACCTTGCTAGCCCAACTTAGCCTAACCTCGCTCTACTCGACTGTACTGCACTCTATTCTACTCCACTATACTCTTCTCTACTCTACTCTACCATACTCTACTTTACTCTACTCTACTCGACTCTACCATATCCTAGCCTAGCCTAACCTTGCACCACTCTACTCTACTTTACTCTACACTAGCAAAGCCGTGCCTAGCCTAAACTCACTCTACTCTACTCTACTTTACTACACTACTCTGGCTTAGCCAAGCGTAACCCACCCTAACCTTCCTTAGCATAGCCTAGCCTAACCAAACTCTACTCTACTCTACATCAACCTTTCCTAACCTAGCTTAACCTAACATAGCTCTACTCTAGCCTAGCCTAGCTTAACCTAACTCTTCTTAACTTTGCTCTATAATGTTATACTCTATTCTGGTCTGCTCTAATCTGCTCAACTCTACTCTACTCTATTCTGCTCTACTGTACTCTAGCCTAGCCTAACCTTACTGTACTTTACTCTACTATACTCTACCCTACTATAGCCTAGCCTAACTTAGCTCTAATCCATAATACTTTACTCTACTCTACTCTACTCTACTCCACCTTACTCTACTATACTCCACTCTAATATACTCTACTCTACTCTAACCTAGCCAAACCTAGCCTAGCCTAGCCTAGCTCTACTTTACTCTACTCTATGCTAACCTAATCTTGCCTACCCTAGCCTAATCTAGCTCTACTCTGCTCTACTTACTCAGCCTGCTTTACGTTGCCCTACTCTACTTTGCTCTACTCTGTTATACTCTATCTTTCTCTATGCTGCCCTGTTCTTCTTTGCTCTACTCTTCTCTGCTCTACTGTACTCTACTCTGCTCTACTTTACATTACTTTAATCTACTCTACTATACTCTGCTTTAGTCTATCCTAACCTAACCTAGCCTAGCCTTGCCTTGCCTAGCTTAGCCTAGCTCTACTCAACTTGACTCTACTATACTATACTATACTCTACTCTAATATATTCTACTCCACTCTACTCTACTCTACTCTGCTCTACCCTAACCTAGCCAAGCCTAGCCTTGCTTAACCTTTCTTAGCCTAACTTAGCTTTACTCCACCTTACTCTACCCTAATCTATTTTGCTCTATTCTATTCTAATCTCCTCTACTCTAATCTTCTCTGCTCTTCTCTACTTTGCTCTACTTTGCTCTACTCTACTCTACTCTTCTTTGCTCTACTCTACTCTACTTTTCTCTTCTTTGCTCTACTCTTCTCTGCTCTACTCTACCCTACTCTACTCTACTCTACTCCAACTTAGCCTAGCCTAGCCTAACCAAGATCTACTCTACTCTACTACACTCTACTTTACTCTGGCTTAACTTAGCCTAACCTACCCTAGGCTAGCCTATCCTAGCATAACCTTGCTCTACTCTACTATACTCCACTCTATTTCAGTATACTTTACTCTAATCTACTCTACTCTACTCTACTATGCTTTATTTTAACATTGCTCTACTCTACTCTGGTCTGGCTTATTCTACTTTGCTATACTTTACTCTGCTCTACTCTACTTAGTAATGCTTAGCTCTACTCTACTCTATTCTGTTATACTCTACTCTACTCTACTCTTTTGTACTTTAGCCGAGCCTAGTCTAACATTGCTCTACTTTACTCTACTCTAGCTTAGCCTAGCCTAACCTTGACATTCCTAACCTTGCCTAGCCAAACATAGCTCTACTCTACTCTACTCTACTCTTCTCTAACCTAGCCTAGCATAACTTAGCTATACTATACTCTACTCTAGCCTAACCTAGTCGAGCCTACCCAAACATAGCTCTACCTACTCTACATTGCTCTATTCTATCTTTGGTGTACCCTGCTCTAGTTTTCTCTGCTCTACTCTACTCTATTGTACTCTACTCTAATATCCTCTACTGAGCTCTTTTTTGTTCTACTCTAGTCTCCTCTTCTCTATTTTGCTCTACACTGCTCTACTCTACCCTACTCTACTATAGCCTTATTTAATATAGCCTAGCTTAGCCTAACCATGCTTTACTCTACTCTACTCCAGCATGGCCTATCTTAGCCTAGCCTACCTAACTCTACTCCATAATACTTTACTCTACTCTAGTCTACTCTACCCTAGTCTACTCTACTCCACTCTACTCCAACCTAGCCAAACCTAGCCTAGCCTAACTTAGCTCTACTTTACTCTACTCTATGCTTACCTAATCTTTCCTACCCTTGCCTAACCTAGCTCTACTCTACTTTACTATACTTAGCCCTACTGTACATTACATACTCTGCTTTGCTCTGCTCTGTTATACTCTGCCTTACTCTATGCTGCTCTGTTCTACTTTGCCCGACTCTACTCTGCTCTGCTCCACTCCACTCTGCTCTGCTCCACTCCACTCTGCTCTACTCTACTCTGCTCTAGCCTATCCTAACCTAACCTAGCCTAGCCTTGCCTTGCCTAACCTGACCTAGCTCTACTCAACTTGGCTCTACTCTAGTATACTATACTATACTCTACTCTAATATACTCTACTCCACTTTACTCTACTCTACTCTACTCTACCCTAACCTAGCCAAGCCTTGCTTAGCCTAACTTAGCTCTACTGTACTTTACCTTGCTCTACCCTACTCTACTTTGCTCTATTCTGTTCCACTCTCCTCTACTCTATTCTGCTCTGCACTTCTCTACTTTGCTTTACTCTACTCTACTCTTCTTTGCTTTGCTCTACTTTACTCTACTTTGCTTTGCTCTACTCTGCTCTACTCTTCTCTGCTCTGCTCTACTCTACTCTACTCTACTCTAGCTTAGCCTAGCCTATCCTAACCAAGATCTACTCTACTCTACTACACTCTACTTTACTCTAGCCTAGCTTAGCCTAACCAACACTAGCCTAGCCTATCTTAGCATAACCTTGCTCTACTCTACTATACTCCACTCTATTCTACTATACTTTACTCTAGTCTACTCTACTCTACTCTACTATGCTCTACCTTAACCTAGCTTAGCCTTGCATTGTGTAGCCTAACCTAGCCTTGCTTAGCCTAACATTGCTCTACGCATCTCTGGTCTAGCCTACTCTTCTTTGCTCTACTTTACTCTGCTCTACTATACTCAGTAATGCTCAACTCTACTCTACTCTATTCTTTTATACTCTACTCTACTCTTTTGTACTTTAGCCTAGCCTAGCCTAACGTTGCTCTACTTTACTCTACTCTACTGTAGCTTAGCCTAGCCTAACCTTGACATGCCTAGCCTTGCCTCGCCTAGCCAAACAAAGCTATACTCTATTATACTCTACTCTTCTCTACTTTACTCTACTCTAACCTAGCCTAGCATAACTTAGTTGTACTCTAATCTACTCTAACCTAGCATAACCTAGTCGAGCCTACCCAAACATAGCTCTACCATACTCTACACTGCTCTATTCTATCTTGCTCTACCCTACTCTAGTTTTCTCTACTCTACTCTACTCTACTCTACTCTACTCTACTCTACTCTAATATGCTCTACTCAGCTCTTCTCTTTTCTACTCTACTCTCCACTTCTCTATTTTGCTCTACTCTGCTCTACTCTACCCTACTCTACTCTAGCCTTATTTAACGTAGCCTAGTTTAGCCTAACCTTGTTTTGCTCTACTCTACTCCAACATAGCCTATCCTTGCCTATCCTAACCTAGCTCTACTCTACTCTACTCTACTTTACCTTTCTCTGCTCTACTCCATTCTACTCTACTCTTCTTTACTCTAACCCACCCTAACCTACCTTAGACTTACTAGCCTGACCTAACTTTTCTCTATTCTGCTCTAGTCAGCTCTACCCTGCCTTACTATGCTCTACTCTACTCTATTCAACTCACTCTATTTTGCTCTACTTTTCTCTTCCTTACTGTACTCTACTCTACTCAAGCCTATTCTACTTTGCTCTCCTCAACTCTACTCTACTCTACTCTACTTCACTCTACTCTACTCTACTCTACTATACTATACAATAATCTATTGTAGCCTAGCCTAACCTAGCTCTACTCTACTCTACTCCACTCTACTATGCCATATTCTACTCGACTGCACTCTACTCTATTCTACTCTACCCTTCTATACTATACTGCACTCTAGCTGTACTTTACTCTGCTCTACTGTACTCTACTCCACTCTACTCTGCTCTACTCTACTCTTCTCTACTCCTCTCATCTTTATTCTACTCTTCTCAATTCTATTCTGCTTTGCTCTACTTGCTCTGCTTTGCTCTACTCTATGCTACTCTACCCTATTATACTCTAGCCTAGCCTAACCTAACCAAGCTCTGCTCTACTCCCCTCTACTCTAGTCTACTTTACTATACTTTACTTTACTCTACTCCACTCAACTTTACTACACTTTATCCTTGCCTAGCCTAGCCTATTATAGCCTACCTTAGCTTAGCCTATCCAAACCTAGTTCTACTTTACTCTACTCTACTCTACTTTACACTACTCTACTCTACTCTACTCTACTCTAGCCTAGCATTGCCTAACTAGCCTAACCAACCCCTATACTACTCTACTCTGGCTTAGCCTAGCCTAACCTAACATAGCTCTACTCTACTCTGTGTTACTCTACTCTACTTTTTTATACTCTATATTTCTCTACTCTGCTTTGTTTATCTCTACTCTACTCTACTCTGCTAAGCTCAGCTCTACTTTACTCTACTATACTCACCTCTATTGTGCTCTAGCCTAGCCTAACATAGCTTTACTCTACTCAACTCTACTATACTCAACTCTACTTGACTCAACTAAACTCTACTCTACTCTACTTTACACTACTCTAGGAAGCTTAATCTAGCTTAACCAAACCTAGCCCAACCTAGCTCTACTCTACTCTACTCTACCCTACTCTACCCTACTATATTAAACTTTAACCAAGCCTAGCCTAACTTACACAAACCTAGCTTTACTCTACTCTACTCTAGCCTAGCATAACGGTGCTCTACTCTGCTCTACTCTACTCTACTCGTCTCTGCTCTGCTCTACATTGCTTTGCTCAACTTTTCTCTACTGTACACTATTTTGCTTTACTCTATTCTACTCATGTTTGCTTTACTCTACAATGCTTCGCTCTACTTTTCTCTACTCTACTCTACTTTACTATGCTCTACTCTACTCTGCTCTAGCCTAGCCAATCCATGCCGACCCTAGCCCAACTTAGCTCTACTTTACTCTACTCTACTCCTCTTTAGCCTAGCATAACCTAGCCTAACCTAGCTCTGCTCTACTATTCTCTGCTCTGCTCAACTTTACTCTACTCTGTTTGGCTCTGCTTTTCCCTCTCTTTTTTGCTCTACTTTAAACAGATCTGCTCTACTCTTCTTTATTCTACTCTACTCTATTGTGCTATACTCTAACCTAGCCTAACCTAGCTTAACCTAGCCTCGCTTAGCTTACCTAACCTAACACTACTCTACTCTACTCTACTCTACTCTTCTCTACTCTAGCCTAGCCTAGTCTATCATAGCCTAGCATAACCTAACTCTACTCTAGTCTACTCTACTCTACTCTACTAGACTCAACGCTACTCTTCTCTAAACTAAGCTAACCTAGCCTAGCCTAACCAAGCTCTAGTCTACTTTACTCTACTCTTCTCTACTTTACTGTACTCTACTCTACCCAAGCCAAGCCTAGCCTAGTCTAGCCTAACCTAGTCTAGCCTAACCTAGCTCTGCTCTGCTTTGTTATGTGCTTTTATGGTCTGCTCTGCTCTGCTTTGCTTTGCTGTGATCTCCTCTGCTTTGCCCTACTCTACTCTTCTCTACTCTACTCTACTTTGCTCTCCTCTTTTCTCCTCTACTCTACTATACTCTTCTCTACTCTAAACTGTTATGCTTTAGCCTTGCTTAACCTAGCCTAACCTAAACTTTCTCTACTCTATTTTACTCTACTCTAATCTAGCCTAGTGTAACCTAGCATAACCTAAATCTACTTTACTCCACTTTACTCTACTGTAGCCTTGTTTTGCTTTGCCTAGCCTCAACTAACCTAGCTTTACTCTACTATACTCTACTCTACTCTACTCGACTCTACTCCACTCCAGTCTTGCCTACCCTATTCTAGCTAGCCTAGCCTTGCCTAACTTTACCTAGCTCTACTCCTCTTTACTCTACTCTACTCTACTCTACTATACTCCAATTTACTATACTATACTCTACTCTACTCGAATCTTTCTTGGCCTAGCCTAACCTAACCTAGTTTTACTCTAATCTTCTCAACTCTACTCTAGCCAAGCCTATCCTACCTTAGCCCAGCCTAGTCTAACCTAACTCTACTCTACTCTGCTCTACTCTACTTTTCTCTTTGCTCTGCTCTGCTTTGCTCTATTCTTCTCTGCTATGCTCTGCTCTACTCTACTCTGCTCTACTCTACTCAAATCTACTCTAGCCTAGTTTACCCTTACCTAGCCTAGCCTAACCTAACTCTACTCTACTTTGCTATACTCTTCTCTACTTTAATCTACTTTAGCATTGCCTAGCCTACCTAGCCTAACTTAGCTTTACTCTACTTTACTCTACTTTACTCTACTCTACTTTAATCTACTCTACTCAACTCAACTCAACTTTAACTTAAACTAGCCTAGCCTAGCTCTATTGTACTTTATTTTATGCTGCTCTGTTATACTCTACTTTACTCTACTTTAGCCTTACCTAGCCTAACCTAACTCTACTCTACTTTGCTTTATTATGCTCTACTCTGCTATACATTGCTAGACTCTACTCTGCTCTTTTCTACTCTGCTGTAGTTTACCTTTCTCTTCTTTATTATGCCTTTTCTTAGCCTACTTTATCCTAGCTTCTCTCTACTCTACACTGTGTTACTCTTCTCCACTCTACTCTGTTGTACTTTCTTTTCTCCACTCGACTCTCCTCTACTCTGTCATGGTCTTCTCTGCTCTAGTATGGTCTACTTTGCTTCACTCACTCTACTTTATTGTACTCTATTATGCTCTACTTTGCTATACTCTGCTCTCCTCTATCTTGCTTTGCAATGCTCTACTCGACTTTGCTTTGCTCTCATCACCTCTCCTAACCTCTCCTCTCTACTCTCCTCTCCTCTCCTCTCCACTCCTCTCCTCTCCACTCCTCTCATCTCCTCTACTCTACTCTACTCTGCTCTACTCTACTCTACTCTATTCTACTCTAATCCATCCTAGTCTACTCTACTCTACTCTATTCTATTCTATTCTACTCTACCCTACTCTACTCTACTTTAGCCTAGCCAAGCTGAATCTAGCTCTATTTTACTCTACTATACTCTACTCTACCCTACTCCAGCCTTGTCGAGCCTAGCTTACCCCAGCCAATTCAAGCCTAACCTAGCTCTACTATATTGTTCTCTACTCTACTATACTCTAGTCTAGCCTAGCCTAAACTCTTCTTTGTTTTGCTCTACACTACTCTAGTTTACTTTTGTTGTGCTCTACATTGCTCTACTCTGCTCTTCTATTCTATACTGCTCTACCTTGCTCTCCTTTACTTTGCTCTCCTCTCCTCTACTCTATTATGCTATGCTTTACTCTACTCTACTCTACTCTTCTCTACTCTACTATAGATCAGCCTAACCTTGCTTTACTCTACTCTACTCTCACATAGCCTAGCCTAAACTACCCTAACCTATCTTAGCCTATCCTAGCTTAGGCTAACCTAACTATACTTTACTATATTCTACTCTACTTTGCTATGCTCAACTCTACTCTACTCCATTCTAACCTAGCCTAACATAGCCTAACCAAGCTCTACTCTACTCTACTCTACTCCACTCTACTCTATTGTAACCAAGCCTTGCCTAGCCTAGCTTAGCCTAGCCTAACCTAAGCTAACTCTACTCTTCTCTACTCTTCTATGCCATGCTCTACTCTGTATTGCTCTACTCTACTCTGCTCTATACTTTAGCTTAACCTAGGTTAGCCTAACCTAACCTTGCTCTACTCTACTCCACTTTACTCTACTATCTTTTAGCTTAGCCTACTATAACCTTGCCTCGCCTAGCTTAGACTAGCCTAGCTTAGCTCTACTCTACTCTACTTTACTCTAATCTACTCTATTCTCCTCTACATTACACTACTCAGCTCAGCTCTTCTCTGCTTTACTCTACTCTACTTGCTCTACCCTAACTTAGCCTAACTTAACCTAGCCTCACCCAATCTAGCTCTACTCCACTCTACTCTACTCCACTAAACTCTACTCTACTCTAGTCTTCTCTAGCTTAGCATAGCCATCCCTAGCCTAGCTTACCTCAACCAAACCAAGCTCTACTTTACTCAACTCTACTCTACCCTGCTCTACTCTATTCTACTATACTCTACTCTACTCTACTCTAGCCTAGCCTAGGCTACCCTAGCCTAACTTAGCCTAGCCTATCCTATCCTAACCTAACCTAGCTCTAGTCTGCTCTAGTCTACTCTGCTTTACTTTATTCTACTATACTCTAATTTAGCCTTGCCTTACCCAACCTAACCAAGCTCTAGTCTGCTCTACTCTACTCTATTCTACTCAACTATTCCCTTACCTAGCCTAGCATAGTCTAGCCTAACTTAGCCCAACCTAACTCTGCTTTTGTCTACTCTACTCTACTCTGTTATGCTCTACTCTACTATACTCTACTCTATTATGATCTTCTCTATTCTACACAACTCTAATTTACCTTGCTTTACTTTGCTTTGCTCTACTCAACTCTACTCTACTCTATTATACTCTAGCCTAGCCTAGCCTAGCCAAACCTAGCTCTACACAACTCTAATTTACCCTTCTCTACTCTACTGTACTCTACTCTACTCTACTCCACTCAACTCTACTCTTATCTACTCTTCCCTACTCTAGTCCACTCTACTCTATTATACTCTATTCTACTCTATACTACTTTAGCCTAGCTTAGCCTAACCTAGCATACCCTAGAAAAACTTAGCCTACCCTAGCCTAACTTAGCTCAACACTACTCTACTCAACTTTACTCTACTCTACTCTGGCCCACCATAGCCTAACCAAGCTCTGCTTTGCTCTACTCTACTCTGCTCTACTCTCATCTGCTTTGCTCTTCACTACTCTCCTCTGCTTGTCTTTGCTCTACTTTTTATTACTCTACACTACTCTTTTGCTCTGCTCTGCTCTACTATGGTCTGTTGTCCTCTCCACCACTCAACTCTAGTCAGCTCTACTCTACTCTACTCTACCCTGCTTCACCCTACTACTCTACTCTGCTCTAATCTACTCTAACCTGACCTAGCTTAGCCTAACCTAACCTAACTCTACTCTACTTTAGTTGAGCCTAGCCTAGCCTAGCTTATCCTAGCTCTACTATACTATACTATACTATATTATGCTCTACTTTAACTAGCCTAACTTACCCAAATAATGCTTTAATATACTCTCCTTTACTCAAGCTTAGCCTTACCATGCTTATCTTAGAATAGCCTAGCCTAGCCTAACCAAACCTAGCTTTGCTCAGCTCTACGATGCTATGCTCTACTCTGCTCTGCTTTGCTCTTCTCTACTTTGCTCTACTCTGCTCTGCTCTATCTCCTCTACTTTACTCTACTTTGCTCTATACTCTAGCCTAGCCTTGCATAGCTTAGCCTAACTTAGCCCTATTCTACTCTACTCTACTCTACTTTATTTTAGCCTAACCTAGCCTAGCCTACGATAGCCCATCCTATCCTAGCCTAACATAGCTCTGCTCTACTCTACTCTACTCTATTCCCCTCTACTCTACTCTACTCTACTCTGCTCTAACCTAGCTTTGCTTAGACCAGCCTAACTTAGCCTAGCTTAGCCTAGCCAAGCCTATTTAGCACTGCTCTGGTCAACTCTTCTCTACTCTACACTACTATCCTTTGCTCTGTCCTTCTCTACTATACTCTACTCTGCTCTACTCTACTCTACTCTACTCTACTTCTCTCTAAACTACTTTACTCTATCCATGCCTAGCATAACTCTACTACTCTACTCTACACTTATCAGCTATACTCTACCCAACTCTACTATATCCTTGCCTAGCCTACCCTAGACTTGTGAAACCTAGCCTAACTTAGCTTAGCCAAACCTACCTCTACTTTGCTATACTCTACTCTACTATACTCAAACCTAGCCTAGCCTACCAAGCTTAGCCTAGCTCTAGTCTGCTTTACTCTACTTTGCTCTACTCTACTCTACTCTACTCTACTTTACTCTACTCTACTCTACTCTACTTAACTAGCTTATCCAAGCATAGCTCTAATATGCTTTATTATACTTTGCTATGCTCTTCTTTTCTCTTCTCTGCTCTACTCTCCCTTACTTTGCTCCACTCTACTTTGCTCTGAATAGCTCTGCTCTGCTTTGCTCTACTCTGCTCTACTCTGCTCTACTCTTCTCTACTCTACTAAGCTCTAGCCTTACCATGCCTAGCCCAACCTAACTCTACTCTTTTCTACTCTACTCTACCACTATAGCTAAGCTAGGCTAGCCTAGCTCAGCTCTACTCTATTCTACTCTACTCTACTATACTCTACTCTACTCTGCTCTAGCTTGGCCTAGCCTTACCTAGCCTAACCTAGCTCTACTCTTCTCTACTCTACTCTGCTCCACTTTTCTTTGCTCAACACAGCTTTGCTCTACTCTACTCTACTCTACTCTACTCTACTCTATTCTGCTCTTCTCTACTCTATTATACTCTACTCCACTCCACTCTACTCTACTCTATTCTACTCTACTCCACTCAAGCCAAGCTTAACCTAAGTTAGCTCTACAGTACTCTAGAGTACTCGACTTTACTACTCTACTCAAGCTTAGCCAAGCTTATCTTAGCCAAGCCTAGCCTAGCAAAACTTAGCCTAGCCTACCTAGCCTAACTCTACTCTACTATTCTCTATTCTACCTTAGCTTAGCCTCACCTAACCTAACTCTGCTCTATTATCCTCTACTCAACTTTTATTTGCTCTCCTCCCTTCTCCTCTCCTCAGCTCTACTCTACTCTACTCTAATATACTCTACTCTACTCTACCCTACAGCACTCTACTCTACTCTACTCTAACCTAGCCTAGCCTAATCGTGCTCTACTCTATTATAATCAAGCTGACCATAGCCTAACTTCACATTGCTCTGCTCTACTCTACTCTTCTCTACTATGCTTTACTCTACTCAACCCTACTCTGCTCTACTCTACTCTACTCTGCTCTACTCTACTCTAGTTTGCTCTACTGTACTCTACTCTACTCTACTCGAGCCATGTTTATCCTTACATAGACCATCCTAGCCTAAACTATCACTACTCTACTCAACTCTATTATACTCTGCTCCAGCCTAGCCTAGCTTACCATAGCCTTCCCTAGCCTGGCCAAGCCTAGCCTAACCTAACTTAGCTCTACTCTACTTTTCTCTACTTTATTCTACTCTACTCTAATATACTCCATTCTACTCTATGATACTCTAACATAGCCTAGCCTAACTTAACCAAACCTAGATCTACTCTACTTCATTCAATTATTTTCTATTCTACACTACTCTATCCTAACCTAGCTCTACTCTGCTTTGCTCTGCTCTACTCTACTCTATTATGCTCTACTCTACTTTTCTTTGCTCTGCTCTGCTCTACTTTGCTCCACTCTACTTTAATCGACTCTATTATACTCTAGCCTTGCCCAGCCTAGCCTAACGAAGCTTTGATCTACTCTACCATACTCTACTCTACTCTACTCTAGCCTAGTTTAGCCTAACTTAGCCTAACCTAACTTCTCTTTATTCTACTCTTCTTTGCTATACTCTAGTTTGGAATACTTTTCTCTACTCTATTCTACTTTCCTCTACCTTATTATGCTCTTCTCTACTATACTCTGCTCTACTCTGCTCTGTGCTACTCTTCTCTTCTCTATTTTGCTTTACTCTATTCTACTCTGCTCTTCTTTTTTGTTCTCTACTCTACTTTACCCTTCTTAGCTCTACCCCACTCTACTCTACTATAGCTAGTCCAACCTAGCTCTACTGTACTCTACTCTACTCTACTTTCTCTACTCTAGCCTTGCCTAGACTACCCTAGCATACCCAAGCCTAGCCTAGCCTTGCTTAGCCCAACCTAAAAAAACTCTACTCATATCTACATTATTCTACTCTAGTCGACTCTACTATTTTCTACACAACATTAGTCTATCCTAGCCTACCCTAACATAACCTAACTCTGCTCTACTCTACTATACTCTACTCTACTCAACTATAATCTACTATTCTCTAGCTTAATCATTCCTAGACAAGCCTATCCTAGTGTAACATCGCTCTACTCTACTCCACTCTGTGCTGCTCCACTCAGATTTTCTATCCTGTTGTGCTCTACTTTGTTATGCTTTGTTCTACTCTACTCTAGCCTACTCAAGGTTAGCAAAGTTTAGCTTAACTTAGCTTAGCTCTTCTCTACTATGCTTTGCCCTACTCTACTCTAATTTTCTCCACTCTATTATACTCTACTCTTCTCTACTTAGTTCTATTTTTCTTTGCTCTATGCTACTCTATTGTACCCAGCATCACTTTGCTTTAGTCTACTCTACTCTGTTCTACTCTACTCTACTCTACAATACACTACCATACTCTAGCCTAACATAGCTCTGCTCTACTCTGCTTTTCTCTACTCTACTCTGCTCTACTCTGCTCTGCTTTATTTTTATTTTCTCTAATTTACTATACTCTCCTCTGCTCTAATCTACTTTGTTTTGCTCTATTAGCTTTAATCTGTTCTATTCTACTTTGCTCTACTTTGCTTTACTCTGCTTTGCTCTACCTTACTCTACTCTACTCTACTCTTGTCTACTCTAGCCTAGCTTAGCCTAACCTAACCTAGCTCTACTCTACTTTACTTTTCTCTACTCTACCCTACTCTAAGCAAGTCCAGCCTAACCAAGACTAACTTAACTCTACTCTATGCTACTCTACTATAACTTAGCCTAGTCTTGCAAAACCTGACCTAGCTCTATGCTATATTAGTGTACTATGCTTTATTCTACTATACTCTATCCTAGCCAAGCCTAGCTTATCCTAGCTCTACTTTACTTTACTCTACTCTACTCTAATCTGGTCTACTCTATTATGCTCTGCTCCATCCTTCTTTGCTTTGCTCTACTCTACTCTGCTCTACTCTACTCTACTCTACTATACTCTAGCTTAGCCTTGCTTAACAAAGCTCTACTCTACTCTACTCAACTCTACTCTACTCTACTCTAGTTAACTTTGCCTAGCCTAGCCTAACCTAGCTTTCCTCTACTCTACTTTGCTCTACTTTTCTCTACTCTATGGTATACTCCTCTACTCTGTTATGCCCTTCTCTTCTCTACTCTAGTCTACTCTGCTTTGCTCTTCTCAACTCTCCTCTGCTTAGCATTGCTTTGCTTTGCTCTGTCCTTCTCTGCTCTACTATACTCTTCTCTACTCTACTCTACCTTACTCTATTCTACTCTACTCTTGCCTTACCAACCTTGCCTAACCTAGCTTTGCTGTACTCTACTTTGCTCCACTCTTATTTTCTATTATCTACTATACTCTACTCTGCTCTACTCTACTTTGCTTTGCTTTACTCTGCTTTACTCTGTTCTACTCTAGTTTGCTTTACTTCACTCTGCTCTACTCTGCTTTGCTCTACACTACTCTATTCTACTCCACTCTAGTTTAGTCTAGCTTACTTTAGCTTAGCCTAGCCTAGACTAACATAGCCTAATGTAACTGAGCTCTACTCTACTTATCTTTTCTTTATCTACCTGACTCTAGGCTAGCCTATCTTAGCCAAGCCTAAGTTAACTCTACTCTACTTTACTTTAATATACTCTACTTTATCCTACTCCACTCTAACTTAGACTAGCCTAGCCAAACCTAACCTAGCTCTATGCTATATTACTACACTATACTCTATTTTACTCTACACTAGCTTAGCCTAGCCTAGCCTAGCTTGAGCTAACTCTACTTTACTCTAATCTACTCTACTCAACTATGCTCTACTCTATTTATGCTCTGCTATACTCTACTTTGCTTTGCTCTGATCTGTTCTGCTCTACTCTACACTACTATACTCTACTCTACCATTCTCTTGCTTAGCTTAGCTTAACCTATCTCTACTCTATTCTATACAACTCTACTCTCTTCTAGCCTAGCTTAGCCAAGCCTATCTAGCTTAACCTAGCTTTTCTCTACTCTGCTCTGCTCTACTCTAGTTTGCTCTACTTTTCTCTACTCGAATCTACACTTCTCTACTCTTTTATGCCCTTCTCTGCTCTACTCTGGCCTACTCTGCTTTGCTCTTCTCGACCCTGCTTCACTTTGCTCTTCTCTACTCTGTTCTGCTCTGATGTGCTTTGCTCTACTCTACTCTTTTTTCTCTACTCTACCCTCTTCTACTCTCCTCTACTCTATTCTACTTTGCTCGAGTCTATCCTAGCCTAACTGAGCTCTACTCTACTCTACTTTACTCTTCTCTACTCAACTCTACTCCACTCTACTCTACTCTCGCCAAGCCTTGCTTAGCCTAGCCTAGCATAACCTAGCTTAATCTAGCCTAGCCTAAATTAGCTTTACTCTACCTTACTCTACTCTACTCTACTAAACTATACCCTACATTAACTTAGCCTAACCTAGTTCTTCTCTACTCTACTCTACATTAGCCTAGCCTAGCTTAGCCTAACCTAGCTCTGCTCTACTCTGCTCTGTTATGCTCTACTCTGCTCTTCTCTATTTGTTTCTACTCTATTTTTCTCTTTTCTAGTCAACTCTGCTTTGCTCTACTCTTTTTTGCTCTACTCTACTCTGCATTGCTTTGCTCTACTCTACACTACTCTGCTCTGCTTAACCTTACCCTTCTCTACTTTATACTCTAGCCTAACCTAACCTAGCTCTACTCTAATCTACTCTGTTATACTCTACACTACTCTATTCTAACTTATTGTAACCAAGGCTTAGCTTAGCCTAGCTAGCTTAATTTAGTGCATCTTAGCCTAGCCTAACTTTGCCCTACTCTACTCTGCTCTAATCTACTCTACTCTATGCTACTCTACTCTACTATGCTCTACTCTACTCTACACTGCTTCTCTCTACTCTACTCTACTATACTCTAGCCTACCCTAGCCTAACCTAAATCTGCTCTACTCTAGTCTACTCTACTCAACTCTAACCTAGCTGAGCCTACCCTAGCCTACCAAGCTAAGCATAACCCAACCAAACTTAGCTTTACTCTACTCTACTCTACCTTACTCTACTATTCTCTACTCTACCCTATTCTACTCTACTCTACTCTACTCTACTCTAACTTAGCCTAACCTTGCCTAACTTAGCTCTACTCTACTCAAATCTAATCTAGTCTACTTTACTCTAGCCTTACTCTACTCTAGTCTAGATTGCTTTTGTCTTCTTTACTACTCTCTCCTCTATTTTACTCGATTATGTACTACTCTGCTATGCTTTAATCTTCTCTACTCTTCTCTACTCTGCTCTACTTTACTCTTCTCTACATTCGTCTACTCTTCTCTACTCTAGCCTAGCTTAGCCTAGCCTTACCTTGCCTTGCCTAACCTAGCTCTACTCTACTCTACTCTCCTACTCTAGCCTGGCCTAAGCTAGCTTAGCCAAGCCTAGCTTAGCCTAACTTAGACTAGCTTTGCCAAGCTTAGTCTAGCCTAGCTAACCTAACCTAACCTAGCTTAACACTACTATATTCTATTATACTCATCTATAACCTTGCCTAACCTAGCTCTGCTTTGCTCTACTCTACTCTGCTCTACTCTGCTCTGCTATGCTTTGCTTTACTCTGTTTTGCTCTACTCTACTCTACTCTACTCTACTCTACTCTACTTTACTATGCTTTACTCTACCCTACTCTACTATACTGTACTCTACTCTACTGAAGCCTACCCTAGCCAAGACTAAACTAACCTTAAATAACCTAGCTCTACTCTACTATACACTACTCTATTACTCTACTCTAGCGTAGCCTAGCCTAACCTAACCTAGCTTTGTTCTACTATACTCTACTCTCCTCTCCTTTACTTTACTCTACTCTACCCTTACCTAGCCTAACCTAACTTAGCATTATTTTACTCTGCTCTACTCTGCTCTTTTCTGCTTTAGTCTGCTCTACTCTGGTATGCTCTTCTCGTCTCTAATCTACTCTACTTAGCTCTACTCTACTCTACCCTACTCTAATCTGCTATTCTCTCCTCCCCTCTACTCTTCTCTCCTCCCTTCACCTCTCCTCTCCTCTACTCTACCCTACACTACTTTACTCTACTATAATCTACTCTATACTACTCTACTTTACTCTACTCTACTCGATGCTACTCTACTTTGCTCTACTATTTTCTAGCTTAGCCTAACCAAGCTTTTCTCTACTCAACTCTACTCTAACTTATCTTAGCATAGACTTGCTAAACCTCGCTCTACTATGCTCCACCTTGCTCTGCTCTGCTCCACTCTACTCTACTCTACTCTACTCTACTCTACTTTGCTCTAATTTTCTCTGCTCTATATTACTCTACTCTACTCTACTATACTCCATTCTACTATAGCCTTGTTTAGCCTAGCCAAGCCTAGCCTAACTTAGTGTAAGCTAGCTCTACTCTACTCTGCTCAAAAGCTTCTTCAATCTAGTCTACTCAACTCTAGCCTTGCTTAGCCCAGCCTAGCCTAACATGGCTCTGCTCTACTTTGCCCTACTCTACTCTACTCCACTCTAGTTTTCTCTTCTCTACATTGGTCTCCTGTACTCTGCTCTACTCTTCTCTTCTCTACACTACTCTGCTTTTCTTTTCTCTGCTCTACTCCACTCTACTCAACTATACTCACCTCTACCCTTTTTTGCTCAACTCTACTCTACTTTAGTCTACTCTTCTCTACTCTAGCCTAGCTTAGCCTAGTCTAACCTTGCTTAGCCTCACCTCGCCTGGCTTAGCCTAACTTAGCCTAGCTTAGCCTAGCATAGCCTCTTCTAACCTGACCTAGCTTATCACTACTCCACTCTACTCTGCTCTACTCTCTACTTTACAACAATTTATTCTACTCTAACCTAGTTTAGCCATTGCCTAACCTAGCTCTACTCTACTCTGCTCTACTCTGGTCTACTCTACTCTGCTCTACTCGGCTCTATTCTGCTCTACACTGCTTTTATCTACTCTGTTCTTCTCTACTATAATCCGCTCTACTTTGCTCTGCTCTACTTTTCTCTGCTCTACTATACCATACTCTACTCTACTCTACTACTCTATTCTATTCAAGCCTAGCCTTGCCAAGACTAACTTAACCTAGCTCAACTCTACTATACACTACTCTATTACTCTACTCTTGCCAAGACTAGCCTAGCTTAGCCTAACTAACCTAGCTTAGATCTACTTTACTCTACTCTACTCTACTCTTGCCTATCCTAACCTAACCTAGCACTACTATACTCTGCTTCACTCTACTCTTTTATACTCTACTCTGCTCTACTCTGCTCTTCTCTTCTCTACTCTACTCTACTCTACTCTGCTCTGCTCTGCTCTTCCCCACTCTAATCTACTCCTCTCTCCTCTCCATTGCTTTCCTCTCCTCTACTCTTCTCTAATATACTCTACACTACTCTGCTCTACTCAAATTTACTCTACTCTTTTCTACTCTACTCTACTCTACTGTACTCTACTTTACTCTGCACTACTCGAGCCTAGCTTAGCCTAAGCTTGCTCAACTCTACTCTACTCTACTCTAATCAACTCTAACCTTGCCTAACCTAGCGTAGTTTTTTCGAACTTAGCCAAACTTAGCTCTACTCTACTCTGCTCTACATTACTCTACTTTACTCTACTCTACTCTACTCTATTCTACCCAACTCTACATTACTCTTGTCATCTCCACCCTGCTCTACTCTGATCTATTCTGCTCTGCTTTGCTCTACTCTATTCTACTCTGTTCTAGCCTAGCTTAACCTAGCCTAACCAAGCCTAGCCTAGCCTAATCAAGTCTACTGCACTCTATATTACTGTAGCCTAGCCTACCCTAGCCTAAGCTAGCCTTGCTTAGCCTAACCTAGCTCTACTCTACTCTATAATACTCTACTCTAACCTTGCCTAGTCAAGCCTATCCTAACCTAGCTCTGCCCTACTTTACTATACTCTAGCCTAGCCTAGCTTTGTATATCCCAGCCTAACCTAGCTTTTCTTTACTTTCCTTTGCTCTAGACTGCTCTATTCTACTCTACTATGCTTTCCTTTTATTTCTTGTACACTACTCTACTCTATTCTTCTCTATTATGCTTGGCTCTGCTCAGCTCAGCTCTGCTCTACTCTCTTTTGCTCTCCTCTACTCTACTCAACTCTGCCCTACTTTACACTACTCTACTCTACTATATGCAATGCTACTCTACTCTACATAACTCTAACCTTGCTTAGCCTAGCTTAACCTTAACTAGCTATACTCTACTAAACCCTACCCTAGCCTAACTTACCTTAGCTCTGCCCTCCCATACCCCTTTCTACTCTTCTTTACTCTGCTCTTCTAATCTCTCCTCTACTCCAATCTACTCTACTCTGCTCTGCTCTACTCTACTCTACTCTACTCTATTTTGCTCTACTCTACTTTACTTTACTTTGTTCTATTCTAGCCTAGCTTAGCCTAACTTAGATCTAACCTACTCTATTCTAGTCTACTCAACTCTACTCTACTCTAATATACTCTACTATAGCCTAGTATAACATAGCTCCACTCTGCTCTACTTTATGTTGTTAAGCTTTTCTCTACTTTGCTCTATTCTACTCTTTTTTGCTCTACTTTACTCTACTCTACTCTGCTCTGCCTTGCTCTCCTCTCTTCTACTCTACTCTACTCTGCTCTACTTTGCTCTCCTCTACTCTACTCTACTCAACTAAACTCTACTATACTCTAATCTAGCCAAGCCTAGCTGAGCCTAGCCTACCTTATCCTAGCCTAACCTAGCTTTACTATACTTTACTTTAATCTATTCTTCTCTACTCTACTCTAAGCTTGCCTAACTGAACCAAACCTAGCACTACTTCAATCTACTCTACTCTAGCCTAGCCTAACCTAGGCTAGCCATGCCTAGCTTAACTTAACTATTCTTTGCTCTACTCTACTCTACTCTATTCTTTTCTTCTCTACTCTACTCTGCTCTGCTCTACTCTACCCTACTTTGCTCTTCTCTACTCTACTCTACTCTCCTCTCTTATACTCTACTCTAACTAGCGAAGCCTTACCTAACCTAGCCAAACCTACTCTACTCTACTCTAACCTACCATAGCCTATCCTAGCTTAGCCAAACCTAATGTAGCTCTTGTTTACTCTATTCTACTCTAACCTAGACTAGCCTAACCGATCCTAACAAACACTGGTTTGCTCCATTCTACTTAATTCTACTCTATTCTAATCTGCTCTACTCCATTCTACTCTTATCTAGTTTAGCCTAGCCTAACCTAGCTCTACTCTACTCTGCTCTATTCTACACAACTTTTCTCTACTTTGCTCCACTCTCCTCTACTCCATTATACTCTACTCTAATCTATTATACTCTACTCAACTTTATTCTACTCTTCTTTAATCTACTCTAACCTAGCCTAATTTGACTCGACACTACTCTACTCTAGCCTCGCCTAGCCTAGCCTATCTTAGCTTAGCCTATCCTAGCCTAGTCTAGCCTAGCCTAACCTAGCTGAACTCTAATCTACTCTACTTTACACTACTCGACTCTACTTTTGTGTTCTCTATCCTAACCTAGCCTAGCATAACCTAGCTTTGCTCTTCTTTACTCAACTTTGCTCTATTCTGCTCTACTCTGCCTTTCTCTGCACTATTCCACTCTACTTTACTCTATTTTACTCTACTCAACTGTGTTCTTCTACTCTACTTTCTTCTGCTCTCCTCTACTATACTCAATTTTGCTCTACTCTACTCCACTCTATTCTACTCTACTCTTCTCTACTCTACTCTACTCTTGCCTCGCTTTGCTTAGCCTAGCCTAACCAAGCTCTAATCTATTCTACTCTACTCTACACCACTCTTCTCTACTCTAGCCTGGCCTAGCTTAGCTTAGCCTACCTAGCCTACAGTAGCCAAGCTTATCCTAGCCTAACCTTGCTCTACTCCACTTTACTACAGCCTAGCCTTGTCGAGCCTAGCCTAGTCTAAGTTAGCTCTGCTATACTCTGCTCTGCTCAACTATACTCTACTCTAGTATACTCTACTCCACTCTACTCTACTCTACTCTGCTCTTCTCTACTCTACTTTATACTGTAGCCTACCCAAGCCTAACCTAATTCTATTCTACTCTACTCTACTCTACTCTAGCCAAGCCTAGCCTAGCCCAGTCGATCCTAACCAAGACAAACTTAGCCTTGCCTACCCTAGCTCTACACTACACAACTATACTCTGCTATGCTCTTCTCTATTACTCGACTCTGCTCTACTCTAACAAAGCCTAGCCTGACCTAACTTAGCTTAGGCTAGTCTTGCCTAGCCTAACTTAGCTCTGCTCTACTCTAAACTACTCTGCTCATCTTTGCTCTACTCTGCTTAGTTCTGGTCTGCATTGCTCTACTTTACCCTTCTCTAACCTTGCCCAGCCTAGCCTAACTTGGCTCTACTCTACTCTAGTATACCCTACTCTATTATACTATACTCTACTCTACTCTATTGCACTCTACTCAACATAAGCCTAGCGTAGCCTACCCTAGTCTAGCCTAACCTAGCCTAGCCTAACTTAGTGGAACCTAACCTACCTCTACTCTACTCTACTCACTCTACTCTACTCTAATCTACTTCACTATACACTACTCTACTCTACTCTAACATAGCCTTACCTAGATTAGCCTAACCTAACTCTACTCTTCAATCTCAACACTACTCCACTCTAGCCAAGCTTACCCTAGCCTAACCGAGTCTAGCCAAGCCTAACCTAGCTCTACATTACTCTGCTCTACTATACTTTTCTCTACTCTACTTTGCTCTACTTTTCTATTCACTACTCTACTCTCCTCTACTCTGCTTTTCTCTATTCTACTTTGTACTTCTCTACTCCTCTCTTCTCTACCCTACTTTGCTCTACTCTACTCTACTCTACTCTACATTACTCTGTTCTGCTCTTCTCTACTCTGCTCATCTTTGTTATACTCTATACTCTACTCTTCTCTTCTTTACTCAGCTTTACTCTATCCTACTCTACTCTACTCTACTCTACTATACTCCACTCTACTCTAGCCTAGCATAGAATAAATTAACCTAGGTCAACTCTATTATACTCTACTCTAGTACTCTAGTCTAGTCTAGCCTAACCTAACCTAGCTTAGCTCTACTCTTTCTACTCTCCTCTACTACACTCTAACCTTGCTTAGCCTAAAGTAGCCTAACTTAGCTCTACTCCACTCTACTCTAGCCTAACTCTACCAAGCCTAGCCTAGCCTAGCTAAACTCAACTCAACTCTCCTTTGCTCTCCTTTTGTCTTCTCTATTTTGCTCTACTCTACTCTATTTTGCTCTACTTTATGCAACTATATTCTACTCTACTCTAGCATAGTTTAGCTTAGCTTTTCTTAGCCTAGCTTAACTAAGCTCTACTCTACTCTACTCTTTTCTGCTCTAGCCCAGCCTAACTTAACCTTGCTCTACTCTACTCTGCTCTACTCTACTCTACTCTACTCTATTCTACTATGCTCTACTGTACTCTACTCTACTCTACACTACTCTACTCTACTCTACTCTACTATGCTCCTCTCTACTCTGCTTTACTTTTCTCTACTCAACCATAATTTACTTTACTCTAGACTAGCCTAGCCTAGCCTAACCAAACATAGCTATACTAAACTCAACTTTACTCTTCTCGACTCTAGCCTAACCTAACCAAGCCTAGCCTAGCCTAGCCAAACCTAGCTCTACTCTAATTTGCTCATCTCTACTCTACTCTACTTTGCTCTACTCTACCCTACTTAGCTCTAATCTACTCTACTTTACTCTACTCTATATTAGCAAAGCCTAGTCTAGTCTTGCCTAACCTAACCTAGCTCTACTTTACTCTACTCTACTCTACTCTACTCTGCTCTAACCTATCCTAGCTTAGCCTAACTTTGCTCTGCTCTACTCTGCTCTACTCTACTATTCTTTACGTTGCTTTGCTCTTCTCTACTCTGCTCTTGTCTCCTCTACTCTACTCTACTCTAGCCCAGCCTAGCCTTGTTGAATCATACTCTACTCTACTCCACTCAACTCTACTCTATGCTTCTCTAGCCAAGCCTAGCCTATGCTAGCATAGCCTAGCCTAGCCTAACCTAACCTAGCTCTACTCTACTCCACTCTACTCTATTTTACTCTACTCTACTCTACTCTACTCTAACCTAGCATAGCCTAGCCTAATCTAATTCTACTCTGCTATACTCTAATCTACTCTACTCTACTCTACTCTATTCAACTCTACTCTAACTTAGCCTAGCACAGCCTAACCAAAGTCTGTTCTACTCTACTCTTCTCTATTGTGCTCTGCTCTACTCTACTCTGTTATACTCTTCTTTGCACTGCTTAGCTCTACTCTACTCTTCTATATTCTACCCCAACTTAGCCTTATTTAGGCTAACCTAACCTAGCTCAACTCTACTTTACTCTTCTATACTCTACTTTTCCCTACTCTACTCAATACTATTCTACTCTACTCTAGCCTAGCCTAGCTTAACCTAGCCAAACCTAGCCTAGCCTAGCCTACACTAACCAAGTTCTACTCAACTCTACCGTAATATATTCTACTATATACTACTCTATTCTACTCCACTATACTCTAACCTAGCTTTACTTTACTCTACTCATCTCTACTCCAATTTAGCCTTGCCTAACCTAGCTTAGCCAAGCCTAACTGAACTCTACTCTTCTCTGCTTTGCTCTACTCTGCTCAGTTCTACTCTAGCCTAGCTTAGCCAAGCCTAGCTTAACTTGACCTAGCTCAACTCTACTCTACTCTATTTTACTCTTCTTTAATGTACTCTAGCATAGCCTAACCTCGCTTTGCCTAGCTTAGCTTAACATAGCCTAGCCTAACCAAGCTCTACTCTACAATACTCTATTCTGCTATATTATACTTTACTCTATTATACTCTATTATACTCTATTTTACTCTACTTTACTCTACTCTAATATGCTATGCTCTACTTTATTCTATTTTTCTCTAGCCTAGCCTAGTCAAGTACTACTCTACTCTACTTTACTATACTCTTACTGTACTCTATTCATCTCTACATTACTCTACTTAATAATACTCTAGCCTAACCTTTACTTAACTTTACTCTACTCTATTCTACTTTACTCTACTCTACTCTAATCTACTTTACTCTACTATACTCTACTTTACTCTACTCTAACCTAGGATAGCCTTACTTAACCTAACTCTACTCTACTCTACTCTACCCTAATCTAGCCTAGCCTTGCATAACTTAGCTCTACTTTACTCTACTCTACTTTGCTTTGCTCTGCTTTTCTCCACTCTACTATGCTATATTCTGATCTACTCTTGCCTGGCATAGCCTATCCTCGCTTAGCCCAACCTAACCTTGCTCTACTTTACTCTACTCTAACCTAGCTTATCCTAACCTAGATCTACTATACTCTACTCTACTCTACTATATTGTACTCTACTCTACTCTTGCCTAACCTAGCCTAGCCTAACCTAACTCTGCTCTATTATGCTTTGTTCTTCTTTACTCTACTCTACTTTTCTCTACTCTGATCTACTCTCCTCTACTTTTCTCTACTTTACTCTACTATGCTTTGCTCTATTATATTTTGCTTTGCTGTGCTATTCTCTATGCTGCTCTACTCTTCTCTATTTTAATCTACTCTACTTTACTCTGCTATGCTCTCTTCTTCTCTCCTCTCCTCTCCTCGCCTCTTCTCTTCTCTCTTCTCCTCTCTTCTACTCCACTCTACTCTACTCTACTCCACTCTACTCTACTCTACCCAAATCTTCTCTACTATACTCTGTTATATCTTACTCTACTCTACTATACTCATCTTTACTATACTCGACACAACTCTACTCTACTCTACTCTAGCCTAGCCAAGCTTAGCTTAGTCTAACCAAGCTTTATTCTACTCTGTTCGACTCTACTCTACTCTATGCTACTCTATTCTACTCTACTCTACTCTAGCCTAAGCTAGCTTCGCTTAGCCTACCCTTGCTTACCCTAGCCAAGCCAAGCTTAGCCTAACCTCGCTCTACTCTACTCTACTCTAATCTACTCAACCCTAATCGAGCCTAGCCTTTCCAAGCCTAGCTAGCTTCACTTAGCCTAGCCTAAGTTAGCTCTCTCTACTCTGCTCTATTCTATTCTGCTCTTCTCTACTCTACTCAACTCTATTCTACTTTACCCTACTTTGCTCTATAATGCAGCTTAGCCTAGCCTAGCCAAGCATAACATTGCTCTACTCTGCTCTACTCTACTCTTGCCAAGCCTAGGCTTGCCCTACCTATCTTAGCCTAGCCAAAGTTAGCCTAACCTACCCTTGCTCTACTCTACTCAACTTTACCCTACTCTACTCTTCTCTACTCTACTTTACTTTGCTTTATTCTAACCTAGCCTAGCCTAGCTTAACCTAACTTAGCCTAGCCTAGCCTATCCTAGCTAACTTAGGTCTACTTTGCTTTACTCTGCTCTACCCTATTATACTCTACTCATCTCTCCTATAGTCTGGTCTGCTCTACTCTACTCTAATATACTCTACTCTACACCTAGCCTTGTATAGCCTACCATAGTCTAGCCCAGCAAAACTTAACCCAACCTAACCTAGCTCTACTCTATGCTACTCTACTCTACTCTACTTCACTCTACTCTACTCTACTCTACTCTACTCTAACCTAGCCAAACCTAGCTTTGTCTAGCCTAGCTCTACTCTACACTGCTCTACCTTTGACTACTCTACTTTAGCCAAGATTAGCCTAGCCTTGCAAGCATAACCTAGCTCTATTATATTTTTCTTTACTTTACTCTACTTTTCTATTCTCTACTCTACTATTTTGTACTTTGCTCTACTCTGCTCTACTTTGTACTACTCTACTCCACTCCACTATGCTCTACTCTACTTTGCTTTGCTCTACTCTCTTCTACTCTATTCTTCATTACTCTACTCTACTCTACTTTGCTCAGCTCTACTCTATTATACTCTCTCCTCTACTCTTCTTTGCTATACTCTACTATACTCTACTCTATTCTATTCTACTCTAGTCTAGTCTACTCTATTCTACTCCACTCTACTCTATCCTAGCTTAATATAGCCTAAATGGACTTAGCCTAACCTAGCTCTACTCTATTCTACTATGCTCTGCTATTCTACTCTAGCCTACCCTAACCTAACCGAGGTCAGCTCTACTCTACTTTACTCTAACCTTGCCTAGCCTAGACAAGCTTAACTCAGCTCTACTCTACTCTACTCAAGCCTTGCCTAACCTAGCTCTATTCTACTTTGCTCTACTTTGTTCTGCTCTACTCTACTCTGCTCCACTCTACTCTACTCTAATCTAGCCTAATTTAGCTTAGCCATTCCTAGCCTAGCCTAACGAAGCCCTACTCTACTCTACTATAATCTTTTCTACGCTAGCTTAGCCTAGCTTAACTTAGCTCTGCTCTACAGCTCTACTCTTTACTACTCTGCTCCACTCAACTTTCCTCTCCCCAACACTGCTCTGCTCTACTATGCTTTACTCTACTCTACTTAGCTCTATTCTACTATACTATAGTTTACTTTATCCTAGCCTAGCCTAACATAGGTCTACTATACTCTACTTTACTCAACTCTACTCAACTCTAGCCTAACCTAACCTAGCTTAGCCAAGCTAAGCCTAATTGAGCCTAGCCTAACCTAACTCTACTCTACTTTGCTCTGCTCTACTCTACTCTACTCTGCTCTACTTTACTCTACTCTATATTAACAAAGCCAAGCCTAAACTAGCCTATCATAACTTAGGTATACTCTACTCTAACCTCGCCTAACCTAGCCTTGCTTAGCCTAACCAAGCTCTACTCTATTCTACTCTACTTTGTTCGACTCTACTTTTCTCTTCTCTACACTACTAAACTCTTCTCTACTCTACTATTCTCTTCTTTGTTATGCTCTTCTTTGCTCAACTCCACTCTGCTCAACTCTACCCTGCTATACTCTACTCTACTCTAACCTAGCTTAGCCAATCTGAATCGAGCTCTATTATACTCTACTCTACTCTATTGAAGCCAAGCCTAGCCAATGCTAGCTAAGCTTAGCCTAGCTTAGCTCTACTCTACTCCACTCTACTCTATTCTACTATACTCTACTCTACTCTACTCAAGTCTACTCTATATTTCTCTACTCTAACCTAGCCTTGCTTAGCCTAACCTAACTCTACTATACTCTACTCTATACTATTCTAGTCTACCCCAGTCTAACTTTGCCTAGCCTAGCCTAACCTAACTCGGCTTTATTCTACTTTTATCAGCTCTATTATGCCCTACTCTGCTTTGCTCTGCTCTACTCTACTTTGCTTTTCTCATCACTACTATACCCTACTATATTTTACTCTTGCCTAGCCCTATTTAGCCTAACCTAACCTAACTCTACTCTATTATACTCTACTCATCTATACTCTACTCAACACTACTCTACTATACTCTAGCCTAGCCTAGCTTAGCCTAGCGTAACCTTGCTTAGCTTAGCCTAGCCTAACCTAGCTCTACTCTATTATACTCTACTATACTTTATTATACTCTACTCTACTTTATTTTATTATACTCTACTATAACCCTACCTAGCATAACCTAACTCTACTCTACTCCACTGTAGCCTAGCCTTACCTTGCCCAACCTAACCTAGTTCTACTCTGCTCTGCTCTACTCTACTCTGCTCTGCTATGCTCTGCTTAGTTCTACTAAACTCTTGCCTAGCCTAGCCTAACCTAACTAGCTCAACTCTACTATACTCTACTCTACTCTACTCTAACCTAGCCTAACCTAGCCTTACCTAGCATGACCTATCTTAGCCTAGCCTAACCTAGCTCTACTCTACTTTACTCTACTCTACTATATTATACTCTACTCTACTCCACTCTACTCTATTCTACTCTACTCTACTCTACTCGACTTAAATCTACTCTTCTCTACTTTAGTCTACTTTTCTCTAACTAGCTTGGCTAAGTAGTATTCTTCTCTACTCTATTCGTCTCTACACTACTCTACTTAATAATTCTCTAGTATAGCCTTTACTCTACTCTACTCTATTTTACTCTACACTAATCTACTCTACTCTAATCTACTTTACTCTACTCTACCCTACTTCACTCTACTCTAACATAGCATAGCCTTGCTTAACCTAACTCTACTCTACTCCACTCTACTCCACTCTACTCAAGCCTAACATAGCCAAACCTTGCTCTACTCTATGCTACTCTACTCTGCTCTGCTTTACTCTGCTCTACTATGCTCTATTCTAAACTACTCTAGCCTAACATAGCCTATCTTGGCCTAGCTAAACCTAACCTAGCTCTAAGCTACTCTACTCTAACCTAGCCTAGCCTAACCTAGCTCTGCTATACTCTACTCTACTCTACTCTACTTTACTAGGCTTTACTTTACTCTCCTCTTACCTAACCTTGCCTAGCCTTGCTCTACTCTGTTTTACTCTACTCCACTCTACTCTACTCTCTTCTTCTCTCCTCTCCTCTCCTCTTCTCTTCCTTCCTCTCTTTTCTTCTACTCCACTCTACCCTACTTTATGCTAGCCAAGCCTAGGCTATCCTAGCCTATCCTAGCCTAACCTAGCCTAACCAAACTTAGCATAACCTACCCTTGCTCTACTCAACTCAACTCTACCCTACTCTTCTCTTCTCTACTCTGTTATGCTCCACTCTACTCAAATCTAGCCTAGCCTAGCCTAACCTAACCAAGCCTTGTCAAGCCTAGCCAACTCTACTCTACACTACTCTGCTCTACCTTAGCCTTGCCTAACATAGCCTAACCTAACTCTACTCTACTCTAATCTACTCTATTATACTCTATTATACTCTACTCTATGCCTATCTAACATAGCCTACCCTAGCATAGCATATCCTAGCCTAGCCTAACTTAGCCCTTCTGTACTCTACTATACTCTACTTTACTCTAATCAAACTAGCCAAGCCTAGCCTAGCCTAGCCGTTCTCTCCTCAACTCTACTCTACTCTAGCTTAACCTAGCCTTGCATAATGTAACATAGCCTAACCTAGGTCTACTCTACTCTACTCTACTCTACACTACTTTACTCTACTCTCACCTAGCTTACCTAGTCTAACCAAGCTTAGCATAGCCTAACCTAGCACTACTCTACTCTACTCTCCTCTACTCTTCTCCACTCTACTCTACTCCACTTTTTCATTCTCTACTCTACTCTCCTCTACTCTTCTCTACTCTACACTACTCTATACTGCTCTACTCTTCTTTACTTTACTCTGCTCTACTCTACTTTGCTCTACTCTGCTCTACTCTACTCCACATTACTCTGCTTTACTCTACTCTGCTCTTCTCTACTATAATATACTTTACTTTTCTATCCTCTGCTCTACTCTACTCAGTTCTACTCTATTATACTCTACTCTATTCTACCATACTCCATCCTACTTTAGCCTTGCCTAGCAAAGCCTAACTAACCTAGCCTAACCTATGTCTACTCTATTCAACTCTACTCTACTCTAACCTAACCTTGCTTAGCCTTGCCTTGCCCTACTTTGGTTTACTTTGTTCTGCTCAGCTCTACCTAGTATGCTCTGCTCTACTTTGCTCTGCTTTACTCTACTCTCCTATACTTTACTCTACTCTAGCCTTGCCTAGCCAAGCTTAAGCTAACCTAGCTCTACTCTACTCTATTATACTCAACTCTACTCAACTCTAGCCTAGCCTAATCGAGTCTAGCTTAGCCTGACCTAGCCTAACCTAACTCTACTCTACTCTGCTCTACTCTACTCAACTCAACTCTACTATACTCAACTCTACTATTCTGTTTTCGACTCTACTCTATTCTATATTAGTGAAGCCTAGCCTAACCTAACCTAACTCTACTCTACTCTACTCTAACCTAGCCTGCCCTAGCCTTGGTTAGCCTAACCAAGCTCTGCACTATTCTACTCTACTCTGTTCGGCTCTGCTCTACTTTGCTCTACACTGCTCTACTCTGCTCTACTCTACTATTCTTTATTGTGCTCTACTATGCTCTTCTTTACTCTACTCTGCTCTACTCTAATCTACTCTACTCTACTCAAGCATAGCCTTGCCTAGTTGAATAAAGCTCTAATTTACTCTACTCTACCTTAGCCTTGCCTACCCAAGCCTAGCCTAGCTTTTCATAGCCTAACCAAGCTCTACTCTTCACTACTTTACTCTACACTACTCTACTCCATCTTAACCTAGCCTAGCATAGCTTAGCCTTGCCTAACCTAGCTATGGTCTACTTTACTATGCTCAATTCTATTCTGCTCTACTTTACTTTGTACTACTCTGCTCTACTCTACTCGATTCTACTCTAATTTACTCTACTTTGCTCTTCTGCTCTGCTTTGCTCGGTTCTACTCTACTCTACTCCCCTCTCCTTTGCTCTTTTCTACTATACTCTATACTACTAAACTTTACTACACTCTACTCTAATCTTTTCTACTTTACTCTACTCTACTATACTCTACTCTAATTTACTCTACCCTAGCCTAGACTAAACAAGCTCTACTTGACTCTACTCTACTATACTCTATTTTACTCTAGCTTAATCAGCCTAACCTAGCTTTGCCCTGCTTTATTCTACTCTTCTCTTCTCTACTCTACTCTACTTAGCACAGATCTTCTTTTCTCTACTATGGTCCACTTTACTCTACTCTACTTTAGTGTAGCTTAGCCTAACCTAATCTAGCTCGACTCTACTTTACTCTACTAGACTCTCGCCTAGCCTAATCTAGCTTTATTCTACTATGCTCTACTCTATTCCACTCTGCTTTGCTCTACTCAGCTCTCCTCTACTATGCTCTACTCTATTTTGCTCTACTCCTCATTATTATACTCTTCTGTAGTAAACCCTAGCCTAATCAAACCTAGCTCTACTCTACTCTAGCTAGCCTAACCTAGCTTAGTGTTTCCTAGCCTAGCTTAGCCTTGCTATACTCTATTTTACTCTACTCTACAATACTCTACACTACTCTCGTCTACTCTACTCTATCTTACTCTACTCTATCCTATTTTACTCTATTCTAACCTAACCTAACATTGCCTACCATAGCCTAACCAAGCTCTACTCCACTACACTATGCTCTGCTCAATTATGCTCTACTATGCTCAGCTTTACTTTGCTTTACTCTACTATATTCTTCTTTACTTTGCTCTACTCTACTCTAGCCTTGCCTAGCATGGCCTAGTTGAGCTCTAGTCTACTATACTCTACTCTATTCCACTCTTCTTCACTCTGCTCTACTCTTGCCTAGCCTAGTCTAGCCTATCCTATCCATGCTTATCTAGCCTAACTTGGCTTTACTATTCTCTACTCCACTCAACTCTCTACTCTACTTTACTCTATTCTAACCTAGCCTAGCTTAACCTAGCTCTACTCTATCATACTTTTCCTTTACCCAGCTTAACCTAGCCTTACCCAGGCTTTCTTGCTTAATCGAACCTCACTCTGCTCAGCTCTGCTTTATAATACTTTACTTAGCTTTGCTCCACTCTATTCAACTCTGCTCTACTTAGCTCCACTCTACTCTACCCTATAGTACTCCAGCCTAGCCAAGCCTAACCTAGCTCTACTCTACTATACTCTATTATACTTTACTCTAGCCTAGCCTATCTTAGCATAGCCTTGCCTAACCTAGCTCTATAATACTCCACTCTACTCTACTCTACTCCACTATACTCTACTATATCCTAACCTAGCTTAACCTGACTTAGCTCTACTCTAGTCTTCTCTACTCTACTCTACTCTTCCCTAGCCTAGCCTAACCTAGCCTAGCATAGCCTAGCCTAGCCTAACCTTGCTCTACTCTGCTCTACTCTACTCTGCTCTGTCTTTCTCTATTTTGTTCTATTCTACTCTACTCTACTCTACTCTATTTTACTTTACTCATATCTCCTCTACTATATTGTGCTCTACTCTACTCTACTCCATCCTACTCTAACATAGGCTTCCCTAGCCTAGCATAACCTAGATCTACTCTACTAAACTCTACTCTACCTTACTATACTCTAACATAGCTTGGCCTTACCTAGCAAACTTATCTCTGCTCTACTCTTCTCTACCCTACTCTACTTTGCTCTATAATACACTACTCTACTCTATCCTGCTCTACCTTGCCTAGCCTAGACTAACCTAGCTCTACTATACTTTACTCTACTCTACTCAAATGTACTATACTCTACTCTAACTTAGCCTAGCCTAATTAAACTAAACCTAACTCTACTCTACTATGCTCTACTCTACTATGAACAACTCTTCTTTGCTCTACAATACTTTACTATACTCTGCTATACTCTTCTCTACTCTTATGTACTTTACTCTTACCTAGCCAAACCTAACTTAGCCTAGCCTAGCCTAACCTAGCTTTACTTTAATTTGCTTTACTTTACTCACTTATGTTATACTCTACTCGACTCTACTTTATTCTACTTTACTCTACTCTACTTTACTCTACTCTAATCTATTATAATGTAGCTTTGCCTAGTATAGCCTAGCTCAACCTAACCTAGCAAAGTAGTGTAGAGCTAGGCTAGGTTGAGCTAGGCTTGGCTAGGCTAGGCTAGGCGAGGCTAGCTTAGAGTTGAGTAGAGTTTTTAGAGTAAAATAAAGTCGAGTATAGTATTGTATATTATAATTAGTAGAGTAGACTAGATTAGAGTAGAGCTAGGTAATGCTAGACTAGGTTAGGTGAGGCAAGAGTAGAGTAGAGAAGGGTAGAGTAGAATAGATTAGAGTATAGTAAAGTATAATTGAGAATAATAGGGTATAATAGAGCTAGGTTTGGCTAGGCTAAGTTAGACTATAATAGAGCAGAGTAGAGTAGTGAAGAGCAAGGTAGAGTAGAGCAGAGCAGAGAGAATTAGAGTAGGGCAATGTAGAGTATAGCTAAATTTGGCAAGGCTAGAGTAGATTAGAGTAGAGTAGAGTAGATCTAGGTTCAGGGTTCAGCTAGGCTAGTCTAGGCTATGTTGGAGTAGAATAAAGTAGAATTGATTTGAGTAGGGTAGAGCAGAGTAAAGTAGAGTAAAGCTAGGTTAGGTTAGGCTAGAGTAGGCTAAGCTAGGTTAGAGTATAATAGAGTAGAGTAGAGTGGAATAGTGTAGAGTATAGTAGACAAGAGCTAAGTTAGGCTAGGTTATTCTAAAATGATCTAGAGTAGGGTGGAGTAGAGTAGAGTAGAGTATAGTAGAGAAGAGCAGAGCAGAGTAGAGTAGTGTAGGGAAAAGTAGACCAGACTAGAGCTAAGCAGAGTAGAGTAGAGCAGAGCTATGTTAGTCTTGGCTACAATAAAGTAGAGTAGAGTAGAGTATAGAAGAGCTAGGTTGGGCTATATTGGGCTAGGTTAAGCTTGAGTCAAGTAGAGTGGAGTATAGAGTAGAGTAGAGTAGAGGAGAGTAGAGTAGAGGTAGTTTCGACTAGGCTAGGTAAGGCTAAGCTAGGCTAAAGTAAAATAGAGTAGAGTAGAGCAGAGTAGAGAAGACTAGAGTATAGTAAAGCAAAGTAGAGTAAAGTAGAGCTAGGTTGAGAAAGGCGAGGCAAGGCTAAGCTGGAGTAGAGTAGAGTAGAGTAGTGTAGAGCATAGTAGGGTAGAGAAGAGTAGAGTAAAGTAGAAAGATTAGAGCAAAGAAGAGTGCAGTAGAGCATAGTAGAGCAAAGAAGAGTAGAGTAGAGTAGAGTAGAGTAGATCAGAGAAAAATAAGGTTAGGCTAGGCGAGGCTAGAGCAGATTAGAGTAGGGCTAGGTTAGGCTATGATAGGCTAGGCTTGGTTAGAGTAGAGTAGAGAAGAGTAGAGTAAGGTAGAGTAGAGAAGAGCAAAGTAGAGAAGAGTCTTGTAGAGTAGAGCTAGATTAGGATAGGTTAGGCTAGCCTAAGGAAGAAGAGACTACAATAGAGTAGATTTAGATTAGGTTAGGATAGGCTGGGCTAAGATATGGATGAGTAGAGTGGAGTAGAGTAATTTAGAGTAGCATAGAGCTAGGTAAGGCAAGGCTAGGCTAGGCTAAGTTAGTCTAAGCTAAATTAAAGAGCAAAGAAGAGTAGAGTAGAGCAAAGTAGAGAAGAGCAGAGTGGAGAAGAGTAGAGAAGAGCATAGCAAAGCAGAGCATAGTAGAGTAGAGTAGAGTAGAGCAGAACTAGGTTAGGCTAAGCTAGGCTAGGCTAAGCTAGGCTAGGTTAGGCTAGTTAAGGCTAGGCAAGGCTAGGTTAGAGTAAAGTCGAGCGAAGTAGAATAGATTATAGTAGAGTAAAGGTTGGTTAGGTGAGGAAAGGCTAGGTTATAATAGAGCAAAGTAGAGTATAGTAGAGTAGAGCAAGGTTAGGTTAGGCTAGGCTATGGTAGGCTACATTAGGATAAGAAAGGCTAAAGTAGAGTAGAGTAGAGTAGAGTAGAGTAGAGTAGAGTAGAGCTAGGTTAGGTTGGGCAAGGCTAGGTTAGGCTACAGTAGAGTAGAGTAGGGAAGAGTATCGTAGAGTAGAGTAGAATAGAAGAAACTAGAGTAAAGTAGAAAAGAGTAATGTAGAGCAGAGCAGAGTAGAGAAGAGTAGAGGAGAAGAGAGGAAACGAGAGTAGAGTAGAGCAAAGTAGAGCAGAACAGAGTAGAGTAAAAGAGTAGAGTAGAGAAATGAGAAATATAGAGTAGAGTAGAGTAAAGTAGAGAAATATAGAGTAGAGTAGAGTAGAGTAGAGCATTATGGAATTATGCAAAGTAGTGTAGAGTTGAGCAGCAGAGAGAATGGTTAGGCTATGCTAGGCTAATCTTGGCAAGGTTGAGCTAGAGTAGAGTAGAGTAGAGTAGAGTAGTGTAGAGCAAGGTTAGGCTAGGTAGGCTCAGCTAGGCTAGAGTAGAGTAGAGTAGAGTAAAGAAAAGTAGAGTTAAGAAGAATAGAGTAGAGTAGAGTAGTGTAAAATAGAGTAGAGTAAGGATTGGCTAGACTAAGCTAGTTTAGGCTAGGCTAGGGTATGCTTGGCAAGGATAGAGTAGAGTAGAGTAGAATAGAATAATGTAGAGTTGAGTAGAGTATAGTAGAGTAAAGCAGAGCAGAGTATAGTAGAGTATAGTACAGTAAAGTAGAGCTAGGTTAGGATAGGCTAGGCAAGGTTAGGCTATGCTATAATAGTGTAGATTAATGTTAGGTTTGTCTTGATTAGGCTAGGCTTGGGTAGAGTAGAATAGAGAAGAGCAGAATAGAGTAGAGTAGAAAATAATAGGGTAAAGTAGAGCCAAGTTAGGTTAGGTTAAGCTAAGCTTGGCTAGGCCAAGTTTAGTTAGGTTAGGCTAGGCTAGGCTAGGTTAGAGTGTAGCAGAGTGGAGTAGAGCTTAGTTAGGTTAGGCTAAGCAAGGTTAGCCTAGAGTAGAGTAGAGCAGACATGAGAAGAGCAGAGCAGAGGAAAGCATAGCAAAGCATAGTAGAGAATAGTAGAGTATAGAAGAGTAGAGCTTAGCTAGGCTAAGTAAGGCTAAGCTAGGCTTGGCTAGACTGGGTTAGAATAGATTAGACTAGAGTACGATAGAGTAGAGTAGAGTTGAGTAGAGTAGTGTAGAGTAGAGCAACGTTAGTCTATGCTAGGTTAGGCTAGGTTGGGTTGGGCAAGAGTAGAGTAGGGTAGATTTGATTATAGTATAGTAGAATAGAGTAGAGCAAGGTTAGGTTAAGCTAGGTTAGGGTAGGCTTCGCTAGAGTAGAGTAGACTAGAATAGAGCAGAGCTTTGTAGAACAGAGTAGAGCAAAGTAGAACTAAGTAGAGACGAGTAGAGAAGAGTAGAGCTAGGTTAGTCTAGGTTAGGGTAGGCTAGGTTAGTTATAGTAGATTAAAGTAGAGTAGAGAAGAATAGAGCTAGGTTCGGCTAGGCAGGGCGAGGCTAAGTTATGTTAGAGTAGAGTAGAGTAGAGAAGGCGAGAGTCGATTATAGTAAAGTATAATAAAGTAGAGTAGATCTCAGTTAGGCTAGGTTAGGCCAGGCTAGAGTAGAAAAGAGTAGAGTAGAGTAAAGTAGAGAAGAATAAAGTATTGTAGAGTAGAGTAGAACTAGGTTAGGCTAAGTTTGGGTTGAGTATAGTAGAGTAGAGTATAGTAGAGCAGAGCAAAGTAGAGTATAGTAGAGCCGAAAAGAGCAAAGTAGAGCAAAGTAGAGTAGTGTAGAGCAGAGTAAAGCTAGGTTAGCCAAGACTCAGCTATAATAGAGTAAAGAAGATCTAGGTTAGGCTAGGATAAGTTAGGCAAGGTTAGAGAAGAGTAGAGTAGAGTGGAGTAGAGCAAAGTAGAGTAAAGCAGAGTAGAGTAGAGTAGAACAGAGCTAAGTTAGGCTAGGCTAGGCTATGATTGGCTAGCTAGCTAGGCTATAATAGAGTAGAGTAGAGAACAGTATAGTAGAGTAGAGCTAGGTTAGGCTAGGCTATGCTAGGCTAGTGAGAGTACAGAGTAGTGAAGGTTCGAAGTAGAGTAGAGAGGAGTAGAGAAGAGAAGAGTAGAGCATAGCATAGTAGAGAAGAGTAGAGTAGAGCTAAAATAGGCTTGGCTTGGCTAGGCTATGCTATGCAAAGCTAGGCTAGAATAGAGTAGAGTAGAGTAGAGCTTTGTTAGGCTATGTTAGAGTAGAGTAGAGTCGAGTATAGTAGAGTAGAGTGTAGTAGAGCTAGGTTAGGCTAGGCAAGGCTAGGCTAGGCATGACAAGGGTAGGGTAGGGTAGGGTAGGCTAGTCTAGAGTAAAGTGGATTAGAGTAGAATAGAGTGGAGAAGAGCTAGGTTAGGCTAGGCGAGGCTAGGGTAGAGTAGACCAGAGAAGAATATAGTAGAGTAGATTAGAGTACAGTAGAGTAGAGTAGAATAAAGTAGATTAGAGTAATGTTAAGTAGTGTAGAGCAGAATAGAGCAATGCAGAGCAATCCAGAGCAACGTAGAGTATTATAAAGTAGAGTAGAGCAGTATAGAGCAGAGAAGAGCAGAGCAAAACTAGGTTAATATAGGGTTTGCTAGGCTAAGCTAGAGCAGAGTGGAGTAGTGTAGAATAGAGTAGAGTAGAGTAGAGAAGAGTAGAGTAGTGTAGAGTGAAGCATAGTAGAAAAGATGAGAGGAGAGGAGACCAAAGTAGAGCTGACCAGAGCATAGTAGAGTAGAGAAAAATTGAGCAAAACTGAGTACAACAAAGCATAGTAAAGTAGAGCAGACCAGAATAGGGTAGAGTAGAGAAGATAATAATAGAGTTGAGTAGAGCAAAGCAGAGTAGAGAAAAGTAGACTAGAGTAAAGTAGAGCACAGCAGAGTAATGTAGAGTAGAGTAGATTAAGTTTAGGCTAGGCTAGGCTAGGCTTGACTAGGGTAAAGTAGAACAGAGCAGAGTAGAGTAGAGTAGAGTAGAGCAATGCTAGGTTAGGATAGTCTAAGCTAGAGTATAGTAGAGTAGAGTAGAGTATAGTAGAGTAGTGCTGAGTAAAGTAGAGTAGAGTAGAGTAGAGCAGACCATAGTAGAGTGAGGTTTGGCTTGTCTAGGATAAGCAAGGCTTGGCTAGAGTAGAGTATAGTAGAATAGAGTAGAGTAGAGTATAGTATAGCTAAGTTAAGATGGGTTACGCTAGGCTTAGTTAGAGTAGAGTATAGTAGAGTAAAGTAGAGTATAGTTAAGTTAGGCTTTCTTAAACAAGATTAAGGTAGGCTAGGGAAGGTTAGCTTTGGGTATGCTAGGCCAGAGAAGAGTACAGTAGAACAGAATATAATAGAGTAGAGAAGAGTAGGTTAAAGCAGAGTAGAGTAGAGCTAGGTTTAGTTGTTCTAAGCTAAGTTAGGCTAGGCTAAGCAGTAGTAGAGCATAGTATAATGGAGTAAAGTAGAGCTAGGTTACGTTAGGCTAGGTTAGGCTAAGCTAGGCTATGCGAGAGTTGAGTAGTGTAGGGTAGAGTAGAGGAGAGAAGAGTAGAGTAGAGTTGTGTAGAGCAGATCAGAGCAAAGCAAAGAAGAGCAGAGCAGAAAAGAGCAGAGCTAAGTTAAGCTAGGCTAGGTTAGGCTATGCTAAACTAAGCTAGGCAATGCTAGTTATTATAGGCTAGGTTGGGCTAGCTTAGAGTAGAGTAGAATAGAGTAGAGTAGAGTAGAGTAAAATAGAGCTAGGTTAAGCTAGGATATGCTAGAGTATATAGTAGAGCAGATTAGAGAAGAGAAGAGCAAAGCAAAGTAGAGTGGCATGGAGTAGAGTAGAGAGAAGAAGAGCTAAGCTGAGCAAAGCAGAGTAGAGTAGTGCAGAGTTAGGTTAGAGTAGAGTAGAGTAGAGTGGTGTGGAGTAGAGTAGAGTAGAGTAGTGTAGAGTAGAGTAGAGTAACATAAAGAGTAGAGGAGAGGAGAGGAGAGTAGAGTAGAGTAGAGCAGAGCAAAGTAGAGTAGAGCAGAGAAGAGTAGAAGAGCAGAGCAGAGCCATCTAGAGTAGAGTAGAGCAGAGTAAAATAGAGGTAGATTAGAGTAGAGTAAAATAAATTAGAGTAGAGCTAGGATATGCAAGGTTAGGCTAGGGTACATATGGCTAGGTTAGAGTAGAGAAGAGTATAGTAGAGTAGAATTGAGTAGAGTAGAGTAGAGCAGAGTATAGTAAAGTAGAAGAGAGCTAGGTTAGGGTTGGCTAGGATAGGCTATGCAAGGGTAGGCTAAGTTAAGCTAGGCTAGGCTAGCATACAATAGAGTAGAGTAGAACTAGGTCAAGCTAGGCTAAGATAGAGTATAGTAAAGCATAGTACAGCAAAGTAGAGTAGAGCAAAGAAAAGTTGAGCAGAGCAGGATAGAGTAGAGCAGAGCAGAGCAGAGCAGAGCATAGTAGAGAAGAGCATAGTCGAGAAGAGCTAGGTTAGGCTATGCTAGGCTAGGTTAGGCTAGGATAAGCTAGGCTAGAGTAGAGTATAGTAGAGTAGAGCTAGATTAGGCTAGGCTAGGCTATAGTAGAGTAGAGTGGAGTGAATTAGAATATAGTAGAGTAGAGTAGAGTTAATTAGAGTATGTTAGAGTAGAGTGGAGTAGAGTAGAGTAGAATATAATAGAGTAAATAAGAGTAGAGCTAAGTCAGGATAAGCTAGGCTAGGCTAAGGAAAGCTACGTTGGGTTAGCTAGAGTACAGTAAAGTTTAGGTGAGTAGAGTATAAAAGAGTAGAGTAGAGTAGTGTAGATTAGAGTAGAGTTAGGCAAGGCTAGGCTAAGCTCAAGTAGAGTAGAGTAGAGTAGAGTAGAGCAGAGCAGAGCAGAGAAAAGTAGAGTAGGGCAAAGTGGAGCAAAGCAGAGTATAGTAGAGTAGAGAAGAGCTAGGTTATGCTAGGATAGAGAAGATTAGAGAAGAGTAGAGTAGTGTAGAGTTAGGTTAGGTGAGGCTAGGATAGGATACTTAAGACTAGGCCAAGCTAGCCTAGAGCAGAGTAGAGTAAAGTAGAGTAATGCAGAGCAGACTTGAGCTAGGTTAGGTTATAGTACAATATAGTTGAGTATAGTAGAGTAGAGTAGAGCAGTACATAGTAGAAAAGAGCTGAGTATAAAAAGCAGAGCATAATAGAGCAAGACAGAGTAGATCAAAGCTTGGTTAGGCTAGAATAGAGTGGAGTAAAGCTAGGTTTGGCTAGGTTAGGCTCGGTTAGAGTAGAGTGGAGAGAGTATATTAAAGTACATTAAACTGAGTAGAGTATAGCCGAGTTAAGCTATTTTAGGCTAGGCTAAGGTAGGCTTGGCTAGGTTAAGCTAGAGTAGAGAAAGGTACAGTAGAGTGGAACATAGTAGAGCTCTTTTTGGGTTTGTTAGAGTAGAGTATAGTAGAGCAGAGAAGAGTATAGTAGAGCTTAGGAGAGTAGAGCAGAGTGGAGTAGAGAAATGTAAAGCTATACAGAGAAGAGCATAACAGAGAAGAGTGGAGCAGAGTAGAGAAAAGCATAGTATAGTAGAGCATGGTTAGGCAAAATATGCTAGGATAAGTTAGAGTAGAGTAGAGTAGAGTAGATTAGGGTAATGTAGTGTAGAGTAGAGTAGAGTATATTAAGGTTAGGCTAGGCTAAGTTACGCAAGGCTAGGCTAAGAATGATTAGAGAAGAGTATAGTAGAGTATAGTAGAGCTAGGTTAGGCTAAGCTTGGCTAGAGTACAATAGAGTAGAGTTCAGTAGAACTTAGTAAAACAGAGTAGAGTAGAGCAAATTAGAGTAGAGAAGTGCTAGGTTAGGCTAGCCAAGACTAAGCTAAAGTAGAGTAGAGTAGATTAGAGTAGAGTAAAGTAGAGTAGAGCTAGGTTAGGCTAGGCTAGGCTAGAGTAGGTTAGGCTAAGCAAGGCTAGGCTAGAGTAGAGTATAGTAGAACTAGGTTATGTTAGGCTAAGCTAAGCTAGGTTAAACTAAGCTTTAGTAGAGTAGAGTAGAGCAGAGTAGAGTGGAGTTGAAGAGAGTAGACTTAAAAAGAGTAGAGTAGAGTAGAAAGGAGCATAGTACAGCAATGTAGACCAGAAGAGAACAGAGCAAAGAAAAAAAGAGTATAGTAGACCATTACAGAGTATAGTTAGGTTGAGTAGAGTAGAGTTGAGTAAAGGAAAGCAAGGGTAGGCTAGGTAAGGGTTGGCTAGGCACGACCAGGCTAGTCTGAAGTAGAGTAGAGTAGAGTAGAGTAAGGAAGAGCTAGGTTAGGCAAGGTGAAGCTAGGCTAGGCTAGAGTAGAATAGAGTAGAGTAGAGTAGAGTAGAGTAGAGCTGAGTAGAGCAGAGCAGAGTAGAGTAGAACAGAGTAGAGCAACAAATAGTAGAGCAAAGCAGAGCAGAGTAGAGTAGAGAAGAGTGGAGTAGAGTAGAGTAGAGAAGAACTAGATTAGGGTAAGCTAGGCTAGAGCATAACAGAGCAGAGCTAAGTCAAGCTAGGCTAGGTTATAGTAAAGTAGAGAAGAGTAGAGTTGAGTAGAGTAGAGTAGAGTAGAGTAGAGCATTATAGAGTAGAGCATAACAGAGTAGAGTGGAGTAAAATTGAGCAAGATTAGGCTAAGCTAGTCTAAGCAAAGCTAGACTACAATAGAGTAGAGCTAAGTTAGGTTAGGTTAAGCTACACTAGATTAGAGTAAAGTAGAGTAGAATAGAACATAGTAAAGTAGAGCTGAGTAGTATAGAGTGTAGTAGAGCTAGGTTAAGCTAGGCTTGGCAAGGTTAAGTTAGCTTAGGATAGGCTTTACTAGAGTAGAGTAGAGTAGTGTAAAGCAAGATTAGGCTTGACTAGGCTTGGCTAGGCTAGAGTGCAATAAAGTGGAGTAGAATAGAGTAGAGCAGTGCAGAGTAAAGCAGAGTAAAGAATAATATAGTAGAGTAGAGAAAAGAAGAGTAGAGCAGAGTAGAGTAGAGTATAGATAAGTTAGGCTAGGCAAGGTTATGCTAGGCTAGGCTAGGCTAGAGTAGAGTAGAGTAGAGTAGAGCTAGTTTTTATGCTAGGTAAGGTTAGAGTAGAGTAGAGAAGAGTAGAGTTAGGTTAGGCTAGGCAAGGCTAAGGTAGGATAGGCTAGCTTAGGGTATAGTAGAGTAGAGTAGAGTAGATAGGCTAGGCTAGAGTAGAGTAAGGTTGAGTAGAGCATGGCAAAGTAGAGCAGAGCAAAGTAGACAAGTGCAAAAGAGTAAAGCAGAGCAGAGTAGAGAATTGAAGAGCAGAGTAGCATTAAAAAAAGTAGAGCAGAGTAGAGAAGAGCAATGGAGACGAGAGTAGAGCCTAGGTAAGGCTAAGTTAGGCTAGGTTACACAAGAGTAGACTAGAGGAGGTTAAAGTAGAGTATAGCAAGGTGAGGCTATGCTAGGCAAGGTTAGGCTAGGCTAGGCCAGGTTAGGCAAGAGTAGAGTGGAGTAAAGTAACATAGAGCTAAGTTAGGCTTAGCTAGGCTAGAGTAGAATAAAATAGAGTAGTATAGAGTAGAGTAGAGTAAAGTAAGGCTAAGCAAGGTTAGGTGGGGTTACTTTAGGATAGGTTAGGCTAGGCTAGGCTAGGCGAAGATAGGGTAGGCGAGGCTAAGCTAGGGTAGGTTAGGCTAAGCTAAGCTAGGCTAAGCAAGAGTAAAATAGAGTAGAGTAAAGTAAATTAGAGTAAAGAATAGAAAAGTAGAATAGAGTAGAGTGTAGTATGGTCGGGTATGACTTTGCAAAGCTAGGCTAGGAAAAGTTAGACTAAACTAGACTAGAGGAGAAAAGAGTAAAGTAGAGTAGCATAAAGCTAAGTTAGGCTTAGCAAGGCTAGAGTAGAAAAAATATAGTAGAGTAGAGTAATGCTATGCTAAGCTAGGCAAGGTTAGGTTAGGCGAGGTTAGGTTAGGCTAGGGTAGGTTAGGTGAGGTTAGAGTGGGGTAAGGTAAGTAAAGTAGAGTAGAGTAGAGTGCAGTAGAGGAGAGTAGAGTAGAGAAGAGTAAAGCATAGTAGAACAAAGTAGAGCAAAATAGAGTAAAGTAGAGTAGAGCAAAGTAAGGTAGAGAAGAGTAGAGTAGAGTAGAATAAATCATAGTAGAGTGGAGCAGAGTAGAGTAGAATAAAGCAGAGCAAAGAAAAGTTGAGTAGAGCCTAAGTGAGATTAAGCTACGCTAGGCTAAGCTAGGCTAGCTTGGAGTAGAGTAGAGTAGAGTAAAGTAGAGTTGAGTACAGTAAGGTTAAGCTAAGCTTGGCTAGGTTAGGCTAAGCTAGATTAAGCTAGAGTAGAATTGAGTAGAGTAGAGTAGTATAGAGCTAGGTTAGGCTTAGCTAGGCTAGAGAAGAATAAAATAGAGTAGAGTAGAGTAGAATAGATTAGAGTAGAGTTGAGTAGAGCCTAAGTGAGGTTAGGCTAGGTTAGGCTAGAGTATAGTAGAGTAGAGTTGGGTAAAGTAGAGTATAGTATCACTAAGTTAGGCTATACTAGGCTAGGCCAAGTTTTAATAGAGTATATTATAGTAGAGTAGACTAGGATAGAGCTAAGTTAGGCTAGATTATGGTAAAATAAAGTAAGGTAAAGTCAAGTAAAGTAGAGTAGAGTAGGGCTAAGCTAGGCTAGGTGAGGTTTTTTTAGGATATATTAGGCTAAGCTAACTAGGCTAGACAAAGCTAGGCTAGGCTAGATGAGGCTAGGGTAGGCTAAGCTAGGTTAGGCTAGGCAAAGCTTTAGTGGAGTAGAGTAGAGTAAGGTAGAGTAAAGTATAGTAAAGTGAAGTAGAGTATAGTAAGCTTAGGAAAGGCTTGGCTTGGTTAGGTCAGGCTAAGCTAGGCTAGGTTACTCTAGAGTAAGGTAGGGTAGAGTAGAGTAGTATAAAGCAAGGTTAGGCTTAGCTAAGCTAGAGTAGAATAAAATATAATAGGGTAGAGTAAGGCTAGGGAAGGCTAGGCGAGGTGAGGTTAAGCTAAGATAGGTTAAGCTAGGCTAGGCTAGGATAGAGTAGGGCAGATAAGAGTAGAATAGAGTAGAGTAGAGTAGAGTAGAGCATAAAATAGTAGAGAAGAGTATAGTAGAGTAGAGTAGAGTAAAGTAGAGTAAAGTAGAGTAGAGTAGAGTTGAGTAAAGTAGAGTAGAGTAAAGTAGAGTAGTGTGGAATAAGTCTAGGTTAGGCTAGGCTAGAGTAGAGTAGAGCATAGTAAGGTAGGGCAAAGCTAAGCATGGTTAGGCAAGGCTAGGCTAGGTTAGGCTAGAGTAGAATAGAGTAGGGTAGAGTAGCATAGAGCTAAGTTAGGATTAGTTAGGCTAGAGTAGAATAAAATAGAGTAGAGTATAACAGAGTATAGCAGAGTAGAGCATAGCAGAGCAAGGTTAGGCTAGATTAGGAGAGGTTAGCAAGGCTATAATAGAGTAGGGTAGAGTAGTGTATAGTAAGCCTGGGCCAAGCTAGACTAGGTTAGGCTAGGCTACGTTAGGATATGCTATGTTAGGCTAGAGTAGAGTAGAGTAGAATAGAGCTAAGTTAGGCTTAACTAAGCTAGAGAAGAATAAAATAGAGTATAGGAGAGTAGAGTAGAGTAGAGTAAGGATAGGCTAGGCTAGGCAAGGTTAGGCTAGGATAAGTTAGCCTAAGCTAGGCTAGATGAGGCTAAACTAGGTTAGAGAAGAATAGGGTAGTGTAAAGTAGAGTAGAGCAGCATAAGGCTAAGTTAGTCTTATTTAGACTAGAGTAGGACAAAATAGGTTAGAGTAGAGTAGAGTAAGACTCAACGAAGCTAGGTGAGGTTAGATTTGGTTTGGCTAAACTAAGCTAGGCTATGTAGTTTCTAATAAGATATGGTAGAGTAGAGTAGAGTAAAGCAGAGCAAAGTAGAGAAGAGTAGAGTAAAATAGATCTGAGTAGAGTATAGTAGATTGGAGTAGAGCATAGCAGAGCTAGGTTAGGCTAGGCTGGCCTAAGCTAAGCAAGGGTATGCTAGAATAAAGTAGAGTAGAGTAGAGTTAAGTTAGGCTTGGCTAGGTTAGAGTAGAGAAGAATAATATAGAGTAGAGTAGAGTAAAGCTAGGTGAGGCTAGGCTTGGCTAGGTAAGAGTAGAATAGAGTAGAGTAAAGTAGGGTAGAGTAGAGTAGAGCTCAATTAGGCTATGTTAGGCGAGGCAAGGCTAGAGTAGAGTACAGTAAAGCAGAGTAAAATCAAGTAGAGCATACTAGAGTAAAGGAGAGTAGGGTAGACTAGAGTAGAGCAGAGAAGAATATAGTAGAGTAGAGCAGAGACAAGCAGAATAGAGTAGAGCAGAGCAGATTAGAGTAGAGCAGAGTAGAGTAGAATAGAGCCTGGTTAGCCAAGGTTAGGCTTGGCTAGGCCAAGTTAGAATAGAGTAGAGTAGAGCTAAGCTAGAGTAGAGTAGAGTTGAGTAAAGCAGATTAGAGCTAGGTTTGGCTAGGCTAGGCTAGAATAGAGTAGAGTAGAGCTAAGTGGATTAGGGTAAATAGGCTAGGTTAGAGTAGAGTAGATTCGAGTAGAGTATATTAGAGTTGAGTAGAGTAGAACTAAGTTAGGTTAGGCTATGTTAAGTTAGGTTAATCCATGCTAGGCAAAGCTAGCTTTAGATTAAAGTATATTAGAGTGGAGTAGAGTAGAGCTAGGTTAGGCTAGGCTAGAGTACAATAGAGTACAATACAGTAGAGAAGAGTAGAACAAAGTAGAGTAAAGCAAAGTAGAGTAGACAAGAGTAGAGCAGAGTAGAGTGGACCAGAGTAGAACCGAGTAGTAAAATGAAGAGTAGAGCATAGTAAAGTAGAGAAGAGTTAGTTTAGGCTAAGCTAGCAAGCTAAGCTAGGCTAGCATTTGCTAGATTAGGCTAGCCTAGGCTAGAGTGGAGTAGTATAGAGTAAAGTAGAGTAGAGAAGAATAAAGTAGAGTAGAGTAGAGAATAGAGTGGAGTAGAGAAAAGTAGAGCAAAGCAAAGTAGAGCAAAGTAGAGTTGAGCTAAGTTAGGCTAAGCTAGGCTAGTGTAGGCTAGGCTAGGTTTGCCTAAAGTAGACTACAGTAGAGTAGAATAGAGTAAAGTAGAGTAGAGTGTAGTAGAGTAGAGTGGAGTAAAGTAAGGCTAGGTTAGGCTAGGTTTGGTTAGAGTAGAGTAGAGTAGTGTAGAGTAGAGTAGAGTAAAGTAGAGTAGAGGAGAGGAGAGGAGAGGAGAGCAGAATAAAGAAGAGTAGAGTAGAGTGGACTAGAGCTAAATAGGCTAGGCTAGGCAAGACTAGGTTATAGTAGAGTAGAGTGGAGCAGAGCCATGTAGAGTAGAGAAGTGCAAGGTAGAGCTACGTTAGGCTAGGCTATGCTAGGTTGGGCAAGGTAAGACTAGAGTAAAGTAGAGCTTGGTAGACTAGGCTAAGCTAGGCTAGGTTCAAGTAGAGTAGAGTATAACAAGCGTAAAGTAGAATAAGATTAAGCAATCCTAGGCTAAGCAAGAGTATAATAGAATAGAGTAGAAAAGAGTAGAGCAAAGTATTACAGAGTAGAGTACAGTAGAGTAGTACAGAGCAAAGAAGTGTGGAGTAGAGTGGGGCAGAGAAAAGTAGAGTAGTAAAAGCAGAGTAGTGCATAGTAGTGTAGAGTAGAGTTAGGTTAGGCTAGGCTATAGTAGAGTAGAGTAAAGCTTCGTTAGGCTAAGCTAGGTTAGAGTGGAGTAAAGTAGAGTAGAGTAAAGCTAGGTTAAGTAAGGTTATGTTAGGCTGGGCTAGGCTAGGGTAGGTTAGGCTAGGCTAAGCTAGAGTTGAGTTGAGTAGAATAGAGTAGAGCTCAGTTAGGCTGGGCTAAGCTTGGCTAGAGAAGAGTAAAGTGGAGTCGAGTATAGGAGAGAAGAGCAAAGTATATCAAATTAGAATAGAGCAGAGGAGCAAAATAGAAAAGAGCAGAGCAGAGTAGAGCAGAGCAGAATCGAGTAGAGTAGAGCCAAGCAGACTAGAATAGAGTAGAGTAGAGTAAAGCTAGGTTAGGTTTAGCAAGACTAGGCTAGGTTAGTCTAGGTTAGAGTATGGTAGAGTAGAGTAAAGTAGAGTAGAGTAGAGTAGGGTAGAGTAGAGTATATTATAATATAATAGAGTAGAGTATAATAGAGCTATGTTAATCTTGGCTAGGTTGGGCTAGGCTAGGTTAGGCTAAATTAGGCTAGGCTAGATTAGAGTAGAGTAGAGCTAGGTTTAGTAAGGCTAAGGTAGGCTTGGCAAACCTAGACTAAGCTAGATTAAAATAGAATAGAGTAGAGTTGAGTAAAGGATAGTAGAGTACAGTAGAGCATAACAGAGTAGAGCAAAGCAAAGTAGAGCAAAGTAGAGCAGAGTAGTATAGAGAAGAGCCTATCAGGGAAGAGCAGAGCTACTTTAGGCTAGGCTAAGCTAGGATAAGCTAGGTTAGGCTTGAGTAAAGTCTAGTAGAGTAGAGTAGAGCTTGGTTAGGCTAGGCTAGAGTAGAATAAAGTAGAGTAGAGTAGAGTAGAGCTAGGTTTGGGTAGGCTAATGTGGAGTAGAGTAGAGTAGAGTGGACTATAATAGAGTAGAGCTAGGTTATCCTAGGCTAGGCTAGAGTATAGTAGAGTAAAGTAGAATATAATAGAGTAGAGTAGAGTTAAGTAGAGTAGAAAGAGCAAAGTAGAGCAGAGATCAGAAGAGTAGAGTAGAGTAGAGTATAGCAGAGTAGAATTGAGTTAGGTTAGGCCAGGTTAGGCTAGGGTAGGGTAGGCTAAGCTTGAGAAGAGTATAGTAGAGAAGAGCAGAGTTGAGTAGATCTAGGTTAAGCTAGACTAGACTAGTATGGAGTAGAGTAGAGTAGAGTTGAGTACAATGGAATAGAGTTTAGTTATTCTAAGCTAGCTAGAGTATAGTAGAGCAAAGTAGAATACAGTAGAGCATAGTAAAGTTGAGTAGAGTAGAAAAGAGAAAAGTAGAGTGGAGATGAGAAGAGTAGAGCAGAGTAGAGTATAGCAGAGCAGAGTTGATTAGGTTACGCTAGGCCAGGCTAGGCTAGTGTAGGCTGAGCTAGAGAAGAGTAGAGTAGAGTATAGCAGAGTGGAGTAGATTTAGGTTAGACTAGGCTAGAGTTGAGTAAAGTAAAGTAGAGTCGGGTAGAGTAGAGCTAGGTTAGGCTAGGCTAGGCTATATAAACAATGTTAGAGTAGAGTATAACAGAGTAGAGTAGAGTAGAGCTGTATAGAGTAGAGTAGTGAAGAGTAGAGTAGAGCAAAGCTTTGTTAGGCTATGCTATGCTAGGCAAGGCTAGAGCAAAGTAGAGCGAGGTTAGGTGAGTTAAGGTGAGGCTAAGTTATAGTAGAGTACAATAGAATAAAGTAGAGTAAAGTGAAGTAGAGTAAAATTAAGCTAAGCTAGGCTAGAGTAAAGTAGAGTGGGTTAGAGTAGAGTAGAGTAGAGTAAGGTTAGGCTAGGCTAAGCTAACAAGGCTAAACAAGGTTGGAGTAGAGTAGAATAAAATAGATTAGAGTATAACAGAGCAAAGTTGAATAGAGCAGAGTATAATAGAGCATAGTAGAGCAGAGTAGAGCAAAGCATAGTAGAGTTGAACAAAGCAAAGCTGAGTAGAGCTTAGCAGAGCAGAGTAGAACAGAGCAAAGTAGAGAAAAGTAGAACAAAGAAAAGTATAGTAGAGAAGAGCTGGGTTAGTCTAGGCTACAGTAGAGTATAGTAGAGTAGAGCTAAGTTAGGATAGGCTATGTTAAGCTAAGTTAGAATAAAGTTGAGTAGAGAATAATAGATTAGAGTATAGTATCATAGAGGAGAGTAAAGTAGAGTAGAGCTAAGTTAGGCTAGGTGAAGCTAGGTTAGTGCAGGCTAGGCTCGACAAGACAAGAGTAGAGTAGAGTAGAGAAGAGTATAATGAAGCTACGTTAAGCTAGGTTAGGCTAGGCTAAGTCATAGTAGAGAAGAACAAAAGAGTAGAGTTGTGTAGAGTATAGTAGAGTAGAGCTAGGTTAGGCTAGGCTAAGAGAGGTTATAGTAGAGTAGAGTAGAGTCGAGTAGAGCAAAGTAGAGTAGAGTGGAGTGGAGTAGAGTATAGCTAAGTTAGGCTAAGCTATGCTAACATAGGTTAGGTTAGGTTGGGTTAGAGCAGACTAGAGAACAACAAAGAAGAGTAGAAAAGAGTAGAGAATAATAGAGTAGAGCATAACATAGTAGAGAAAAGTAGAGTAAAGTAGAGTAGAGTTGAGCAGAGTAGAATAAAGATGAATTAAGCTTGGATAGGCTAAGCTAGGCTATATTAGGCAATATTTGAGTATAATAGAGTAGAGTAGAGTAGAGTAGAGTAAAGTAGTGTTGAGTGGAGTAGAGTAGGGTAGAGTAGATTTAGAGTAGAGTATAGTTGAGTAGAGAAGAGTAGAGTAGAGCTAAGTTAAGCTAGGCTAGGCTAGGGTATGCAAGGTTTTGCTAGACAAGAGTAGAGTGAGGTAGAGTAGAGTAGAGTAGAGTAAGGTTAAGTTAGGCAAAGCTAGGCTAGGCTTGGCTAAAGTAGAGTGGAGTATAGTAGGGCAAAGTACAGTGGAGTAGAGAAGACTAAAGTACTGTAGACCATAGTAGAGCAAGGTTAGGCTAAGTTAGGTTAGGCTAGGGTAGGCTAGGCCAAGTTAGGCTATGCTAGATTCAATTAGGGTAGAGTAGAGTAGAGTTAGGTTAGGTCAGGCAAGGTTAGGTTAGGCTAGGCTAGATGAGAATAGACTAGAGTAGAAAGAGTAGAGTATAACAGAGTAGAGAAGAGTAGAGGAAAGCATAATAAAGCATAGTATAGTATAGTAGAGTAGAGCAAAGTAGAGTAGAGTAAAGCAAACTAAGGTTAGGCTAGGCTAGGTGAGAATAGAGTGGAGTAGATTAGAGCTTTGTTAGGCTAGGTTATGCTAGGCTAGAGTAAACTAGGAAAAAGTTGAGTAGGGTAGAGTAGAGTGGATTAGAGTAGAGCAGAGTCGAGCAAAGTTTATTAGAGTAGAAGAAAGAAGAGTGAGCAGAGTAGATTAGAGTATACTAGAGTAGAGCTTAGTAGACTAGAGTAGAGCTAAGTTAGGCAAGGCTAGGCTAAAGTAATGTAGAGCAGAGTAAAGCAAGGATAGGGTAGGCTCTATTAGAGTAGAGTATAGTAGAGTATAGAATAGTAGAGTAGAGTAGAGTATAGAATAGTAGAGTAGAGTATAGTAGAGTAGAGTTTGTTTAAGCTAGGCTAGGGTAGGCTAAGCTAAGCTAGGATAAATTAGAGTAAAGTGGAGTAGAGTAGAGTAGAGTAGAGCTCGGTTAGGTCAGGCAAGGCTAGAGTTGAGTATAGTAAAGTAGAGTAGAGTAGACCAGATTAGTGTAGAGTAGAGAGGAGCAAAGTTGAGTAGAGTAGAATAGAGTAGAGCAGAGCAAAGTGGAGTAGAGTAGAGCATAGTAGAACTAGGTTAGGTTAAGCTATGTCAGGCTAGGCAAGACTGGGCTAGGTTTGAGTAGAGTAGAGTTGAGTTGATTAGAGTAATGCAGAGTAGAATAGAGTAGAGTAGAATTGAATTGAGCAAAGTAGAGTAGAGTGGAGTAGATTAAAGTATAGTATAATATAGTTGAGTAGAGTACAGCTTGGTTAGGCTAGGCAAGGCTAAGCTATGCTAGGCTAAGTTAGACTATATTATAGAAGAGTAGAGTGAAGTAGAGCTTGGTTAGGATAGGCTAGGCTAGGCTAGAGTTGAGTAGAGCAGAGAAGAGTATAGCAGAGAAGACAAAAGCTAAATAAAGAAGAGTAGAGTGGAGTAGAGTGGAGTAGAGTGGAGTAGAGTAGAATAGAGTAGAGTAGAGAAAAGCTAAGATATGCTAGGCTAGGCTAAGCTTTGCAAGTGTAGGGTATAATAGAGTAGAGTAGAGCAAGTTTAGGCTAGGCGAGGCTACATTAGAGTAAAGTAAAATAGAGTAGAGGAGAGCAAAGTAGAGTAAAGTAGAGTAGAGTAGAGGAGTGTAGAATAGAAAAGAGTAGAGTAGAGTAAAGTAGAATGTAGTAGAGAAAAGTAAAGCAGAATAGAGCATAGCATAGATGAGTAGCGAAGGGTAGCATGAGGTTAGGCTAGGTTTGGGCAGGGTAGGTTATGCTAGGCTAGGTTAGGTTAGGCTAAGCTATGGTAGAGTATAATTTAGCTAGCTTAGGCTAGGCTAGGCTTGTTTTGGGTAGAGTAGAGTAAAGTAAAGTAGAGTAAGGTTAGGCTAGGATAGGCTAGGCTAAGCTAGAGTTGGGTAGAGTAGAGTACTACTAGGTTAGACTATGCTAGGTGAGAGTATAGTTAAGTAGAGTAAGGTAGAGTAGAGTAGAGTAGAGTAGAGTAGAGCAGAGCAAAGTAGAGTAGACCAATGTAGAGCATATCTGATAGAGTTAGGTTAGGCTATGCTAGGCCAAGCTAGGTAAGGTTAGGCTAGGCAAGGCCAAGCATGGCTTGAGTATAGTGGAGTAGAGTAGAGCAAGGTTAGGCTAGGTTAGGCCAAGCAAGGTTAAATTGGAGGAGAGTGGAATAGAGTAGAGTAGAGTAGACCTTGGTTAGGCTAGGCTTAGTAGGGCTAGGCTAGGTTAGGCTAGGCAAGGCTAATCTAGAGTAAAGTAGAGAAGAGTAGAGTAGAGCAGAGCTTAGTTTTGCTAGGCAAGGGTAGGCTAGGTCGGGCTAGAGTAGAGTAGAGTAGACTTGAGATTAGAAGAGTATAATAGAGAAGAGCATATCAAAGTAAGGCAAAGTAGAGAAGAATAGAGTAGTAGAGCAGATTAGAGTAGACCAGTGCAGAGTAGAGTTTAGTAAAGTAGAGGAGGGAAGAGTAGAGCTAGGTTAGGCTAAGCTGAGAAAGATTAGGCTATGTTAGAATAGAGTAGATTTAAGTAGAGTTGAGTAGAGTAGAGTAGTGTAAAGTAAAGTAGATTGGAGTATAGTAGAGTATTACTAAGTAGAGTAGAGCTAGGTTGGGTAAGGCTAGGATAGACTATGCTAGGTTATGCTAGCTAGAGTAGACTAGAGTAGAGTAGAGCTAGGTTAAGCTAGGCTAGGCAATGCTAGGCTTTGAAAAAGAAGAGTAGACTATAGATGAGTGGAGTAGAGCAAAGTAGAGCAAAGAAGATAATAGTATAGTAGAGCAGAGAAGAGCAGACTAAAGTATAGTAGAGTAGAGCAAAGTAGAGCAGAGCAGAGCTAGGTTAGGCTAGGTAATGTTAGGCTAGGCTAGGCTAGGTTAGGCTAGGAAAGAGTCGAGTAGAGTATAGTAGAGTAGAGTAAAGTAGAGTAGAGCTAGGTTAGGTTAGGCTAGGTTAGGTTAGAGTAGACAAGAGTAAAGTATGGTAGAGTAAAGCAGAGTCGAGCAAAGCAGAGTAGAGCAGAGGAGAGTAAAGCAGAGTAGTGCAGAGCAGAGTAGAGCTAAGCAAAGAAGAATAGAGTAGGGTAGAATGGAGTAGAGTAGAGTAGAGTTGAGTTGAGTAGATTTTAATAGGCTAGTTATGCTAGGCAAGACTTGAGCAGAGTGGTGTAGAGTAGAGTAGAGTAGAGTAGAGTAGAGTAGAGAAGAGTAAAATAGTGTAGAGTAGGGTAGAGTTAAGTGGCATGGACAAGAGTAAAGTAGAATAAAGTAGAGTAAAAGAGAGTATAGAAGAGTAGAGTAGAGCAGAGTAGAGAAGAGTAAAGAAGAGTAAAAGAGTAGAGTAAAACATAATAGAACAGAGCTGAGTAGCACAGTGTAGAGTAAAGTAAAGAAGAGAAGAGTAAGGTATAGTAGAGTAGAGTTGAGCTTGGTAAGGCTAAGCTAGCCTAGGCTAGGCTAGGCCAGAATAGAGTAGAATAGAGTAGAGTAGTGTAGAGTAGAGTAGAGTAGAGCTGAGTTAGTGTAGGTTATGCTAAGCAAGGCTAAGTTTGGGAAAGCTAAGCTAGGGTAGGCTACAATATGTTATGCTGGAGTAGAGTAGAGTATAGTAGAGTAAAGTTTAGTAGAGCTAGATTAGGCTAGGCTATGCTAGGCTAGATTAAAGTAGAATAGAGTTGAGTAAAGTAAAACAGACTAGAATATAGTAGAGTAGATTAGAGTACAGTTGAGTGTAGTAGAGTAGAGTGGTGTTGGGTAGAGTAGAGGAGAGGTGATGAGAGGAGAGGAGAGGAGAGTAGAGGAGAAGAAAGGAGAGAAGAAGAGAGTAGAGTGGAGTAGAGAAGAATAGAGTATAGGAGAGTGGAGTAGAGTAGAGTAGAGTAAAGTTGAGCAGAGTGGAGGAGAGTAGAGTAGAGCAGAGAAAAGTAGAGGAGATTAGAGTAGAGCAGAGAAAGGTAGAGGAGAGTAGAGTAGAGCAGAGAAAAGTAGAGGAGAGTAGAGCACAGCTAGGTTAGGCTAGGCAAGGCCTGACTAGAGTAGATTAGAGTCAAGTCGAGTAGAGTAGAGTAGAGTAGAGTAGAGTTGAGTAGAGTAGAGTAGAGTAGAGCTAAGATAGGTTGGGCTAAGCTAGGCTAGGCTAGGTTAGGCTATGGTAGGCTTAGGTGGGCTAGGCTAGGCTAGAGTAGAGTATAGTAGAAAAGAGTAAAGTTATAGTAGAGTTGAGTTGAGTAGAGTAGAGGTATGTTAGGCTAGGCTAGGCTATGGTAGAATAGAATAGAGTAGAGCAGAGTAAAGGACAGTTGAGAAGAGCAAAGGAAAGGAAAGTAGAGCAGAGTAAAGCAGTGAAGAGAAGAGCTAGGTTAGGCTAAGCTAGGCTAGAGTAGAGTAGAATAGAGTAAAGCTTTGTTAGGAAAGACTATGTTTGGTTAGAGTAGAGTAGAGTAGAGTAGAGTAGATTAGGGTAGAGTTGAGTTGAGTAGAATATAGTAGAATTTAGAAGAGTAGAGCAATAGTTAGTCTCAAGTATTATTAAGTAGAGTAGAGTATAGTGGAGTAGAGTAGAGTACCACTTGGCTAGGTTAGGTGAGATAAAAGTAAAGTAGAGAAGAGTAAAGTAGAGTAGAGCTGAGTAGAGTAGACTGAAGTAGAGTAGTGTAAAGTATAATATGATTGAGTACAATATAGTAGAGTGGAGCTAAGTTAGCCTAGGCTAAGCTAGGAAGTTGGGCCAGGCTAGGTTAGGCTTGACAAGAGTAGAGTTGAATAAAGCAGAGAAGAGTATAACAGAGTAGAGTAGAGCTAGGTTAAGCTACGTTAAGATAGAGTGGAGTAGAGTATATTAGAGTATAGTAGAGTATAGTAGAGTATAGTTGAGTGTAGTTGATAGAGTAGAGCTTGGTTAGATTAGGCTAGGTTAGGCTAAGCTGAAGTAAAGTAGAGTAAAGTAGTGTAAAGTAGAGTGGAGAAGAGTAAAGTAGAGTAAAGTAGAGCATGTAGAGAAAAACTAAGTAGAGTAGGAATAAGTATAGTTGAGTAGAGTAGAGTAGAGTAGAGTAGAGAATTAAAGGGTAGAGTAGAGCAGAGCTAGGTTATGTTGGGATAGGCAAGGTTGGGCTAGGCTAGTCTAGGCTAAGCCAATACTAAGCTAGAGTAGAGTAGAGCTAGGTTAGGCTTGGTTTTATTAGGATAAGTTAGAGTAGAGAAGAATAGAATAGAGTATAGTATAATAGAGTAAAGTAGTGAAGAGTAAAGTAAAGCAAGGTTAGACAAAGCTAGGCTATATTTGAGTAGAGTAGAGTAGAGTAGAATAAAGTAGGGTAGATTAAAATGGAGTAGAGCAGAGGTAGGTTAGGTTAAGCTACATAAAGCTTTGCAAGCAAATGTTAGGCATGGCTAAGCTAGAGTAAAGTAGAGTTGGGTAGAGTAGAGCTTGATTCGACATGGCTAAGCTAGCTAGAGTAGACTAAAGTAGAATAGAGCAGAGCAGAGCATAACAAACAAGGGTAGAGTAGAGCAGAGAATAGTAGAGGAGAACAGATCAGACCAGAGTAGAGTAAGGTAGAGTAGAGCAGAGCTGAGCTGAGTAGAGTAGAGTAGAGTAGAGTAGAGTTAAGTTAAGCTAAGCAAGGCTAGGTTAGAGTACAGTAGAGTAGAATAGATTTGAGTAGAGTACAGTAGAGTAGAGTAGAGTTGATCATATTAGAGTAGAGTAGGGCTAGGTTAGGCTAGGTAGGAGTAGAGTAGAGTAGTGTTGGGAATAGTAGAGTAGAGCTAAGTTTGGTTAGGCTTGGCCAATGTAGAGTAGACAAGAGTAGAGCATTGCAAAGTAGAGCTGAGAAGAGTAGAGTAGAGCATTGTAGAGTAGAGCAGAGCAAAGTTTTGCTAGGCTAGGGTCGAGTAGAGTAAAGTAGAGTAGAAGTGTAAGGTTAGGTTTGGCTAGGCTAGAGTAGAGTAAAGTAGAGTAGAGTAGTGTAGAGTAGGGCAGAGCAGAGTAGAGCAGGGCTTAGTAGAGTAGAGTACACTAGAGTAGAGCAGAGTAAAGTAGAGCTTGGTTAGGCTTGTGTTGGCTACACAAGGAAAGACTAGAGTAGTGTAGAATAGAGCAAAGTTAGGCTAGGCTACGATAAACAAGGTTTTTGTAGAGTTGATCAGTGTAGAGTAGATTAGAGTAGAGTAGAGTTGAGCTAGGTTATGTTAAGCTAAAGTAGGCTAGGCTAGAGAGAGTAGAATAAAACAAGGTTAGGCTAGGCTAAGCTAAGCTAGGCTAGGCTAAATTATAGTAGAGTGGAGTAGACTAGAGTACAGTATAGTAGAGCAGAAGAGAGTAGAGTATAATCTAGCAGAGTAGAGTGGAGAAAAGAAGACCAGAGCAAACCAGAGTAGACTAAAGCAAAAAAAAAAGAGAGAAGAGCAGAGCAGAGTAGAGTAGAGCAAAGTAGAGTAGAATAGTGTAGAGCATATTATATTAGAGTAGAGCAGGGCAGAGTAGAGGAGAGAAGAGTAGAGTGTAGAAAAGTAGAGTTGAGTAGATAAGAGTAGAGTAGAGAAGAGAAGAGTAGAGCTAGGATAGGTTAGGCTAGGCAAGTCTAGGCAAGAGTAGGGTAGAATAGTGTAGAGTACAATAGAGTAGAGTAAAGTAGAGCTAGGTTAAGCTAAGCTAGGCTAAGAGAGGTTAGAGTAAAATAACATAGATTAGAGTAGAGCTGAGGAGAGTAGAGGAGAGCTAAGCAGAGGAGAGCTAAGTAGAGGAGTGCAGAGTAGTGTAGATTAGAGTAGACTAGAGTATAGAAGAGAAAAGTTTAGCAATGCAAAGCAGAGTAGAGAAGTGTGAATGTTACACCCTATTTTTTCCTAGGCTGATTTTTGGCATATTTTTTTTTTTTTACATATAGACAGCTCAGATCGTCCCATACCAACCTGAGTAGCCTACGAAAAACATAGGATATAACACATCATTACACACCTACTTTCCTTAACAATGTGGATCCCATCTCCCGGGTACACCGTCAAATCAGGTTCATGACTCCTGAATTAACAGATGGACTCGCGCAATGTTACTCCTACTAGACCCCATACTCCTAACCCATACCGATAGGAGAACCGATCTAATAGAAGTCTGAATCCCCACGGTTAAGTTCCATAGTCATGTAATGACCTCACCATCAAAAATAAAATACATAACATCCTCAGATAAAATATGGCACTCCACACACTATACCACCAAGACAATAAAGTAAAACAGTGAATGGAAACTACATCACAAGAATAAGATCCAAGTCCAACAAATACAATATCATCCAACTAGATACATAAGTCAGAATCACCCTCACATATTACATGACATAAGAATAACAATCTCCCTGAATACATCCAATAGTATCAATCACACTAACCAAAATGTCTCAGAAAATCACAGATCAGATATCCTCCACTAGCCTGCTGACCACGATCCCACCTAATCTGGGTGGCGTCAAGGCTGTCGAGCCGCTGGAAAAATATAGATAATAAAGGAGTGACCTACGCCCAGTAGGAAAGACAGCTAGTAAAAACTCACATGCAAGAGAAGGATAATAGCAAGAGTATAGGAATACAGCATAACAATGTAGGGTGGAAAGGCACTCTCAGTCCCAGACTCTGACCAACCCCAGTCACCCCCAGTCACAACAGAGTAGCTCTCCTCTGTGCTCCCAGGCAGCATGCCAGCGGGACACGCCCATCTCTACGCACGCATGGCGCCTAGGCAAAACATGCCAGCGGGACACGCCCATCTCTGCGCACGCATCACAACGCCTAGCACCCGACACCGCAGCGTCTCTCGTCAATCAATCTTCTGGAGACTATAGACAGAACCAGTCACATAGATCTCTAGCCAACGTGAGACACCCCTGCCACCCTCAGGCACGCAGGCCTACACACTTGGCTAGCCACGGCGAGTCACCCCTACCACTACCACTCTCAGGCGCGCAGGCCTACACTCATGGACCAGAAGAGATCGACTCAGCCACCGTCCCAAGAAGTCCTCTCCCAACAATTTCCATAGAAGCCATGCCCCTACAGTCATTGCCAACTCTAACTCCAAGATTCGGCAACATGTGTCCAGATACAACAAGGCGCATACCAGTCCACATGTATACTGTGAAAGTTAAGTCTGTACCGCACAGTTACCTACCACAACTACCCTAAAAGATCATATAGGGCCTATATTCGTCCGGTCCAGTATGCCAATCCATGAAATATGCCAACACTGAGTAAACTGACTCAATCCATGTCATTGCCATCCAAGCAACACAAACTATACCAAAATTCTGACTATTCTGGTAACACCCAAGTGTCACACTTCCTTCTAACTAATCCAGCTGCACTGAATTTATGGGTAATTTCCAACAGTCAATTTCAACTTGGCTACGTGATTTCCAAAAATCACATCTTCCTCACTTCAGGAAGTTTTAATTTCCAAAATCAAGTTCTGCCCTTTATCCATTTTCCGAAATTCGGAATAAATTACCGAATAAAATTTAAATTCCACATATATCCTTTTTCTGAAAATTCGGATTAATTTCCGAATTAAATTTTCGTCCGCGCCGAATCCCGCTGAACCGGTTTTCGCTGCCGGTTCGGAACCCTTGCGCTGAACCGCGACACCGCCGAACCAAATTCTTTAATAATCCGTTCATCGGTCGATGCTTAAATAAATATAATTACTAATAAATATTATATAAATACCATTAATTACTTAAATAAATTCGTAATTAATCTAAACCCTTCTCCTTCCTCGGTCCGACGCCCGCGAACCCTAACTGAAGCAATCGCCGACCAATCCAATTCCTTCCGTCGATTTTCGGCGAACGCTAACAAGGAGAAACAAAATTCGATGTTCTAACTATCCTAATGTTTCAATAATGCCACTAATTTAAAATTTCCGCCGAAGAAATTCGCCCATACGCCATTGCCGTAAGATTAATCCAACAATTAATTAACTAATTCAATGGCAAACTGATAATACAAATCCCTAACATGTTCCTAAGCCTTAATTAAATTTTCCGACGAAATGGGAAGTTTTCCAGAAATCCAAAAATTGTAAAAGACGCAGATTAGCATTCAACTAAGTCCGATTTTTCATCCACATGCTTGTGTTCATTAAGCAAAATATTCCATGCTTTTAATTTCTACTAATTAACTAATTCAAAACTGAATTTCCTACCGTTGCTCGTCGCCGGCGACGGTGAATCCCGTACGCGATCAACCGCAGCTCCTCGCGGAACGAAACCGGTACCAAAATGCTCGCCTCTGTCCCGCGAATCTCCGGTTACCAAATGCCCCTTGGAAGGCTGCCAGAAATTACCGCCGTTCGCCGCGAACACTTCGCCTCTAGTCGCCGTTCGAAACCCTAACAGCCGAATAGTTTAGGTTAAATACCCAGCTTAAACCGGTAATAACCCGTTAAGACCCATTAAGCGCCGGTTGACCTTCCAAAAACGCCGCTTAACACCCGATCAACCGGTTAATCTCCACCGCTGATCTCGCCCATCCGATCCGCTTATCCGCGGCTTATCCAAACGCACGTGCAAACGCACCTCGGCGAACCGCCCCGCCTTCGCTGAACCGCTCCGGTCCGGTTCACGCGCGGTAAAAGGAAAAAATCCAAATTCCGATTTTTTTTTTTAAAAATCTCGGTGCTCCGAAAATTCTCAAAAAATTTCAGAAATTCCAATAGCCTCCAATTGAGCTCCTGGCTCATCCTACTGTCGATCTGAAATCGTCCAAGCCACAATTGAATTATTGAAGATTAAACCTATAATATTTTACCGGGTATAACAGTGAAGTTGAGAAAAGCTAAGTTTGGTTTGGATAGGCTAGGCTAGAGTAGAGTAGAGCTCAGTTAGGGTAGGTTAGGGAAGAGTAGAGTAGAATAGAGTAGAGTAGAGCAGAGCAGAGTAAAGTAGAGAAGGGCAAAGTAGAGAAGAGTAGAGTAATGTAGAGTAGAGTAAAGCAGAGAAGAGCAGAGTAGAGCAGAGCATAGTAGAGTAGAGTAGAGCGAGGTTAGGCAAAGCTAGGCTTGGCTAAGCAGGCTCGATTAGAGTTGAGTAGAGTAAAGCACAATATAGTAGAGTAGTATAATATTGTAGAGTAGAATAGAGTTGAGCAAGGTTAGGCTTGGTTAGGATAAGCTAGGTTAGAGTAGAGAAGAGTTGAGTAGGGTAGAGTATAATAGAGTCGAGTAGAGTAGAGGAAAGGAGAGGATAGTAGAGTAGGGAAAAGCATTATAGAACAGAGTGGAGGGTGGTGGAGTGGAGCAGAGTAGAGTAGAGTAGAGCAGATCTTAGTAGAGTAGAGCAAGGTTAGGGTAGGCTAAGCTAGAGTTGAGTAGAGTAGAGTAAAGTAGAGTTAGGTTAGGCTAGGGTAGGTTAGATTTGAGTAGAGTAAAGTAGAGTAGAGTAAGGTAGAGTAGAGTAGAGTAGAGCAGGGAAGAGTAGAGCAGAGCTAGGTTAGGCTAGGCTAGGCAAGGCTTGTGTATAGTTAAGCAGAGTAGAGTATAGTAGAGTAGAGCGAAGGAGAGCAGAGCATAGTAGAGTAGAGTAGAGCAGAGTACAGTAGATAAGAGTGGAGCAGAGTTGACTAGAGCAAAGCAAGCTTAGGCTAAGCTAGGCAAGGTTGGGTTGGGTTAGACTAGGCTAGGCTAGAGATTAGAGAGAATAAAGTATGACAAGGTAGAGTGGAGTAGAATAGAGCTTGGTTAGGTTAGGCTTGACTAGGCTGTGTTAGAGTGGAGTATAGTAGAGTGGAGTAGAGGAGAGGAGAGTAGAGGAGAGTAGAGTAGAGCAGAGTAGAGTAGACATAGTATAGTAAAGTTAAGCAGAGTAGAGTAGAAAATAGCATAGTGAAGCAGAGTAGAGCTTGGTTAGGCTAGGTTGGGCTAGAGTAGAGTAGAGTAGACCTAGGTTAAGCTAGGCTATGTTAGAGTAGAATAGTGTAGAGTAAAGTGGAGTATAATCTAGTAGAGTAGGGTAGAATAGAATAAAGTAGAGTTAGGCTAGGCTAAGATAGTGTAAGCTAGGCTCAGCCAGGCTAGAGTGGAGTAGGGTAGAGTAGAGTAGATTAGAGTAGAGTTGAGTAGAGTATTACAGAAAAAAGTAGAGTAAAGAAAGGTTAGGCTAAGCTAAGAGTGACTAGTTTAGGTTAAGCAAGAGTAGTGTCAAGTATGGTAGAGTAGAATAGAGTAAAGTAGAGCTAGGTTAGGTTTGGCTAGGTTAAGCTAAGCTTAACTAAATTAGAGTATAGTAGAACTGAGTAGAGTAGAGCAGAGCAAAGTAGAGCAAAGAAAAGTAGAGTAGAGTATAGTAGAGTAAAGTAGAGCAAAGCAGAGCAGAGTATAGCTAGGCAAGGCTAAGAAAGGAGAGAGTAGAGTAAAGTAAAGTAAAGTAGGTGGAGTAGAGCTTGGTTATGCTAGGCTAGGCTACGCTAAGGTAAATGGCATTAGAGTGGAGTATGGTAGAGTAGAGTAGAGTAGAGTTGAGCAAAAAAGAGAAGAGAAGAGTAGAGTAGAGAGGAGCTGAGCAAAGTAGAACATAATAGAGAAGAGTAGAGCATAGCAGAGTAGAAAAAAGCATAACAGAGTAGAGTAAAGTAGTGTAGAGTAGAGCATAGTTGAGTAGAGTAGAGTAGAGTAGAGAAGAGCAAGGTTAGGCTATACTAGGCTAGAGTACAGCAGAGTAAACTTAAGTCGGCCTAGGTTAGGCTAGGTTAAAATTGAGTAGAGTAGAGTGGGGTAAAGGAGAGTGTAGTACAATAGAGCTAGGTTAGGATAGGGTAGGCTAGGCTAGGCTTTGCTAAAGTAGAGTAGAGTAGAGCCAAATAGAGAAGAGTAAAGAAGAGCAAAATAGAGCAGAGTAGAGTAGAGCTAAGTGGAGCAGAGTAGAGTAAAGATGAGATGCACTAAGTCAGGCTAGGTAAGCTAAGTTAGACAAGGCTAGGCTAGAGTCGAAAAGAGTAAAGAAGATTAGAGCTAGGTTAGGTTAGGTTAGGTAAGGTTAAAGTATAGTAGAGTAAAATAGAGTATGTTAGAGTAGAGTAAAGCAGAGTAGAGTAAAGTAGAATAAAGCAAAGGAGAGTGGCACTGAGTAGAGCAGAGTTGAGTAGAGTAGAGTGGAGTAGAGCAGAGAAGAGTAGAGTAGAGTAGAGTAGAGAAGAGCTAGGTTATGCTAAGCTAAGCAAAAATAGAGTTTGTTAGAGTATAGTAGAGCTTGGTTAGGCTAGGGTAAGGTAGAGTAGAGTAGAGTAATGAAAGTTTAGGCTAGGCTAGGCTAGCTAGAGTAGAGTGGAGTAGAGTATAGTAGAGTATAGTATAGAGTAGAGTAGAGTAGAGTTGATCAAGGTAGAACAGAGTAGAGTGGAGTAAAGTAGAGTAGAGTAGTTTAAAGGAGAGGAGAGAAGAAAAGGGAAGAGAAGAGAAGATAAGAGGAGAGAAAGGAAGAGAGTAGGGAAGAGCACAATAAAGTAGAGTAAAATAGAGTAGAGTAGAATAGAACTAAGTAGAGTAGAGCAAAGAAGCACAGAGCAGAGCAATCCAAAATGTAGTAGAGCAGAGCAGAAGAGAGGAGAGTAGAGTAGAGTAGACTAGAATAGAGCTTGGTTAGGCTAGGCAAGATTAGGCTTGGTAAGGCTATAGCAAAGTGCAATAGGATAGAATGGAGTATGTTAGAACTAGGTTAGGCTAGGCTAGGTTAGAGTAGAGTAGAGTGTAGAAGAGTAGAGATGAGTAGAGTAGAGTAGAGTAGAGCAGAGAAGAGGAAAGCAGAGACGAGAAGAGCAAAGCCAGGTTAGGTTTGGCTTGGCTTGTCTAGGCTAGAGTATAGTAGAGTAGAGCTAGGTTAGGTTAGGCTAGGCTAGGCTAGGGTAGAGTAGTGTAGAGTAGAGTAGAGTTTGGTAAAGTGGAGTAGAGTAGAGTACAACAGTGTATAGTGTAGTAGAGTAGAGTAGAGTTAGCAAAGGCTAGGCTTTGCTAGGGCAGGTAAGGCTATGCTTTTTATAGTAGAGTAATGTAGATTAGAGAAAAGAAGAGAAGAGTATAGTAGAGCAAAGCTCCACTATTCTAGGCTTGTTTAGGCTAGGCTAGGATAGAGTAGAGTATAGTAGAGTTGAGAAGAGTAGAGTAGAGTAGAGAAGAGTGTAGAGCAATACAGAGTAGAGAAGAGTGTAGAAAAGAAGTGTGGAGCAGAGTATAATTAAGTATTATAGAGCTAGGTTAGGTAATGCTATGCTAGGTTAGAGTAGAGTGGAGTCAAGTAGAGTATAGTAGAGTAGGGTAGAGTAAAGTAGAGTAGAGTAGAGTATAGTATATTAAAGTAGAGTAGAGTAAGGTTAGGTTAGGCTAGGTGAGGCTAGGCTAGGTTAGGTTATGCAAGAGTAGAGTAGAGTAGAGTTAGGTTAGGTTAGGCTGGGCTAGGTTAGGCTAGAGTAGAGTAGAGTAAAGCTGAGTAGAATATAGAAAAGCAGAGCTAGGTTAGGCTAGGTTAGGCAAGGGTAGGCTAGAGTATAGTAGAGAAGGGTAGAGGTAGGATAGGCTAAGCAAAGCTAGGCTAGGCTAGGTTTGGTTAGAGAAGAGAAATGTAGAGTAGAGTATAGTAGAGTAGGGTAAAGTAGAGTATAATATAATAGAGTAGAGTTGAGTAAAGAAGAGTTGAGTAAAGAAGAGTTGAGTGGAGTTAAATTAGGCTAAGCAGGCTATGGTAAGCTAAGCTAGAGTAGAGTAGAGTAGCACAGAGGAGAGTAGAGTAGAGTTTGATTGAGCTAGATAAGTTTAGGCTAGGCTAAGCTAGAGCAGAGTAGAACAAAGAAGAGCATTGAAGAGCAGAGTAGAGTAGAGCAAATTAGAGAAAAGTACAACAGAGTAGAGCAAAGCTTAGGAGAGCTAGGTTTTGGCTAAGCGATACTACACCTAGGCTAGGCTAGGCTAGGCTAGAGTTTAGTAGAGTAGAGTGTAGTATATAATTTTATAATTGAGTAGAGCAGAGTATAGTAGAGCTTTGTTAGGCTAGGTTAGGCCAGGCTAGGCTAGGCTTGAGTAGAGTAGAGTAGAATAGAGTTAAGTTAGGTTAGGCTAGGCTAGTATTTAACAAGGTATAATAGAGTAGAGCAGAGTAGAGGAGAGTTGAGTAGAGCAGACTAGAGCAGATCAGAGTAAAGTAGTGATAAATAGAGCAGAACTAGGAAGAATAGAGCTAGGTTAGGCTAGGCAAAGCTATAGTATAGTATAGTAGAGTAGAGTATAGTAGAGCTAGGTTAGGCTAAGCTAGGCTAGAGCATGGTAGAGCATAACAGAGTAGAGTGGAGCAGAGTAGAATAGAGTACAATAGTGTAGAGCAGAGCAGTACAGAGCAGAGCTAAGCAGAGTTATGTTAGGCTATGAAAGATGAGGCTAAGCAATGCTAGACTACGCTTGGCTTTGCTAAACTCGAGTAGAGTAGAGTAGTGCTGGGTTACATTATGCTAGGCTAAGCTAGGGTTGAGTAAAGTAGAGTAGAGAAGAGTATAGTAAAGTAGAGTAGAGTTGTGCAGAGCTTGATTAGGCTAGGTAAGTCTTGGTTAGGCTAGGCTAGAGTAGAGTAATGTAGAGTAGAGTAGAGTAGAGTAGGGCTTGACTAGGCTAGGTTAGCCAAGGAAAAGCTAGAGTGGAGTAGAGTAGAGTAGAGAAGAGCAGAGTAGAGTAGAGAGTAGAGTGGAGTAGAGTAGAGAAGATTAGAGTAGAGTATAGTAGAGTAGGAAAGTAGAGTAGACTTGAACAAAATAGAGTAGAGTAGAGCAGAGCTAAGTTAGGCAAAGCTAGGTAAGGTTAGAGTAGGGTAGAGTAGATTAGAATAGAGTAGAATGGAGTATAATAGTGTAGAGTGTAGTATAGTACATTAGAGTAGAGTAGAGATAGGTTAGGTTAGGCTATGCTTTTTTAGGTTAGGTAGGCTAGGTTAGAGTAACGTGAGTAGGGTAGAGTGGAGTGTAGCAGAACTTTTTTACGTTAGGCTAGGCTAGGCTATCTAGGATAGGTTAAGCAGGCTAGGCTTTTCTTAAGTAAAGTAAAGTAGAGTAGACCAGGGTAGAGTAGAGTAAGGCAGAGTAGAGAAGAGTATAGTAGAGTAGAGTAGAGAAGAGTGGAGTAGAATAAAGAAAAACTTTGTTTGGGTTATTACCTTGGCTAGGCTATAATTGAGTAGAGTAGAGCAGAGCTTGGTTAGGATAGGTTAAGCTAGGCTAGAGGAGAGTAATATAGAGTAGAGTAGAGTAAAGCAGAGTAGAGTAGAGCAAAGCAGAGCAGTATAAAATGGAGTAGAGCAAAATAATGTAGAGCTAACAAGAGCAGAGCATATAGAATAGAGTAGTGTAGAGCAAAGCAGAGAAGAGTAGAGCTAGCTAAGGCAAAGCAAGGCTAAAGTAGAGTAGAGTAGACTAGAGCAGAGTAGGATGCAATAGAGCAAAGTATAGTAGAGCATAGCAGAGTGGTGTTGAGCTTGGTTAGGTTATGGTAGGCAAGGCTAGAGTTGAGTAGAGTAGAGCTAAGTTAGGAGAAGATTGGCTAGGCTAAGAGAGAGTAGAGCAGACAAAAGTAGACTAGAGTAGAGTATAGTAGAGAAGAGTGAAGTAAAGTAGAACAGAGTAGAGTAAAGAAAAGTAGACAGAGTAAAGTAGAGTAGAGCAGAGTAGAGCATACAAGAGTTGAGCAGAGTAGAACATAGCAAAGTAGAGTAGTGTAAAGCAGAGTAGAGTAGAGCAAAGTAGAGTAGAGTAGAGTGTTATAGAGCAGAGTTGAGTTGAGTAGATTAGAGTGGAGTTGAGTAGAGTAGAGTAGAGTAAAGAAGAATTAGGCTAGGCTAGGCAAGGCGAGCCTAAGCTTGGCTAGGTTGGGCTAAAGTGGAGTATAATAGAACAGAGTAGAGCAGAGTTGAGCAGAGTAGCATAGAGTAGCGCTAAGTTAAGCTAAGCTGAATTGAGTAGAGTAGAGTGGAGCGAAGTAGAGTGGAGTAGGGCAGAGCAGAGCAAAGAAGAGTGGAGCAGAGGAGAGTAAAAAAGAGCTAGGTTATGCTAGGGTAGGCTAGTCTTCGCTAAGCTAGAGTAGAATAGAGTAAACAAGAGTCGAGTGGTGCTAGGTTAGGTTAGGTTAGACTAGGTTAGAGTATAGTAGAGTAAAGTAAAGTAGAGCTAAGTTAGGCTAGGCTAGGCTAGAGTTGGTTAGGTTAGGCTAAAGTAGAGTAGAGTAGAGTTGTGCTAGGTTAGGCAAGGCTAGACTAGAGTATAGTTGACAAGAGTAGAATGGAGTAAAGAAAAGTAGAGTAGAGTAGAGCAAAGTAGAGTAGAGCTTGGTTAGGCTAGGCTAGGCCATACTAAACAAGGCTAAGCTAGAGTACAGTAGAGTAGGGTAGAATAGAGTAAAGTTGAGTTATGTTAGGTTAGGTTAGATTAAGATAAGCTTGGTTAGGCTAAGTTAAAGTGGAGTAGGGTAGAGTAGAGTAGATTAGAGCAGAGAAGAATTAAGTAGAGTAGAGTTAGGTAAGGCAAGGCTTGGCTAGGTTAGGGTAGGCTAGGCTAGAGTATAGTCAATTAGTGTAGGGTAGAGTATCTTAGAGTATAGTAGAGCTAGCTTAAGCTAGGCTAAGCGAGGCTAGGCTATACTATGTTGGAGTTGAGTAGAGTAATGAAGAGTAGAGTAGAGTAGAGTTGGATAGAGCAAAATAGAGTAGAGTAGAGCAGAGTAGAGTAGTGCAGAGCTTGGTTAGGCTAGGCTAGAGTAATGTTGAGTAGAGCAAGGTCAGACTAGGTTAGGTGAGGTTAGAGTGGCTAGGCAAGGTTTGGCTAAACTAGGCTAGAGCAGAATGGAGTAGAGTAGAGCAGATCAAAGTAGAGTAGAGCAAAGTAGAGTAGAGTATAACAGAGCAAAGTAGAGTAGAGGAGAGTAGAAAAGTGTAGAGTAGAATATAGTAAAGCAAACAAAGCAGAGTAGAGCAAGGTTAGGGTATGCTAGGCTAACCTATGTTAGGTTTGGCATGCTTAGGCTATGTTAGAGTAGAGTAGAGTAGATTAAAGTAGAGTAGAGTAGAGTATAGTAGAGCAGAGCATAGTGGAGCAGAGCAAAGCAGAGCATAACAGAGCAGTGCTGAGCATAGCATAATAGAGTAGAGGAGAGTATAATAGAGGAGAGCATAATAGAGTAAAGTAGAGTATAGCATAGCAGAGCATAGTAGAACAGAGCAGAGTAGAGTAGAGCAGGGTATAGTAGAGTAAAGCTAGGCTAGGTAAGGGTAGGCTAGGCTAGGCAAGCTTAGGCTAAGCTAGGATAGAGTAGGGTAGAGTAAAGTACAATAGAGTCGAGCAGAGCATAGAAGATCAGAGGAGAGTAGAGTAGAGTAGAGTAGAGCAGAGCAAAGCAAGGTTAGGCTAGGTTGGGCTAGGCTAGGCTAGGCTAAGCTAGAGTAGTGTAGGGTATATTGGAGCATACTAGAGTAGAGCTACAATTGGCTAAGCTAAGTTAGGCTCGATTAGAGTAGAGTAGAGTAGAGTAAAGTAGAGCATGGTAGAATAGAATATGGTAGGGTAGAGTATAGTAGAGTAGAGCTAGCTTAGCCTAAGTTTGACTAAGCATGGCTAGTGTGGGCTAGGTTAGGCATGGCTAGGGTTGGGTAAGTTAGGCAAGGCTTAGACTAGAGTAGAGTAGAATAAAGTAGGGAAGAGTATAGTGGAGTAGAGTTGAGCTTGGTTAGGTGAGGCTAGATTAGAGTACCATAGAGTAAATTAGAGTAGAGTAGGGTATGGTAGAGTAGAGCAGAGCATTATAGAACAAAGTCAAGAACAGCAAAGCAAAGTAGAATAGAGCAAAGTAGAGCAGTGCAGAGTAGAGCAAAGTATAGTATAGTTAGGTTAGGCAAAGCTAGTCTAGGCTAGGCTAGGCTAGGTTAGAGTAAAGTAGAGCAGAGTAGACTAGAGTAGAGTGTTATAGAGTATAGTAGAGTAGAGTAGAGTAGACTAGAGCTAAGTTTGGCTAGGCTAGGTTAGGCCTGGCAAGAGTAAAGTAGAGTAGAGTAGAGTAGAGCTAGGTAAGGTTAGGTTAGGCTAGGTTAGGCTTGAGTAGAGTAGAGTAGAGTAGGATATAGTAGAGTAGATTAGAATAGAGTATAGCTCAGTTAGGCAAGGCTAGACTAAACTAGGCTAGAGTGGAGTAGAGTATACTAGAGTAAAGTAGAGTAAAATAGAGCAGAGTATAGTAGAGTAGAGTAAAGTAGAGTAGAGCAAAGTAGAATAGAGTAGAGCAGAGCAAAATAGAGTAGAGAAAAATAAAGCAGAGAAGAGCAGAGTAGAGTAGAGCATAATAGAGTAGAGCTATGCTAAGCTGAGCAAAGCAGAGAAGAATAGAGTAGAGTACAGTAGAGCAGAGCATTATAGAGTAGAGTAGAGTAGAGCAAGGTTAGGTGAGGCTAGGTTTGAGCAGAGAAAAATAGAAGAAAGTAGAGATGAGCAGAGCAAAGTAGAACAAAGTTGAGCATAGTAGAATTGACTAGAGTAGGGTATAACAAAGTGGAGTAGAGTAGAGCAACACTAACCAGAGTAGAGTTAGGTTAGGCTAGGATAGGATAGGCTTGGTTTGGCTTGTCTAGGATAGGCTAGTGTGGAGTAGAGTAGAGTAGAGCTAGGCTAGGCTAGGTTAGAGTAGAGTAAAGTAGAGTAGAGTAGAGTAGAGTGTAGTAGAGTACAATATAATATAGTCGAGTAGAGTAGAGTAGAGTAGGGTAGAGTAAAGCTAGGTTATGTTAGGCTAGGCGAGGCTATGCTAAAGTAAAGTAGAGCTAGGTTAGGCTTGGCTTGGCTAGGCTAGGTTAGAGAAGAGTATAGTAGAGTAGAGCTTGGAAAGGCTAGGCTAGGCTAGACTAGAATAGACTAAGGTAGGCAAGGCTAGGCTAGGGTAGATTAGAGTAGAGTAGAGCAGAGCTTAATTAGGCTAGGTTAGAGTAGAGTAGAGTTGAGTGGAGTATAGTAGAACAATGAAGAGAAGAGCAAAATAGAGTAGAGCAAAGTAGAGTAGATAAGAGAAGAGCAGAGTAGAGCAGAGTTGGGTAGAGTAGAGTAGAGTAGAGCAAAGTAAAGCTAAGTTAGGTTAAGCTGGACTAGTCTTGGCTAAGCTAGTTTAAAGTAGAGTTTAGTAGAATAGAATAGAGTGGAGCAGTGTAGAGTAGAGCGAGGTTAAGCTAGGCTAGGTGAGTTAGGATAGACTAAGCTAGGTTAAGCTAAGCTACAGTAGGGTAGAGTAGAGTAGAGTAAATCATTGTTAGGTTAGGCTAAGTTAGGCTAAAGTAGAGCAAAATAGTGTATAGTAGAGCAGAGTAGAGCAAAGTAAAGATGAGTAAAGCATAATAGAAAAGAATAGAGCAAAGTAGAGTAGAGTAGAGTAGAGTAGTGTAGAGTAGAGTAGAGCAGAGTAGAGTAGTGATAAGTTATGCTAGGTTAGGGTAGGTTAGGCTAGGCTAGAGTAGAGAAAAGTAGAGCAAAGTAGAGTAAAATAGAGAAGGTTAGGTTAAGCTAAGCTAGGCTAGGTTAGAGTAGATTAGAATAGAGTAAAGTGGAGTTACGTTAAGTTAGGATATGTAGGGCTAGGTTAGGCTATAGTAAGCTAGGCTAAGTTAGGCTAGTTTAAGCTAGGCTAGTGTCAAGTAGAGTAGAGTAGTGTAGTGTAGAGTAGAGCTGGGTTAGGTTAGGCTAGGCTAAGCTCAACTAGAATAGAGTAGAGTAGAGTAGAGTAGAGTAGAGCATAGAAGGTTAGAGTAGAGCAGAGCAGAGCAATGCTAGGCTAGGCTAGAGCAGAGTTGAGTAGAATAGAGTAGAGTAGAGTAGAATATTGCAGAGTAGAATATTGCAGAGCATAGTAGAGTATAGTATAGTATAGTATAGTATAGTAGTGTAGAGGAGAGGAGAGTAAAGTAGAGAAGAGGAGAGGAGAATAGAGTAGAGTAGAGCAGAGCAGAGCAAAGCAAAGCAAAGTAGAAGAGTAGAGCAGAGCAATGCAGTATAGAGTAGAGTATAGTAGAGCAAAACAATTCATAGTAGAGTAGAGCATAGTAGAGTGGAGAAGAGCAGAGCTAAGTTAGGCTAGGGTAGGCTAGGCTAAGCTACACTAGGCAAGTGAAGAGTAGGGTAGAGTAGAGTATATTAGAGCTAGGTTATGGTCAGCTAAGCAGGACAGGCTAAGGTAGGCTAGGCAAGGTTAGGCACGAGTAGTGTAGAGCAGAGCAAGAATAGGGCAGAGTAGAGTAAAGTATAGTAGAGAAGAGAAAAGTAGAGTAGAGGATAGTTGAGAAGAGTAGAGTAGAGCAGACTAGACTAGAGCAGAGAATAGTATAGTAGAAGAAAGAAGAGCAAAGTAGAGTAGAGCAAAGTATAGTAGAGCATAGCAGAGCAGTGTAGAATATAGTAGAGTAGAGCATAGCTAGGTTAGGTTAGGCTAGGCTAGGCAAGAGTAGAGTAGGATAGAGTAGATTATAGTATAATAGAGTAGAGTAGAGTTTGGCTAGGCTAAGCCAGGCTAGAGCATAGAAGAGTAGAGTGGAGCAGAGTAGAGCAGAGCTAAGCTGAGCCGAGGAGAGAAGAGCATAGCAGAGCCGAGCATAGTAGAACGGAGTAGAGTATAGTAGAGTAGAGCAGATAAGAGAAGTGTTGGTTATACTAGGCTACGCTAGGTTAGAGTAGAGTAGAGTAGAGTATAATAGAGTAAAGTAAGGTAGAGGTATGTTTGGATAGGCTAGGCTAGGCTTAGTTAGAGTAGAGTATAGTATAGAAGAGTAGAGCAAGGTTAAGCTAGGATAGGTATGGCTAAGATAGGGTAGGCTAAGCTAGGTTAGGCAAAAGTAGAGTAAAATAAGGTAAAGTTGAGTAGAGTAGAGAGGAGTAGATTAGAGCTAAAGAAGGCAAGGGTAGGTTAGGCAAAGTTATGCTAGGCTAGAGTAGAGTAGAGTGGAGTAGAGCAGAGCAAAGTAGAGAAGAGTAGAGCAGAGTAGAGTAGAGTAGATCAAAACATAGCAAAGTAGAGCATAATAGAGTAGAGTATAGCAGAGATGAGTAGGCCTATGTTAGGCTAGGGTATGTTAAGCTTGGCTAGGTTAGGTTAGGCAAGGCTAGGCTATGTTAGAGTAAAGTAGAGTAGAGCTAAGTAAAGTAGAGCTCAAGAGAGTAGATTAGATTAGAGTAGAGCTATGTTGAGCTAAGCTAAGCTAGGCTAGGAATGGGTAGGCTTTTATAGGCTGGGCTGGGCTATACTAGAGTAGATATAGTAGACTGGAGTAGATAAAGTAGAGTAGAGTAGAGTAGAGCTAGGGTAAGCTAAGCTAGAGTATAAAGCAGAGTAGAGTAGAGCAGATTAGAATAGAGCAGAGTAGAGTGGAGCAAGGAAAAGAAAAGTAGAGCATTGCAGAGTAGAGTAGCATAGAGTAGAGTTAGCATAGGCTAAGCTTGCTAGGGTGGGCTAGGCTAGGCTAGGCAAGTCTAGCCTAGAGTAGAGTAGAGTAAAAAAGAGTAGAGTATAATATAGTAGAGTAGAGCTAGGTGAGGATAGGCTAGGCTAGTGTATAAAGGCTGGGTTAGTTAAGGACAAACCATTGCAGAGTAAAATAGAGTAGAGTAGAGTAGAGCTATGTTAGGCTAGACTAGGCTTGAGCTGAGTAGAGTAGAGTAGAGTGGAGTAGAGTAGAGTAGAGTAGGGTAGAGTAGAGTAGACTAGAGTAGAGCAGAGTAGAGCAGAGTAGAGTAGAGTAAAAGAGAGAAGAGGAGAACAGAGTAGAGCTGAGTAGTACAAAGCAAAACATAGAAGAACAGAGAAGAAGAGTAGAACAGAGTAATATAGAGCAAAGCATAGTCATGTAGAGCAGTGCAGAGCAGATCAAAGTATAGAAAAGTAGAGTAGAGTAGAGCTAATTTAGGCTATGAAAGGCAAAGCTTAGCTAGAGTAGAGGAGAATAGAGCTACATTAGGCTAGGCTAGGCTCGAGTACGCCATGCTATGCAAGAGTAGAGTAGGGTAAAGTAGAGTATAGTAAAGTAGAGTAATGCTAAGTTAGGTTAGGTTAGGCTAGGAGGCTAGTGTAGTGTAGAGTAGAGTAGAATAGAGCTAGGTTAGGCTAGGGTAGGATACAATATAGTAGAATAGAGTTGAGTAGAATAAAGATGAGCAGAGTGGAGTAGAGAAAAGTAGATAAGAGTAAAGTGGAGCAGAGTAGAGTAGAGTAGAGCAGAGTAGAGCTATGTTAGGTTAGGATAAGCTAGGTTAGGCTAAGTTAGGCTAGGCTTTGCTAGGTTAGGTTTGGCTAAGCTAGGCTAGGCTAGGCATGACTAGAGTAGAGTAGAGTAGAGTAGAGTAGAGTAGAGCATAGTAGAGAAAAGCTGAGTAGAGCATAATATAGCAAAATAGAGGATAGCATAGTAGAGTAGAAAAAAGATGAGCTAGGTCAGGCTATACTAGGAGAGGCTATGTTATGCAATGTCAAGCTAGGCTAAAGTAGAGTAGAGTAGAGCTAAGATAGCCTAAGCTAGGTTAAAGTAGAGTAGAGTAGAGTAAAGTAGAGTCTAATAGAGTATAGTAGAGTATAATAGAGTAGAGAAGAGCAAGGTTAAGCTAAGCTAGGCTGGGTAAGGTTAGGCTAAAGTAGGCTAAGAAAGGCTAGGCTAGAGTAGAGTAGAGTAGAGTAGAGTAAAGTAGAGTAGAGCAAGGCTAGGCTAAGCTAGACTAGAGTTAAGTAGAGTTGAGTAAAGAAGAGTAGAGCTAAGTTGAGGAAAGCAAAGTAGAGTAGAGTAGAGCTGAGCAGAGTAGATAAGAGAATAGTACTATAGGGTAGAGTAGAGTAGAACAGAGTAGAGCAAGGTAAAACAGAGCAGAGTAGAGTAGAGTAGAGTTAGGTTAGGCTAAGTTAGGCTTGGCTAAGCTAGGCTAGGCTAGGTTAGAGAAGAGTAGAGTAGAGTACAGTAGAGTAGAGTAGAGTAGAGTATAGTAGAGTGGAGTATAGAAGAGTAGAGCTAGGTTATGCTAGGCTAGCTAGGGCTAGGCTAAGCTGGGTTAGGTTAGGCTAAAATAGATAGAGAAGAGTAGAGTAGAGCTAGGTTAGGTTAGTCATGGGTAGAGTATAGTAGAGTAGAGTAGAGAGTAGAATAAAGTATAACAGAGTAATGCTTGGTTAGGCAAGGCTAGGATAGAGTAGAGTAGAGAAGAGCTAGGTTAGGATAGGTTGGGTTAGGTGAGTTTAGAGAAGAATAAAGTAGAGTGGAGTTAGGTTAGGGTAGGCTATGTTAGGCTAAGCTAAGCTAGGCTAGGCTAGGCTAAGCTAAAGTAGAGTAGTGTATAGGAGGGTAGAGTAGAGTGGAGAAGACTTGAGCTTTGTTAAGTTAGGCTAGGGTAGAGTGTAACAGAGTAGAATATAATAGAGCAGAGCAGAGCAAAATAGAGCAGAGCAGAGTAGAGAAGAGTAAAGCAGAGTAGAACTAAGTAGAGCATTTTAAAGTAGAGAAAAGGATAGTAAAGCAGAGAATAGCAAACCTAGGTTTGGCTAGGTAAGGTTAGGCTTGGTTAGTTTAGAGTTGAGAGTAGGGTAGAGTAAAGTATAATAGAGTATAGTAGAGAAGAGTTGTGTAGAGCTAGGTTAGGTAAGGCTAGGCTAGGGTAGGCATGATTAGGCTAAGCTAAGCTAGAGTAGAGTAAAGTAGAGTAGAGTAGAGTAGAGAATAGTAGAGGAGAGGAATGTAGAGTAAAGCAAGGTAGAGTAGAGTTGAGAAAAGCAGAGCAGAGCAAAGTAGACGAACGTAGAGCTCGTTAGGTTAGGCTAAGCTATGCCAAAGTAAACTAGAGTAGAGAAGAGTTAAGCAAAGTTAAGCTAGGCTAGGCTAGGCTCGGTTAGAGTATAATAGAGTAGTGTAGAGTAGAGTTAAATAAAGTAGAGTATAGTAGAGCAGTGGAGAGTAGAGTAGAGCATTGTAGTTTAGAACAGAGTAGAGTAGAGAAAAATAGAGTAGAGCATAGAAGTGCAGAGTAGAGCAGAGTAGAGTAGAGTAGAGTAAAGTAGAGTAGAGCTAGGTCAGGTAAGGTTGGGCTAGGCTATGCTAGATCAGCTTGGTTAGGCTATAGTAGAGTAGAATATTGTAGAGTAGAGTAGCAATGAGTAGAGTAGAGTATGGTAGTTCTAGGTTAGGTTAGGCAAGCCTGGGTAAGGCTTGAGTACAATATAGTAGCATAGAGTGGAGTAGAGTAAAGCAAAGTATAGCAAAGCAGAGTAGAGTAGAGAAGAGTAGTAAATAGAGTAGAGCTAGGTTAGTTTAGAATATTATAAGCTAGGAAACACTAGGGTAAGCTAGAGTAGAGCTAGGTTAGGCTAGGTTAGTTAAGGCAAGGTTAGAGTAGAGTAGAGTAGAATAGAGTAGAGTGGAGTAGCATAGAGTAGAGTAGAGTAGAGCAGAGCAGGGCTGAGCAGATTAAAGTAGAGCAGAGCAAAGCAGTGTAGAGAAGAACATAGCAAAGTAAAGTAGAGCAAAGTGGAGTAGAGCTCATTAGGCCAAGCTAAGTTAGGCTATGCTAGGCTAAGCTAGGTTGGAGAGAAGTAGAGTATAGTAAAGTAAGGTAGAGTAGTGTGGAGTATATTATAATAGAGTAGAGGACAGTTAGGTTAGGTTAGGCTAGGGTAGGCTTGAGTAGAGTAGAGTATAGTAGAGTAGGCTAAAGTAAGGTTATGCTAGGTTAGAATAGTGTAGGGTAGAGTAGAGTAGAGTAGAGCTAGGTCAGGGTGGACTAAGCTAGGCTAGGGTAGGCTAAGCTATGTTGGAGTAGAGTAGACTAGAGTAGACAAGAGTAGAGCAGTGTTATGTAGAGCAAGGTTAAGATAGTCTAAGCTAGGATAGGTTAGGCTAAGCTAGGATAGGTTAGGCTAAGCTAGAGTAGATTAGAGAAGAGTAGAGTAGAGTAGAGAAAAGAAGAGGAAAGTATAGTAGAGTAGAGTATAGTAGGGTAGAGCAGAGCTATGTTTGGCTGGGCTGGGCTAGGCTATGCTTGGCTAGAGTAGAGTAGAGTAGAGTGGAGAAGAGCTAAGATAGGTTTGGCTAGGCTTGACTAGGCTAATGCAGAGTGGAGTAGAGCAGAGCAGAGCAGAGTAGAAAAGAGTAGAGCATAACAGAGCTAAGTAGAGCCTAGTAGAGCAAAGCAAAGTAGAGTAGAGTAGATTAGAGTGACCAGAGCAGAGAAGTGCTAGGTTGGGCTAGGATATGCTAAGCTAGAGTAGAGTAAAGAAGTGCTTGGTTAGGATAAGTTAAAGGATTGAGTAGAGTAGAGTAGAGTAGAGAAGAGTAGAGTAGAGTTAAGTAAAACAAAGCTGGGAAAGGTTGGGTTAGAGTAGAGTAGAGTATAATTGAAGGTAGTAGAGCAAGAGTAGAGTAGAGTAGGGTAGACTAGAGCATAGCAGAGTAGAGTAGAGCAGAGCTATATTAGGCTAGGCTAAGCTAGGCAAGATTATAGTAGAGTAGGGTAGAGCATAGTAGAGTAGAGTAGAATAGAGTTAGGTTAAGTTAGGCCAGGCTAAGCTCAGTTGAAGTAGAGTAGAGTATAGTAGAGTACAACAAAGAAGACTACAGTAGAGTAGAATATAGCAGAGCTAGGTTAGGCTAGGCTAGAGTAGAGTAGAGTTGAGTATAGTAGAGTAAAGTAAAGTAGAGTAGAGTAAAGGAAAGTAGAGTAGAGCTAAGTTAGGCTAGGCTAGGCTATGCAAGGTTAGAGTAAAGTAGAGTAGAGTAAAGTAGAGTAAAGTAGAGTAGAGTAGAGTAAAGGAAAGCAGAGTAGAGCTAGGTTATTCTAGGCTAAGCTAGACTAGGCTACTTTAGAGTAAGGTAGAGTATAAAAGAGTATATTATTGTTGAGTAGGGTAGAGTAGAACAAGAGCTAGCTTAGGCTACATTAGGCAAAGGCAGGCTAGGCTAAGAAAGGCTAGGCTAAGTTATGCTAGGCCAGAGTATAGTAGAGTAGAGTAGAGCGAGGTTAAGTTAGGCTAGGCTAGGTTAAAGTAGAGTAGATTGTAGTAGAGTTGAGTAGAGCAGAGCATAGTAGAGTGAAGCAGAGTAGAGCAAAGTATAGTAGAGTAAGGTAGAGTAGAGTAGAGTATAGTAGAATATAATGGAGTAGAGCAGTGTAGGGTAGGGTAGAGTTGGGTAATATAGAGTAGAGTAGAGTAGTGTACAATAGAGTAGGGTTAGGTTAGGCAAGGTTTGGCTAGGTTAGGCTAGGATAGGATAGGCTAGGTAAGAGTTGAGTAGAGTAAAGTAGAGTACAGTAAAATAGAGCTTGGTTAGGCTAGGGTAGACTAGAGTATAATAGAGTAGAAGAGCATAGAGTAGAGCAGAGTAGAGTAAGGTAGAGTAGAGCATAATAGAAAAGAGCAGAGTAGAGTAGAGTAAAGAAGAGCATAACTAGGTTAGGCTAAGCTAAGAAAGAGTAGAGTAGAGCAGAGCTAGGTTAAGTTAGGCTAAGGTAGAGTAGAGTAGTGTAGAATATAGTAGATTAGAGTAGAGTAGACTAGAGTAAAGGAAGTGTAGAGCTTGGTTAGGCTTGGCTATGCTAGGCTAAGCTAGGCTAGGCTAGAGTAGAGTAAAGTTTAGTAAAGTAAAGTAGAGCTAGGTTAAGCTAGGAAAAAGTAGAGTACAGTAGAGTCTAGCAGAGTAGTAGTAAAGCAAAGTGGAGTAAAGCAGAGTAGAGCATAACAAAGTGGAGTGGAGTAGAGAAATGCAGAGTAGTGCAATGTCGAGCAAAGCAAAGCAGAGCAGGCGATGCTAGCGGCCAGAGTAGAGTAGAGTAGAGTAGAGAAGGCTAGGCTAGGCTAGGCCAGGTTAGAATAGAGTAGAGTATAGTAGAGTGGAGTAGAGTAATGTAGGGTAGGATATAGTAGGGTGAAGTAGAGTAGAGTAGAGTGTAATAGAGCTAGGTTATGCTAGGCTAGGTTTGGGTAGGCTAGGATTGGGTAGACTAGGTTAGGTAAGAGTAGAGAAGAGTAAGTAGAGTAGAGTACAGTAGAGTTAGGTTAGGCTAAGCTAGGCTAGAGTATAATAGAGAAGAGTACAGTGGAGTAGGTTTGAGTAAAGCAAAGTGAAGTAGAGTAGAGTAGAATAGAGAAGAGAAGAGTAGGGCAGAGTAGTTTAGAGTAGAGTTTGGTTAGGTTTGGCTAGGCAAAAGTAGAAGAGAGTAGAGTAAGGTCAGGTTAGGTAAAGTTAGAGTTGAGTAGGGTTGAATATAATAGATTAGAGTAGAGTAGAGTAAAGTAAAGGTAGTGTAGAGCTAGGTTAAGCTTGCCTAGGCTAGGCTAACCTAGGCTAGAGCAGGCCATGCAAGGTAAGGCTAAGCTAGAGTAGAGTAGAGTAGAGTGTAGGCTATGTTTTAGGCTAGGTTTGGTTATGATATAGCAGAGTTGAATAGGGTAGAGTATTGTAGAGTAGAGTTGGGTAGAGCTAGGTTAGGATAAACTAGGCACGAGTAGAGTAGAGTAAAGCATAGTAGAGTAGATTAGAGTAGAGCACAACAGAGTAGAATAGAGCATAGTAGAGTAGAGCTAAGTTAGGCTAGGTATGGTTAGGCTAGGATAGGTTAGGCTAGGCTAAGCTAGGCTAGGCTAGGTTATGGTGGACTAGGTTGGGCTAGGCTAGAATTGAGTAGAGTAGGGCAGAGTAGAGTAAAGCAGACCTAGGTGAGGCTAAGATTAGCTAGGCTAGGCTTGAGTACCATTCAGAGAAAAGTAGAGGAAAGCAGAGTAGAGCAGAGTAGAGTAGAGTAGAGTAGAGTAGAGAAAAGCAAAGTAGAGCTGAGCATAGTAAAACAGAGCAGAGCAAAGTAGAGCTAGGTTAGGCTAAGCTAAACTATGCTAAGCTAGGCTAAGATAGCTAGGCAAGGCTAGGGTAGGGTAGAGTAGGGTAGAGTATAGTAGAGCTTTATTAGGTTAGGCTAGCCCATGCTAGACTAGAGTAAGGTAGAGTAGAGTAGAGTATAACAGACTAGAGCTTGGTTAGGCTAGAGTTGCATAGAGTAGAGTAGAGTAGAGTAGAGTTAGGTTTGGCTAGGATTGGTTAGGACAGAGTAGAGTAGAGTATAGTAGAGTGGAGTGGTTTACAAAAGAGTAGGGTAGAGTAGTGTAGAGTAGAGTAGAGTAAAGTAGAGTAGAGTAGAGTAGAGTAGAGCCGAGTAAAATAGAGGGAAGGAGAGGAGAGTTGTGCAGCGCAATGTAGAGAAAAGCAGACCAGAACAGAGAAGAGTAGAAGCACAGAATAAAGAAATGGAGAGCAAAGTAGAGTAGAGCCGAAAAGTGAAGAGCAGAGCAAAGCAAAAGTTTAGCATAGTAGAGTAGATTAGAGCTAGGTTAGGCTATATTAGGCTGGGCTATGCTTAGCTAGGAAAGATTAGAGTAGAGTGGAGTAGAGTAGAGCTAGGTTTGGCTAGGTTAGGCTAAGGTAGGTTAGGTTAGGCTAGAGTATAGCAGAGTAGAGTACAGTACAGTAGAGTAGAGTAAAGTAGAGTAGAGTAGAGTAAACTGGACTAGAGCTAGGTTAGGCTAAGAAGGGCTAGGCTAAGCAAAGTTATGCTAGGCGATAGTAGAGTAGAGTAGAGTAAAGTAGAGAAGAGCTAGGTTAGGTTCGACTAAGATAGAGTACAGTAGAGCAGAGTGGAGTAGAGTAGAGCAGAGTAAGGAGGAGAAGACTAGAGTAGAGCAGAGCAGAGTAGTTATAGAGAAGAGTAGAGTATAGATGAGTAGAGTAGAGTAAAGGCTAGTCTAGGTTAGGCTATTATAGGCTAGGCAAGAGAAGAGTTGAGTAGAGTGGAGAAGAATAGAACTAGGTTAGGCTAAGCTAGGCTAGACCAGGTTAGAGTAGAGTAGAGTAGAGTTTAAATAGAGTAGAGTATAATATAATAGAGTATAGTAGAGCAAAAAAGAGTAGAGCTAAGTTAGGCTTGGCAAGGCTAGGCTAGGTTAGGCTAGGATAGGCTAGAGTGGAGTAAAGAAGAGAAGAGTAGAGCAGAGCAAAGCAGAGTAGAGAAAAATAGAGTAGAGCAAAGTAGAGCAGATAAAAGAAGAGTACAATAAAGAAGTGGAAGGTTAGGCTAGGTTAGAATAGAGTGGAGTATAATAAAGTAGATTAGAGTAGAGTAGAGTAGAGCTCGGTTAGGTTAAGCTAACCTAGTCTTGGCTAGGCTAGAGTAGAGTAGAGTAGAGTAGAGCAGAGTATTGTAGACTTAAGTGAGGGTGGGCTAGGCTTGGCTAGAGTACAATAGAGTAGAGTATAGTAGTGTAGAGTAGAGTAGAGCAGAGTAGAGCATAACAGAGTAGAGCAAAGTTTAATAGAGCAAAGCATAATGGTGTAGAGCATAGTGGAGAAGGGAAAACTTAAGTAGAGCAAGTTTAGGCTATGTTAGGCAAGGCTAAGCTAGGCAAGGCTAGATTAGAGTAGAGTAGAGTGGAGCAGAGCTAAGTTAGTCTAGGAGAGATTAGGTTAGAGTAGAGGAAAAGAGAGTATAATAGTGTAGAGTAGAGTATAATAGAGTATAATAGAGTAGAGTAGAGTAGAGTAGAGCTAAGATTTGGCTAGGCTAGGCTATGTAAGCTGGGCTAAAGTAGGCTAGGCAAAGTTAGGCTAAAGTAGAGTAGAGTATAGTGGAGTTCAGTAGAGCTCTTTTAGTCTAGGCTAAGTGAGGCTAAGCAAGAGCTGAGTAGAGTAGAACAGAGTAGAGCAGACCAGTGAAGAGCTAAGTAGAGCAGAGTAGAGTTGAGTGGAGAAGAGCAAAGGAAGGAAGAGTAGGTTAGAGTAATGTAGGGCAAAAAAAGAATAGAGTAGAGTAGAGCAGAGCAAAGCAGTGTAGAGCTAGGTTATGCTAAGCTAATCTTAGTTAGGCTCAACTAGGTTAGGTTATAATAGAGTAGAGTAGAGTAGAGTAAAATAGAGTTGAGTAGAGTAGAGTAGAGTAGAGAAGAGTATAGTATAGTATAGTATAGTTGAGTAGAATAGAGCAAAGTTGAGCTAGGTTAGGCTAGGCTAAGCTCAACTAGGTTAGGCTAGTTAAGGTTAGGCTAAGCTAAAGAAGAGTAGAGTAGAGTAAAGTAGTGTAGGGTAGAGTAGAGCTAGTTTGGTTAAGCTAGGCTAGGCTAAGCTAAAGTAGAGTAGAGTAAAGTGGAGCTGAGTAGAGCATAGCAAGCATAGTAGAGCAGAACAGTACTAGGTTAGGCTATGCTAAGCTAGAGTAGACTAGAGTAGAGTAGAGCTTGGTTAGGCTAGGTAAGGCTATGCGAGGTTAGTGTAGAGTAGAGTAGAGTAGAGTAGAGTATAATATAGTATAGAAGAGTATATTAGAGTATAGTAGAGCTAGATTAGGCTAGGCTAGGTGAGGGTAGGCTTCATTAAGCTTGGCTAGGCTAGAGTAGAGTAGAGTAGAGTAGAAAAATGTAGAACAGAATAAAGCAGAGTAGAGTAGAGAAAAATAGAGAAAAGTAGAGTAGAGTAGAGTAGAGTAGAATAGAATAGAGTATTGTAGAATATAGTATAGTAGAGTAGAGTAGAATAAAGAAGAGTACAACTAGGCTAGGCGAGGCTCGGCTTGGTTAGAGTATAGTAAAGTATAATAGAGGAGATGAGAGAAGAGGAGAGCAGAGTAGAGTAGAGCAAAAAAGAGTAGAAAAGAGTAAAAAAATAGAGTAGAGCAGAACAGAGTAGAGCATAATAGAGTAGAGCTAGGTTAGGCTATATTAGGTAATGTTATGCTAGGCTAGGCTAGAGTAGAGTAGAGTAGAGCTAGTTTTGTTAGGCTAAGCTAGATTAGAGTAAACTAGAGTAGTGTAGAGTAGATTAGAGTAGAGTAGAGTAAAGAAGAGTTAGGGTAGGCTAGGCTAGGCTAAGGTTGTTAGGTGAGGCTAGGCTCGAATTAGGTAGAGTAGAGTAGAGTAGAGTAGAGTAGAATAGAGTAGAGCTAGGTTAGGCTAGGCTCAGCTAGAGTAGAGTAGGAGAGAATAGAGTAGAGCAGAGTAGAGTATAGCTGAGAAGAGCTAAGTTAGGCTAGGCTTGGCTAAGCTAGAGTAGAGCTAGGTTATGTTAGGCAAGGCTAGGCTTGATTAGAGTAGAGTAGAGTTGAGTTAGGTTAGGTTAGTCTAGGCTAGGCTAGGTTAAGCTAGGCTAAGTTAGGCTAAGCTTGGCAAGGCTAATGAAGAGTAAAATAGAGTAGAGTAGAGCAGAGTTGTGTAGAGTAGAGTAGAGTAGACCACAGCTAGGTTAGGCTAAGCAAATCATGGCTAGTGTATAGTACAATAGAGTAGAGCAGAGTAGAGAAGAGCAAAGCATAATAGAGTAGAGCAGAGTATAGAAGAGTAGAGCAAAGCTATGATAGATTAAGCTAAGCTATAGTAGAGTAGAGAAGAGAAGAGCTAGGTTAGGCTAGGATAGGCTAGGCGAGGTTAGACTAGAGTAGAGTCGAGTAGAATAGAGTAGAGTAGAGTAGAGTAGAGTAGAGCTAAGTTTGGTTAGGCTAGGTTAGACCATGGTAGGCTAAGTTGGGCCAGACTATTATAGGGCAAACTTGAGTAAAGTAGCATGGAGTACAGTAGAGTAGAATAGAGTAGAGAAGAGTACAGTAGAGCTCGGTTAGGCTAGGTTAGGCTATGCAAGGCTAGGCTCGAGTAGAGTAGAGTTGAGTAGAGCAAAGTAGAAAAGAGTAGAGTAGAGTATAGTAGAGTAGAGTAGAGAAGAGTAGAGCAGAGTAGAGTAGAGTAAAACAGAGTAGAGTAGATAAGAGTATAGTAGGGTAGAGTAGAGTATAGTAAAGCTAGGTTAGGTTAAGCAAGGCTAGGCTTTGCTATGTTAAGCTAGGCTAGAGTAGAGTAAGGTAAAGTAGAGTAGAGTAGAGTAGAGCTAAGTTAGGTTAGGCTAGCCTATCCAAGGCTAAAGGTTAGCAGAGTAGAGTGGAGTAGAGCATAATAGAGTGGAGAAAAGAATAGCAGAACGAAGTAGAGCAAAGGAGAGTAGAGCATAGTAGAGCTAAGTTAGGCATGGCTGGGCTTGGCTGGAGTAGAGAAGGGTAAAGTAGAGTAGAGCATAGTAAAGTTAGGTTAGGTTAGGCTAGGCTAGGCTTGGTTTGAGCAGGGTAGAGTATAGTAGAGTAGAGTAGAGCATAGTAGAGTAGAATATGGTAGATTAAGGTTAGACTAATACAGGCTAGCTAGATTATGCTAGTTTAGGCTATGCTAGGCTAAAGTACAGTAAAGTAAAGTAGATTAGAGTAAAGCAAGGTTAGGTTAGACTAGGCTAAGGCAGGCCTTTGCATGATAGAGAAGAGAAGAGTAGAGTAGAGCAGAGCAGAGCAGAGTAGAGCAGAGGAAAGGAAAGTAGAGCATTGCATAGCAAAGCAGAGCATAAAAAAGTAGAGGGAAGTAGAGCTACGTTAGGCAAGGCTAGGTTAGGCTAGAGAAAAGTAGTGCAAAGTAGGCTGGGCTAGGCTAGAGAAGAGTAGAGTAGAGTAGAGCAATATTAGACTAAGAGCCTAGGCTTGGTTAAAGTTGAGTAGAATAGAGTAGAGTAGAGTAAGTATTGTAGAGTACAACTAGGTTAAGCTTAGCTAGGCTATAAAAAAAGAGAGAAGAGTAGGGTAAAGTTGATTAGAGTAGAGTAGAGTAGAGCTTGGTTTGGCTAGGCTTAGCTCAGATAAGCTTGAGCAGAGTAGAGTGGAGTTGAGCAGAGAAGAGTAGAGCAAAGTAAAATAGAGTAGAGTAGAGAAAAGAAGGGTAAAGTAGAGCTAAGCTGAGCAGAGCTGAGTAGACAAGAGCACAGCAGAGCAGAGTAGAGTAGTGTAAAGTTAGGTTATGATAGGCTAAGCTAGGCAAGGCTAAAGTAGAGTAGAGTACAATAAAGTAAAGCAAAGCAGAGTAGAGAAGAGTAGAGTAGATCTGAGCAAAGTAGAGCAAAGTAAGGAAGAGTAGAGCAGAGCAAAGTAAAGAAGGGTAGAGAAAACAAGATTAAAGTAGTGCAGAGCTAGGTTAGGCTATGCTAGAGTAGAGTAGAGTCGAGTTAGGGTAGGCTAGGCTAGGTTTCAATAGAGTAGAATAGAGTAGAGTAGAGTAGAGTAGAGCTAGGCTAGGTTAGACTAGGCTAGAGTAGAGCAGCATAGATCTAGGGTATGTTAAGTTAGGTTAGGCTATGCTATCCTTGGATAAAGAAGGGTATAATAGAGAAGAGCGGTGCATAATAGAATTGAGCAAAGTAGAGCAGAAGAGTGTAGCAGAGCAGAGCAAACATAAAGTGGAGTAGAGCTAGAGTAGAGTAGAGTAGAGCTAGATTAAGCTGAGCTAGGCTAGGTTTTAGAAGAGTAGAGTATAGTAGAGTAGTGTAGAGTAGAGCGAGGTTAGGCTAGGCAAAATTAGACTATATTTGAGTAGAGTATAGTAGAGAAGATTAGCATAGAGTAGAGTATAGTAGAGTAGAGACAGGTTGGGCCAGGCAAGCCTAGGCTAAGATAGAATAGAGTACAGTAGAGTTGAGTAGAGAAGTGTAGTGCAAAGTACAACAAAGTAGAGCAAAGCTTGGTTTGGCTAGGCTAGGCTAAGCTTGGCTATTATAGAGTAGAGTAGAGCTAGGTTACGCTAGGCTAGACAAGAGTAGAGTATATTATAGTAGGGTAAAATAGTGTAGAGTAGAGTAGAGTTAGGTTAGGCTAGGTTAGGCGAGGCTAGGCTAGGCTAGGCTAGAGTGGAGTAGAGTAGAGTAAAGCTTAGTTAGGCTAAGCTAGGAAAAGTTAGGCTAGAATAGAGTAGATGGAGTTGAGTAGAGTTGAGTAGACTAGAGTATAGTAAAGTAGAGTAGAGTTGAGCTATGTTAGGCTATGATAGGATTTGCTTGGTTAGGCCTTACTAAGCAAGGCTAGGTTAGAGTAGAGTAAAGCTAGTTAAGGCTAGGCTAGAGTAATAAAGAGTAGAGTACAGTTAAGAAGAGTAAAGTAGAACTGAGTAAAGTAGAGGCTAGTAAAGTAAAGCAAAGTAGAGTACAGTAGAATAGAGTAGAGCAGAGTAGAGAGAAGCAAAGCAGAGTAGAGTAGAGCAGAGCTAAGTTTGGCTAGGCTAGGCTTGAGTAGTGTAAAGTAGAGCTAAGTTAGGCTATGTAGGCTAGGCTAGGCTAGGTTGGAATAGAGTAGAGTAGAGTAGAGTGGGGTAAAGTAGAGTAGAGTATAGTAGAGCAGAGTAGAGTAGACTAGTCCTAGGTTAGGTTAGGCTAGGTAAGGCTAGGCAAGGCTAGGCTAGGTTAGGCTAGAGTAGAGTGGAGTACAGTAGAGCTAAGTTAGGTTAGACTAGGCTAGGCTAGGCCGAGCTAAATTATCGTAATATAGAGTTGAGTAGAGAAGAGCAAGGTAGAGCTTAGAGCAGCAGAGTAGAGCATAGTAGAGTAGAGTAAATCGAAGTGGAGCAAAGAAGAGCATAGTAGCATAGAGTATAGCAGAATAGAACAAAGAAAAGACGAGCAGAGCAGAGCAAGGTTAAGCTATGCTAAGCTAGGCTAGGCAAGGCAAGGCTAGAGTAGAGCATAGTAAAGCAAATAAGAGCAAAGTACAGTAGAGTAGAGAAGTATAGAGTAGAGAAGAGCAGAGCAAAGTAGGGTAGAGCAAAGTAGACCAGAGAAGAGTAGAGCAGAGTTGAGCTAGGATATGCTAGGCTTGGCAAGGCTAAAGTATAGTAGAGTTGAGTGGAGTAGAGTAGAGCTAGGTTAGGCTAAGCAAGGCCAGGCTAGGCAAAGTTAGAGTATACTATCGTAAAATATGATAAATTAGAGTAGTGTAGCGTAGAGTAAAAAAAGAGTAGAGCCAGGTTAGGCTCAACATGGTTTTGCTAGGATAGGCTAGAGTAGGCTAGGCTAGCCTAGAGTAGAGTACAGTATAGTACAGTAGAGCTAGGTTAGGCTAGGCTAGGCTGAAATAGGTTAGAGTGGAGTAGAGTTGAGTAGAATAGAGTATAGTAGAGTAGGGTAGAGCAAAGAAGAGCAAAACAAAGTAGAGCATGGTAGAGCAAAGAAGTGCAGAGAATCATAGAGCAGAGTAGAGTAGAGTAGACCTAGGTTAGGCAAAGCCAGACAAGGCTAGGTTTGAGTAGAGTAGAGTAAAGTAAGATAGAGCAAGGTAGAGTAGAGTGGAGTAGAGTAAATTTGAGCTAGGATAGGCTAGGCTAGGCAAGTTTTGACTAGGCTGGGTAAGGATCGGCTAGACTAGGCAAAAGTAGAGTAGAGTAAAGGGAAGTAGAGCATAGTAGACCTAGGTTTGGTTAGGCTAGGCTAGAGTACAAGCAGAGTAGAGTAGATTAAACTAGAGTAGAGCTTCGTAGAGTAGATCAGAGTAGAGCAGGGCAGAGAAGAGTACAACAAAATAATGTAGACTAAAGCTAAGTTAGGCTAGGCTAGAGTAAAGTACAGTAGAGTAAAGTAAAGTAGGGCTAGGTTAAGGGAGGTTAAGGTAGGCTAAATTTGAGTAGAGTAGAATACAATAGATTAGAGTAGAGTAGAGTAGTGTATAGTAAAGTAGCATGGAGCTAGGTCAGGCATGGCTAGGCTAGGTTAGACTAGAATAGGCTGAGCTAGGCTAGGCAAGGCTATGCTAGAATAGAGTAGAGTAGAGTAGATTAGTGTATAGTATAGCTAGGTTAGGCTAGACTAGGCTAGGTTTGGCTAAAATAGGCTAGATTAGAGTAGAGTAGGGTAGAGTAGAGTAGAGTAGAGTAGAGTAAAGAAGAGTAGAGCATAGTAGAGTAGAGTAGAGTAGAGCAAAGTAGAGCACAATAGAGTAAAGTAGAGCAAAGCAGAGAAAAGCATAGCATAGAAGAGTAAAGCAAAGTAGAGTAGAGCAGAGAAAAGTAGAGCTAGGTTAGGCTAGGCTAAGATAAAGCAAAGGAGAGTAGATTAGAGTAGAGTATAGTTAGGTTAGGCAAGGATTAGTTAGCCAAAAATAAGCTAGGATAGGCTAGGCTAGATTAAAATACGGTAGAGTTGAGTAGAGTAGAGTAGAGCAAAGTTAGGCTAGGCTAGGCTAAAGTATAATAGTATAAATTAGAGCAGAGCAGAGTAGAGTAGAGTAGAGTAAAGCAGAGCTGAGTAGAGCAGAGTAGAGCCGAGTATAGTTAGGTTAGGCTTGGCTAGTGAAGAGTAGAATGGAGTAGAGTAGAGCTAGGTTATGCTAGGCTAGGCTAGGCTAAGTTAGAGTAGAGTAGAGTTGAGTAGAGTAGATCAGAGTAGAGTACAGTATAGTATAGTAAAGTTGAGTAGAGCTTTGCTACGATAGGCTAAGTTAGTCTAATGCTAATCAAGGCTAGAGTAGAGAAGAGTAGAGTAGAGTAGAGTCGAGTAAAGAAGAATAGAGTAGAAAAATGTAGAGCAACATAGAGAAGAGTAGAGCAGAGCAAAGTAGAGTAGAGTAGAGAAGATCAGAGCAGAGCAAAGTAGAGAAAAGCAAAGCAAAGTAGAGTAAAGTAGAGTAAAGTAGAGCTAGGTTAGGCTAGGCTAGGCAAAGCTAGGCTAGAGTAGAGTATAGTATAATAGAGGTAGTTTGGGTTAGGCAAGGTTTGAGTAGAGTAGAGTTGAGTAAAGTAGAGTAGAGTAGAGGAGAGTAGTGTAGAGCTAGGTTAGGATAGGTTAGGTTAAGTAAGGCTAGGGTAGTTAGGATAGGCAAGACTAGGCTAAAGTAGAGTAAAGTAAACTAGAGCTAAGTTAAGCATGGCAAGGCTAGGCTAGGCAAGAGTAGAGAAGTGAAAAGTAGAGTAGAGCAGTGTAGTGCACAACTAAGTAGAGAAGAATAGAGTAGAGTAATGTAGAGGATAATAGAGTTGAGTGGAGCAGAGTAGAGTACAGTAGAGTAGAGAAGAGTAGAGTAGAACTAGGTTTGGCTAGGCTAGGCTAGACTAAGCTAAGTAAGGGTACAGTAGAGTAGAGTGGAGCTAGGTCAGGCTAGGCTATGCTAGGCTAGGTTAGTGTAGAGTAGAGTAGAGTAGAGTAAAGTAGAGCATAGCAGAGTAGACTAGAGTAGAGCTAGATTATGATAGGCTTGGCTAAGCAAGGCTACACTACAATAGAGTAGAACTAAGTTAGGTTAGGTTTGGCTAGACTATATTAGAGTAGAGTAGAGTAGAGTAGTGTAGAGTAGACTAGATTAGAGCTAGGTTAGGTTTGGCTAAGTTGGCCAAATTAGGCTAGGATAGGCTAGTGTAGAGTAGAGTGGAATTGAGCAGAGTAAAGTAGTGTGGAGAATAACTAGATTTTTCTAAGTTAGTGTAGGGTAGAGTGTAATATAGTAGGGTAGAGTAGAGCATAGTAGAGTAGAGTAGAGAGTAATAGAGTAGAGTAAAGAAAAACATAGTAAAGAAGAGCATTACAAGCTAAGTTTAGCTAGGCTAGGAAAGGCTAAGCTAGGTAGAGTATAGTAGAGTATAATAGAGCTAGGTTAGGCTTTGCTAGGCTAGGTGAGGTTGGAGTAGAGTGGAGAAGAGTAGAGTAGAGTAGAGTTAGTTTAGGTTAGGTTAGGCTAGGTTATGGTAGGCTAGGCTAGGTAAGGCTAGAGTAGAGTAGAGTAGAGTAGAGCTCAGTTTTGCTTTGCTACACTAAGCTAAGCTAGAGTAGAGTGGAGCAGAGTAGATTAAAGTAGAGCAAGGCAAAGCTGAGTAGATAAAAGTAGAGCATAGTAGAGATGAGTAGAGTAGAGAAGAAAAGAGAAGAGAAGAGAAGAGTTGAGCCGAGAAGAGTAGAGCAGAGCAAAAAAGAGAAAAGATAAGCAAAGCCTAGGTGAGGCTTGGTAAGGCAAGGCTAGGCAAGAGTAGAGCAGAGTAGAGTTGGTTAAAATAGAGTGGAGTAGAGTGGAGTGGAGTAGAGTATAGTATAGTATAGTAGAGTAGAGTATAGTAGAGTAGAGTATAGTATAGTATGGTAGAGTTGAGCAGAGTAGAGTAGAGCTAGGTTAGGCTAGGCTAGGGTAGAGTATAGTAGAGTGGATTAGAGCAAAATAAAGTAGAGAAAAGTAGAGTATAGCAGAGTAGAGTACAGAAGAGCAGAACAAAATAGTGTAGAGAAGAGTAAAGTAGAGTAGAGTATAAGAAAATAGGCTAGAACAGAGTAGAGTAGAGCAGAGTAGAGCTAGTTTAGGTTGAGGTATATAGTCTTTTCTTGGCTAGGCTAGGCTAAAGGTAGAGTAGAGTAGACTAACATATAGTAGAGTGGAGTAGAGTAGAGCAGAGCAGAGTATAATAGAGTAGAGTAGAGTAGATTAGAGCAGAGGAAAGCAAAGCAAAGTAGAGCAAAGCAGACCACAACAGAGCTAGTTAGGCTATGCCAGGCTACATTAGGCTAGAGTAGATTAAAGGTAGGTTGGGTTAGGCTAGGTTTGGTTGGGTTTGATAGAGTAGAGTAGAGTAAAGACGAGTAGAGTAGAGCTAGGTTATGCTAGGCAAGGTTATGTAAGGCTAGGGTAGGATAGGCAAGGCTATACTAGGCTAAAGTAAAGTTGAGTAGAGTGGAGTAGAGAAGGGTCGAGAAGTGTAGAGTAGAGTAAAGTAAAGAGTTAAGCATGGCAAGGCTAGGGTAGGCTAGAGTAGAGTAGAGTAGAGTGGAGTAGTGTAGTGCACAGCTAAGTAGAGCAGAGCAGAATAGAGTAGAACTAGGTTTGGCAAGGCTAGACTAGACTAAGCTAAGCTAGGCTAGAGCAGAGTAGAGTGGAGCTAGGTGCAACTAGGCTAGGCTAGGCTAGGTTAGAGTAGAGTAGAGAAGAGTACATTTGAGTAAAGTAAAATAAAGAAGACTAGAGTTGAGTAGAGTAGAGCATTGTATAGCAGAGTAGAGCTAGATTACGATAGGCTAGGATAAGCAAGGCTACACTATTGTTGGGTAATACAAAGTTAGGTTAGGTTTGCCTAGGTTAGGTTAGAGTAGAGTAGAGTAGAGTAGAATAGTGTAGAGTAGACTAAAGTAGAGCTAGGTAAGGCTAGGCAAAGCTAGGCCAAATTAGGCTAGGTTAGGCTAGGCTAGAGTAGAGTAGAGTAGAGTTGAGTAGAGTAGAGTATTGTAGAGAATAGCTAGATTAGGCTTTTTTAGAGTTAAGCAGTGTAGAGTGGAGCAGAGTAGAGAAGAAAAGAGAAGAGTAGAGTCAAGAGGAGCAGAGCAGAGCAGAAAAGAACAAAGCAGAGCACAGCCGAGGTGAGGCTTGGCTAGGCAAGGCTAGGAAAGAGTAGAGTAGAATAGAGTATGTTAATTTAGAGTATATCAAGGCAAGGTTTGGCTAGGCTAAGCTAGGCTGGGCTAGGTTAGCCTAGATTAGAGTAGAGTAGAGTAGCATAGAACTAAGCTAGGTTAGGCAAGGTTAGGTTATGATAGGTAAACCTAGGTTAGGTTAGGCTAGTGTAAGATAGGCTAGGCTAGACTAGGCTAGCATAAGTTAGGCTAGGCTAGGCAAGGTTAGGCTAGAGTTGAGTAGAGTAAGGTAGAGTAAAGTTGAGTTGAGTAGAGTATAGTAAAGTTGGGTAAGGCTAGGCTTACTTAGGCTAGACTAGGCTAGGCTATGCTAGGATAGGCAAGAGTAGAGTAACATTGAGTGGTATAAAGCTAAGTTAGGCTTTGTTAGGCTAAAGTAGAATAAAATAGAGTAGAGAAGAGTAAGGCTTGGCTTGGCTAGGCAAGGTTAAGCAAGGCTAGGCTAGGCTAGAGTAGAGTAGAGTGGAGTAGGGTAGAGTATAATATAGTATGATTGGGCTAAGTTTGGTTAGGTTAGACTAAGCTATGTTAGGCAAGGCTAAGTTAGCTTGGTAGAGTAGAGTAGAGCATCATAGAGCTAAGATTGGCATAGCTAAGCTAGAGTTGAATAAAGTAGGGTAGATTAGAGTTGACTAGTGGAAGGCTTTGTTAGGCAAGGTTAAGTTAGGCTAGGCCAGGCTAAGGTAGAGTACAATAAAGTAGAATGGAGTTAGGTAGAGTATAATAAGGCTTGACTAGGCCAACTAGGTTAGGGTAAGCCAGGCTAGGTTAAGCAAGAGTGGAGTAAAAAATAGATAGAGAAGCATAGAGCTAGATTAGGCTTAGCTAGGCTAGACTAGAATAAAATAGGGTGGAGTATAATAGAGTAGAGTAAGCTAGAGAAGAGTAAGGCTAAGCTAAGCTAGGCAAGGCTAGGTTAGGATAGGATAGACTAGGCTAGGCAAAATTAGGCTTTGCTATACTTAGCTAAGCTAAGCTAGGCTAGGATAGGCTACGTTAAGCAAGAGTAGAGTATAGTATAGTAAGGTTGGGTAAGGCTATGCTAGGCTATGTTAGGTTATGTTATATTAGAGTAGAGTAGAGTAGAGTAAAGTGTAGTAGAGTAGAGTAGCATAAAGCTAAGTTAGGATTAGCTAGGCTAGATTAGAATAAAATAGAGTAGAGTAAGGTTAGGCTAGACTTATTAGGCTATGGTAGAGTTGGATAGGTTAGAGTAGGGAAGGGAATTATATAGTAGAGTAGAGTAGCATAGAGTGTAGTAGAGTGAAGTAGAGTAAAATAAAGTAGACCAGAGCAGATTAGAGTAGAACAAAAAAGAGCAGAGCATAACAGAGCAAAGTATCATAGAATAAAGTAGGGAAAGCACAACATAGTAGAGCAGAGCAGAGTAGGCTAGAGCAGAGCTATGCAGAGTACATCGGAGCAGAGTAAAGAAAAGATGAGCATAGTAAAATACAGCAGAGCAGAGCAAAGTTGAGTAAAGCCTCTATGAGTTTAGGATAGACTAGTCTAAGTCAGGCAAGGTTAGGCTAGGCTAGAGTAAAATAATGTAGAGTAGGGTGGAGTAGAGTATAGTAAGGCTAGGATAGGCTAGGTTAGAATAAAGTAGAGTAGAGTAACATAGAGATAGGATAGGCTTAGATAGGCTAGAGAAGAATAAAAGATAGTAAAGTAGAGTCGAGTAGAGTAGAGTAGTGTGGAGAAGAGTATAGCCTAGGTGAGGTTAGGCTAGGCTAGCTTAGGTAAGGCTAGGCTAGAGTAGAGTTGAGTTGGGTAATGTAGAGTATAGTATGACTAGGTTAGGTTAGGCTAGGCCAGGCTAGAGTAGAGTAGAGTAGAGTAGAGTAGATTAGAGTGGAGTAGCATAGAGCTAAGTTAGGCTTAGTTTGAGTAGTGTAAAATAGAGTAAGGTAGAGTAGAGTAGAGTAGAGTAAGGCTAGGCTAGGCTAGGTAAGGTTCGGCTAAGATAAGTTAGGTTAAGCTAGCTAAGCTAGACTATGATAGACGAGGCTAGGCTAAGAAAAGTTAGAGTAGAGTAAAGTTCTGTTAAGTATAGAAGAGTAGAGTAGAGTATTCAAAGGTTGGGTAGGGCTAGGCTAGGTTAGGTTAGGTTAGGCTCGAATAGGCAGGCAAGGTTAGGCAAGAGAAGAGTAGGGTAGAGTAGAGTAGTATAAAATAAGGTTAGGCTTAGCTAGGTTTGAGTATAGTAAAATATAGTAGAGTGGAGTAGAGTAGAGTATGGCTAGGCTAGGCTAGGCAAGGTTAGGTTAGGCAAGCATATGTTAGGCTAGGCTAGTTGGAGTAGGGTAGGGTAGAGTAGAGTATAGTAGAGTAGTGTATGGTATAGTATAGTAGAGTTGAGAAGAGTAGAATAGAGTAGAGTAGTGTAGAGTAAAGGAGAGTAGAGTAGTGTAGAGTAAAGGAGAGTAGAGTAAAGTAGGATAGGGCTATGTTAAGCTTATTTAGGTTAAAGAAAAATAAAATAGAGTAGAGTAGAGTAGAGAAAGGCTATGCTAAGACAGACTAGGCTAGGCTAAGCTAAAGTAGACTTGAGTAAGGTAAAGTAGAGTATAGTATGGTTGGGCTAGGCTAGGCTATGTTTTGTTAGGATAGGCTAGGCTAGGTTAGGCTAGAGTAGAGTAGTATAATGCTAAGTTAGGATTAGCTAGAATTGAGCAGAGTATAGTAGAGTAGAACAAGGTTAGGCTAGACAAGGTGATGTTAGGCTAAGCTAAGCTAAGTTATAGTGGGGTAGACTAAGGTGGAGTAGAGTGTAGTAAGGCTGGGCTAAGACTAGGCTAGGTTAGGTTAGGATAGGCTATGTTAGGCTGGCATAGAATAGAGTAGCATAGAGCTAAGTTAGACTTAGCTATGCTAGAGAATAATGAAATAGAGTATAGTAGAGTGGAGTAGAGTAGAGTAAGGCTAGGTTAGGCTAGGCAAGATTAGGTTAGGATAGGTTAGGATTGGCTAAGCTAGGCGAGGCTAGACTAGGTTAGAGTATGGTAAAGTAGAGTAAAGTAAAGTAGCATAGGGCTAAGTTAGGTTTAGCTAGGCTTGAATAGGATAAAATACAGTTGAGTAGAGTAGAGTAGAGCAAGACTTGGCTATGCTAGGTGAGGTTAGATTAGGTCAGGCTAAAATAGGCTAGGCTAGTTCTGAGTTGGGTATGGTAGGTAGAGTAGAGTACAACAGAGCAGAGCATAGTAGAGCAAAGTAGAGTAGAGCAAAGCTAGGTTAAGTTAGGTTAGGCTAGGTTAGGTGAGGCTAAGCTAGAGTAAAGTAGAGTGTAATAGAGGTAGGTTAAGCTAGGTTAGGTTAGAGTAGAGTAGGGTAGAGTACATTAGAGTAGAGTAGAGCAAGGTCAGGCTAAGCTAGGCTAGGCTAAGCTAGGCAAGAGTATAGTAGAGTTGAGAAGAGTGGAGTAGAGTAGATTAGAGCTGGCTTAGGCTAGGCTAGAGTAGTATAGAGTAGAGCAAAGAAGAGAAGAGCATAGTAGAGTAGAGTATAATAGAGTATAATAGTGTAAAGTAGAGTAGAGCAGAACAGAGTAGAGTAGAGCTAGGTTGGCTGGGCTAGGCTAGGTTTGAGCAAAGTAACATTGAGCTAGGATAGGCTAAGCTTTGCTAAGCTAGGTTAGAGTAGAGTAGAGTACATTAGAGTAGAGTATAACATAGCAAAGTAGAATGGAGTAGAGTAGAGCTAGGTTAGGCCAAGCTAGGCTAGGCTAAACAAGAGTAGAGTTAAGAAGGCTAGGCTAGGTTATGCTAAGTTAGAGTAGAGGAGTAGAGTAGAGTAGAGTATTATAGTGTAGAACTGGGTTAGGCTAGGCTAGGGTAAGCTAGGCTAGTCTAAGCTAGAGTTTAATAGAATAAAATAGAGTCGAGTAGAGTAGAGTAGAGCTTAGTTAGGCTAGGCTATGCTAAGTGGAAGATGAAGAAGAACAACAATAAGAAGAAGAAAAACAAGAACATGAAGAGAAGAAGAAGAAGAAGAAGAAGAAGGATAAGAAGAACAGGAGGAAGAAGAAGAAGAAGAAGAAGTAAGAAGTAGAAGAAGTAGAAGATGAAGAAGATGTACAAGAAGAAGAAAAAGAGATGAAGAAATAACAGTAGAAGAGGAAGATGAAGAAGAGGAAGGAGAAGTAGAAGGAGAAGAATAAGAAGACTCAGAAGATGATGAAAATGAAGAGTAATAATAATAAGAATAAGAAAATGAAGTAGAAGAAGATGATGAAGAAGAAGAAGAAGAGGAAGAAGAGAAAGAAGAATAGGAAGAAGATTAAGAAGAAGAAGAAAGAGAAGTAGAAGAGGAAGAAGAACAAGAGGAGGAATAAGAGGAAGAAGAAGAGCTTGGGGAAGAAGAAGAAGAGGAAGAGGAAGAAGAAGAAGAATTAAAAGAAGAAGAAGAAGAAGAATAAGAAAAAGAAGAAGAAGTTGAAGAGGAAGAAGAAGTGGAAGAAGAAGAAGAAAAAGAAGATGAAGAAGAAGAAAAAGAGGAAGAAGAGGAAGAGGAGGAAGAAGAAGAAGAAGAAGAAGAAGAAGTAGAAGTAGAAGAAGAAGGAGAAGTAGAAGAAGA
>CM043870.1:14002026-14007026 GCA_023846275.1 Vanilla planifolia | reverse complement strand
TTTTCCTCTTCTTTTTTCTTCTTCTTCTTCTTATTCATCATCTTCCTCTTCTTTTTCTTTTTCTTCTTCTTTTTATTCTTCTTCTTCTCTTCTTCTTCTTCTTCTTATTTTTCTTCTCTGCTTCTTCTTCTCCTCTTCTTCTTCTTCACTTTCTTCTTCTTTATCTTCCTCTTCCTCTTCTTCTTCTTCTTCTTCTTCTTTTACTACTTCTTTTTCTTCTACTTCTACATATTCTTCTTCTTCTTCTTCTTCTTCTTCTTCTTCTACTTCTACTTCTTCTCATCCTCTTCTTCCACTCTTCTTCTTCTTCTTCTTCTTCTTCTTCTTCTTTTTCTTATTCACTCCTTTTTCATGTTCTTCTTCATCTTCTTCTTCTTTTACTTCTTCTAATTTTTCTTGTTCTACTTTTTTTTCTTCTTTGAAATCCTGTTGAACATCTTCTTCTTCATTCCTTAAACTTCATTTCTTCTTCTTTTTCTTTTCCTCTTCTTCTTCTTCTTCTTCCTCTTCTTCTTCAGCTTCTTCTTCTTCTTCTTCTTTGTGTTCTTCTTCTTCCTCTTCATTTTCTACTTCTTTTTCTTCTTCTTCTTCTTCTAGTTCTTCTTCTTTTACTACTACCACTATGACTACATCTTCTTCTTGTTCTTCTTCTACTACTACTATTATTACTACTATTGCATCTTCTAGTTCTACCCCTTCTTCTTCTTCTTCTTCTTCTTCTTTCTTCTTCTTCTCTTCTTCTTCTTCTTCTCCCTCTTCACCATCTATTACATCTTGTTCTTATTCTTCTTCTTTTGTTTTTGTACATCTTCTTCTTTTTCTTCTTCTTCTGCTTCTTCTTGAACTTGTTCCTCTTCTTCTTCTTCTACTACTACTACTTTTCTTCTTCTTCTTTCATTCTTCTTCATCTTCTTCAACTTCTTCCTCTACTTCTTCTAATTCTATCACATCTTCTTCTTCTTCTTCTTTTTCTTCCTCCTCCACTTCTTCTTCTTCTTCTTCTACTTCTTCGTCTTCTTCTTCTTCTTCTTCTTCTTCTGCAGCTTATTCTACTTATTTTTTTAACTCTTCTTCGCCTTCTTCTACTTTTTTCTTCTTCTCCTTATACCACTTCTTCTTCTTCTTCTTCTTATTTTTCTTCTTTTTCTCTTCTTCTTTCTCCTTCTTCTTCTTCTTCTTCTTCTACTCTTCTTCTTCTCTACTTCTTCCACTTTTTCTTCCTCTTCAACTTCTTCTTCTTCTTCTTCTTCTTCCTCCTCTTTTCTTCTTCAACTTCATCTTCATATTATTATTATTATTATTATTATTTTTATTCTTCTTTTACTTCTTCTATTCTTCTTCTACCTCTTTTTCTTCTTCTTCCTTTTCTTCTTCTTCCACTTCTTCTTTTTGTCATCTTCTTTTCTTACTCTTTTTCTTCTTCTTCTTCTTCTTCTTCTTCTTCTTCTTCCTCTTCACTTTCTTCCTTCTTCTTCATCATCTTCTTCTTCGTCTACATCTTCTTCTTCTTCTTCTTCTTCATGATCTTCTTCATCTTCTTCTTTTACTTCTAATTTTTCTTCCACTTTTTCCTCTTCTTCTCCTCTTCTTCCCCTTCTTCTTCTTCCTTTCTTCTTCATCATCTCTTCTTCTTCTTCTTCTTCTTCTTTTCATCATCTACAACTTCTTCTTCTTCTTCATCTACTTCTTCTTCTTCTTCTACTACTTCTTCCTCTTCATCTTCTACAACAGCTTCTCATCTTCTTCTTCTTCCTCCTCTTCTTATTTTTCCTCTTCTTCTTGTACACCTTTGTCTCTTCTTCTTCTTTTTCTTCTTCATTTTCTTGTTCTTCTTATTAATTTTTAGCATTTTCTTCTTCTTCTTCTTCTTCTGCTTCTGTTCTTCTTCTTCTTTTTCTTCTTCTTCTCCTTCTTTTTATTTATCTTCTTCTTCTTCTTCTTCTTCTTGTTCCTCTTCCTCTTCTTATTTTAACTCTCCTTCTTCTTCTTTTTCTTTTTCAACTTCATCTTCTTCTTCTCCTCCTCCTTTTCCTTCTTCTTCTTATACTATTACTATTACGTCTTCTTCTTATTCTTCTTCTTCTTCTACTACTACCACTGCTACTGCTACTTCTTCATCCTTCTATTCTTCTTCTTCTTCTTCCACTTCGTCTTCTCCATCTTCTTATTCTTCTTCTTCTATTTCTTCTTCTTCTTCATCTTCTTCTTCTTTTTCTTTTACTTCTTTTTCTTCTTCCTCCTCTTCTTCTTCTTAAATTTCTTCTTCTTTTCTTCTTCTTCTTGTGCTCTTATTCTCTCTTTCTTCTTCTTTTCTTCTTCTTCTTCCATTCTTCTTTTTCCTCTTTTTCTTCTTCTACTACTACTACCTCTTCTTCTTCTTCTTTTTCTTCTTCTTCTTGTTCTTCTTCTACTTCTTCTTTTTCCTTAAATTCTTCTTCTTTTCTTCTTCTACTTCTTCTTCTTCTTCTTCTTCTTCTTCTTTTCTTCTTCTTCTTCTTCTTCCATTCTTCATCTTCCTTTTCTTGTTCTACTTCTTCTTCTTCCTCCTATTCTTCATCTTCTTCTTCTTCCTTTCCTTGTTTTCTTCTACTATTTCTTCATCATCTTCTTCTTCTTCTTCATCTTCTCTTTCTTCTTCTTGTTCAACTTCCTTTTATTGTTCTTCTTCTTCTTCTTCCTTTTTCTTCTTCTTCTTACTCTACTTCCCTTCTTCTTTTTCTTCTTCCTCTTCTTCTTCTTCTTTGGCTACTTCTTCTTCTTTTCTTATTCTTCTTATTCTTTTTTTTCTTCCTCCTTCCCTTCTTCTTCCACTTCCTCTTCTTCTTCTTCTTCTTAACTTCTTCTTCTTCTTATTCTTTGTCTTCTACTTCTCGTTCTTCTTCTTTATCATCAATTACTTCCTTTTCTTCTCCTTGTTCTTCTTATACTTTATCATTTCTTCTTCTTCTTCTCCTTCTTCTAATTGCTGTTATTTTTTTACTTCTTCTGCTTCTTTTTTTTCTTCTTCTTCTTCTTTTCTTCTTCTTCTTCTTCTCTTCGTCTTCTTCTTCTTCCTCTTCTTCTTCTTCCTTTTCTTCCTCTTCTTCTTCCTCTTTTTGTTCTGCTTCATCATCATCATTTTCTTCTTCTTCTACTTCTTCTTCTTCTTTTTCCTTCTTCTTTTTCTTCTTGTTGTTCTTCTATTTCTTCTTCTTCTTCTTCTTCTTTTTCTTCATCTTCTTCTTCTTCTTCTTCTTTTTCTTCATCATCTTCTTCTTCTTCTTCTTCTTTTGCTTCTTTATTTTCTTCTTCTTTTACTTCTTTGTCTTCTTCTTTTACGTCTTCTTCATCTTCTTCTCTTCTTTTTGTGCTTCATCTTCCTCATCATCATTTTCCTCTTCTTCTTCTTCTTCTTCATCTTCTTGTTCTTCTTCCACTTGTTGCTCTTCTTCTTCTTATTCTATTGCAACTACTACTACTACAACAACTACTTCTTCTTCTTCATTTTCTTCTTCTTTTCTTCTTTTTCTTCCCTTCTTCTTCTTCATCATCTTCTTCTTCTTCTTCTTCTTTTTTTCTTCTTCCTCCATTCTTCATTTTTGTCTCCTTCTTCTTCTTCTACCTTTCCTTCTTCTTCTTCTTCTTCTTCTTCTTTTTTGTCTTCGTCTTCTTTGTTTTCCTCCTCTACATCTTCTTCTTCTTCTTCACTTCTTCATCTTTTTCTTCATGATCTTCTTCTTCTTCTTCTTCTCTTCTTCTTCTTCTTCTTCATCTTTTTCTTCTTTTGTCCTTCTTCTTCTTCTTCTTCTTCTACTTCTTATTCTTCTTCTTCTTTTCTTCTTCTTCTTTTTCTTCTTCTTCTTCTTCTTCTTCTTCTTCTTCTTTTTCATTTCTTCAACACCTACTTCTTCTTTGTCCTCTTCTTCTACTTCTACTATATCTTCTTCTTCTTCTCGTTCTTCTTGTTATTATTATTCTTCTTCTCCTTCTTCTTCTTCTATTACTACTTATTTTTTTATCTTCCTTTTCTTCTTCTTTTACTCTTCTGCTTCTTTTTAATTTTCTTCTTTTTTTTTCGTCTTTTGCTTCTCTTTTTCTTCTATTTTTTCTTCTTCTTCTTCTTCTTATTCTTATTCTTCTTCTTCTTGTTATCCTTCTTCTTCTTCTTCTTTTCTTCTTCTACTACTTATTCTTCTTCTCCATCTACTACTACTACTTCTTTTTCTTGTTCTCCTTCTTCATCTTCTTCTTTTTCTTTTACTTCTTCTCTTCTAATTTATCTTCTTCTTGCTCTTCTTCTTCTCCTTCTACTTCTTCTACTAAATCTTCTTCTTTTTCTTCTTCTTCTTCTTCTTCTTTTGCTTCATCAATATTTTCTCCTTGTTGTTCTTCTTCTTCTACATATTCTACTTCTTCATCTTGTAATTTTTCTTCTTCTACTTCTTCATCATCTTTGTCTTCCTCTTCATCTTCTTCTTCTTCTTCCCCTTTTTCTTATTCTTCTTCTTCTTCTTTTCATTCCTATTCATCTTCTTCTTCTTCTTCTTCTTCATCTTATTCTTTTTCTTCTTCTTCTACTCTTTCTATTCTTCTTCCTCTTCTTCTTCTTCAACATTATCTTCTTCTTCTTCTTTATTTTCTTCTTCTTCATCTATTCTTCATCTTTTTTTTTCTTTTTCTTTTATTTTCTTCTTCTTCTTCTTCCTTTTTTCTTCTTCTTCTTCTTCTTCTTCTTCTTCTTTTTCTTCTTCTTCTTTTCTTCTTCTTCTATTTCTTCTACTATTACTACTACTACTTCTACTTCTTATTCGTCTTCTTCTTATTCCTCCTCTTCCTCTTTCTAATTCTTCTTCTTCTTCTTCTTCACTTATTATTATTCTTCATCTTCAACTTCTTCTCTTTCTTTCTTTTCTTCTGCTTCTTCTACTTCTTCTTCTATTACTTCCTTTCCTTCTCCTTGTTCTTCTTCCTTATCTCTTCTTCTTCTTCTTATTCATATTCTTGTTCCACTTCTACTTCTT